>OY735275.1:1899092-2499092 GCA_963457715.1 Argyresthia albistria | reverse complement strand
TATATAACTTAATAATACAATTAAGTGTCTGTAATATATTTTTCTGTGTAATAAAGTATAAAGTAAGTAAGTAATTAAACATGCATAAAATAGTAAAGTTCACTTTTTTGACTTATGTACTTTAGTCTGCTGACCCTTTCATTATTATTGTGCCTCTGCCACCAAATTTAGGAAAAAGTGTGACACTGTGTCAAAATGCCATCGAAATACATTTTAACCCATGACCCAATTCACCCCAAATCCAATATCAATTCGAGTAAAAAACGAAATGAAAACGAAAACTCGCCATTCAATTGCGAAAACCTCATTAAACGGGAGCGAAAAACACAAAAAAGAGGCAAAAAAAGGGCGAAAAAAAGGGGCAAAAATTCATTCCACAACCCGTCTCACTTACGAGCCAATGAAGCGCGCAAATAAGCGAAAAATCCGTTTCTCTTTGGGGTAAAAAAGATACACTGAAAAAAATCCCAGCAAGTGAAAGTTACACTAAAATTATAGGGGTTCCGTATGTGTTAAACATCATACTTTGGTATTTTCAAGTGAAGTTTTTGTTTGGTCGAGTTACTCAATTTGACGTCAGAGCCTAGCCCTTCGTAGTTCTAGATATTGAAGATTTGCTCATAAAAGCCTAAGTAATCTAACAAAATTAGTTATTTCCAGCCATCCATAGTTATGCTCACCCCTTCTTTCCAGAGGGGTAGATAGAGACAAGACTTCAAAAATGCAAGATAAGGTCAGCTTTTTTACATAATTTTTATGATAGTACATTTTCTGAATATTTTTATGATAGTATTTTTGTGTGCAATAAAATATATGAATCATGAAGCCGTGATGCCTTGTTAATATAATGTATATTTTGATACATACTTGTCACAAGTTTAAATACAAGTTTAAATTCTTGACAATTTAGCCAGAAATTAACTACTTATTTTTTTATAACGGAACCCTAAAAAGAAAATAGCGGCTTCACTCGTTGGTGTTCAGCCGGGCGAGTCGTAATTGTGGATGCTGGGGGAAATTGACAAGAGTGACATAATAACTGCCTCGTTAGGTCCCGTAGGCGATTTTTGGTAAACAATTTGTCTATGCTATAAAGAGAATAATGAATATTATAGTTCAGTGTCTGGCTTTGTTGCATTTGATAAACTGAATTATGTTTGTGATACCTGTTAAATACATACTTTGTGATACCATTATCATATAAGAGCAAAACAAATTATTTTTTTATTTTATTTATTTATTCATTCATTACAATAACAATTCATGATATCATTACAGGTGTTTGACCCAATTCAATATCATAAAATATCTTAATAAAACTATTAAAACATAACCTTTATGTACAGGCACACACATTGTCTTATATACATTGTAAATAAAGTTGAAATTTCCATTAATTATAATAATATTATTATTAAATACCATAACTATAAAAATATCACCATCCAATCTAATCAAAATGTCATACGGTATAGTATTTTTCTTTATATGATGTGCACTATCCGCAAGCAAAACTTTTTTTATAATATTATAAAACATGCAAAGATTGGTCAATAAAACTACACAAAAACATTGTATATCGACCCATTACAAAATTGTTACACTACAAACTACTAAGGATCCCTGAAGGCGAAAAATAATGTCGCGTCACAACAGAGGGAAATGAAAGCGATATCAATTGGTTGGAGTTTTTCTTTTTAATACTCGAATGTTGACGCTTTGTCCACAGTGGGATGAATATTTTACTTTTTTTGAAGATACGCTCATATGATTTGTGATGTTATTGTTTATTTAAAAAGTGAGTTCACCTGAAGGTTAGGGAGGGAAAAGGAAGGCATTATTACTACTTGTGGATTTCTCATTGAGTGGCACGCACAGCGATTTTTTTCCGCGCGAAACAAAAATTCGTGAAAAAAAATCTCTAAAATGTATGCGGAAAATCTGCGGAAAATAAACGCCAGTGCGGCCACTCCCGTAATTATATTGCAGTATTACATGTGTTACAGAATTGCGGGAAAAAATTGCGCGGAAAAAAATCGCTGTGCGGACGGGCCCTTAGAGTTTTGTGAGCAACAAAATTAATATCTGACAGGCCATCATAGGTTTGATTTGCAATATAGTTTTTAATTTAGTTTAGCTATGGCAGCAGTTTTTTGGTGAGATGCGTGGTTTTTCAAAATTAAGCCCGGGTCTCTCAAGAGACGGATAAACAGTGTTTTTATAATTTCACTTTTTTGTAAGTAAGCAATTTCATAATCCCCAATTCATACCTTTTTTGACATTTTTTGTGCGTGTGAAATGTCAAAATCCCCAGATACACAGACAGATAAACGCTATCTGAGGAATGAGAGAAAGGCACTAAGTAAAATAGGTATTACAAATTACAAGTCAAGTTATAATTTTTGATTTGAGTAGTGTATAAAAATATAATTCCTTTTTAAAAACTGATCTGATAAAAAAATAAGATTACCAAATACTACCAGAGAATTGAGTAAAAGTTGTTTAGATTTAAAAGATTTAAAAAGATTTAAAAGATTTAAAAGATTTATTGGTAATTACAGGTCACATTTACAGTCTTGAGACCAAATCATGTGAGCGTTAACGGTAACATGACATACACACATATATATATATATATATATATTATAAATTGGTTAACACTTAAAAAATAAACAAAAAAAAAATGAAATACCGACAAACACAATATCTTATTATATAAATTTACAAATCACAGATTATTTAAAAACAAGTACACAATTTTAAAAAACATATAGATCGGCATACTAAAAATATAGAATTTTATTACGCCCCTAATCATCCGCCAAAAACCAACAAAGCAACACACCGTTACCGTTACAACTTTTTGTTCTGCTACTCGATACTAGATGGCGCTAGCAGTAAAAATATATTTCTTTTCAATCTTTTACTAGATTGTGAAATAAACATAAACTACTCTATTCATTTACATACAAGCACATACATTGCTTACAATGCATTCATAGCTTCACACCTTTTCGCATTCGGGGTGTCAGAGGTATAGAAATGCCGGATATTATTAGTGCCATTCTCTCATTCCTCAGATAGCGTTTGTCTGTCTGTTTATCTGGGGATTTTGACATGACATTTCAAACAAAAAGTGTTAAAAAAGGATGAATTGGGGATTATGAAATTGCATACAAAAAGTGAAAAAACACAGTGTACACAGGCGAGCTTATTTCTAAAAAGAGATCTCTTCCAGCCATCCTGGTTCCGATGAGAGAGGTTGATAGCGGAGCGGGGTAGACCCATGTGTACATTAACTTTTGTACTAACAAATACAAAAAGGTATAACTTGTGAGTGTGATATACAGAATAACTTATATCACAGGGTGCTGATCGCATACAATTTAGAATTAGTAACCCTTTGTAAAAAAGAGATGGCGTGAGGAGTGAGATTTGTACACGCCATGGTTTCAGTTAACATACTCCTAGGTGGCGCTAATCTTAGAATAAATCCTATATATCTTAGCGCCATCTCGTGATATTTGCAGTTTTACGATGGTACTGCACCAAGCGATAATGGCCTCGAACTAAAGAAGCTTCCGTAGCATCTCAGTTTACGCCGGTGTCATATTTTGTTCTAGGTGGTATATCTGTATTAGTATAATATTATAGTATCTGTGCTCAGGCTAATTTCTTTGGAACTGTGTGACTTGTCTTTCGGGGGGGCAATTCTAGCGCTAGCGAGATCATGTCCATGGTCTAAATATCGATTTGAGATACCGAAATCTCTATCAAAAACAAGAAAAAGCTATTCTTACGACTAGCCTTTCGACCAACCGAGATATCACAACCCGTTTTCTATCGAAATAAATATAAATCGAGATCGTTTTTAACGGATTTAGGGGGTATCAAAACCGATAGAGCGAAGCGAGCGAAGCGAGCGAAGCGTCTCCGTTTCAGGTTTGGGCAAAAATGCTTTCGTATGTCCGGTTGTTCTCCTCTACAGGTCGCATTTATGAACCGATTCTCGTGAAATTTTTTGAGCAGGTTGGAAAAATAAATAGAATTTTTTACTCGAGCCAGTTTTTAGATTTTTTTCAAAATGGCGGAGATATGGGGTTTTAAAATGTAAAAAAATCGCTACAACCCAAACGGCTCGATGAATATTAACAAATGAGGGGTCGTTGGATTCTTAAAGACCATGAGAGTGAAACAGACTATATAATTTTAGTAAAAAGTCAATAGGTTGTATTAAAGATCGCGAAATGTAGTTTACAAAGTTATTGGTGCGGCTACTTTCATACTGCATGTACGTAACCAGGTACATTCATAAGTTTGTATGTGTTATTGAAAGAAAATTATTTGGGTTATTTTTTTTATGTGTGTTAGCAGTTCAGCTTTCCCACCGACATACTCGCGAGGTCTACAGCTCACAGAGCCACTAGTATGTATTGTGCATATGGGTCTCTCCTGCTCAGCAGTCCACCTGTCTCATCCCTATTTGGTTTGCTGGAAGCGATCTCTTATTAGAGATAAGCTCGCCTTTGTACACGTTTTCTATGTTTTTTACGTGTGCAATAAAGAAATTATGAATTATGAATTATTATGTATAGTGTCACTTTAATATTTTGCGCTATATTCTGCCAATTCTACCGCAGACATAACCTAAGACAGGTCTGATGATAATTTTATTTTATTTTATTGGGAAAAACAAACAATTGTACAATAGATAGCACTAGGTTATCGAAGTAGCATTAAGTAACATTAGGTAATTGTACATCCAGCACCGTTTTCCACAGGTAAACCACACAGAATTAAACAGTTAAGATACTGTTTTCACAAAAACAAATAAATGTTACTAGGTATAGGTACTACAAACATTATCATAACTAGTAATAATAATAACCGCCTGGCTGCAGCCATTTTTTTTATTTTTTTTGTAAAAAAAAAAAAAGAACATTAAAATTAGTTTGACAGTGGGTACCAACGTCAAAAATTAGACATTCATTGACGTCTTGGTACCCACTGTCAAAATAATTTTAATGTCATTTTTTTTTTTTTATAATTTTAATGTCAATATTGTTCCAAGGACTGGATTGTCCTTACGCTACCCAGCGTGATAATAATACTCAGAACTCAAATATCTAAGCAACAGTTTACTCTACTGTTATATAGCATTTGAGCCTTTTAGATGTATTTCACCGGATTACATCAGAACCTTTGAAAAAATAAAATGCTCATAAAGTTTACCGAGACGTAATTAATACGATACAAGCTATGATTTGAGTTAGCATTCGCACTCGGGTTTGCTTGCCTACATACAAATTCACCACTTCACACTCATACTCATATATTTATTGCGTCATTGTGGTACACTTTTACAAAATTATATCCAATTCAACTTAACATAATATAACTAACATTCAATCCAATATAAACTCTCTCAATTCACCTTTTGTTTTCTTCTTAGTGCCGTTCTCTCATTCCTCGGATAGCGTTTATCTGTCTGTTTATCTGCGGCTTTTGACATTTCACATGTACAAAAAGTGTCAAAAAGTATCTGACTGTTTATCTATCTCTTGAGAGACCCGGGCTAAAGTAATGGCGTGCTAACTTATTTTGAGGTAAATTTTGCGTGCAGCTGACAATTTCACACGAAATTGACTTTACTAACGTAACTACTTACATAAGATTCAAATGTTGTCAATTCTTATGAAAATTTATTTTATTAATTGATAATTTCTTAATTGCCCACAAATAATTCGGAACCAAAAAGTACAAAAAAATATGTACAAAGGCTCCATTGTTTAATATTCAGATAATTTTCCAGATTTATTTGACTATACCTCTTCAAATACTAAATTGAAAGTACGCAGAAAGTAACAGAACAATATAATAATAATAATTATTAATGTCCCCACCTTGGGGTACGGGCTTTTACCCGTTTAAGGGCAAGATTGAGCCATACTTCAGCACGCTGGCTCAGTTCGGGGTGATAGAGAGTGGTCGCGCTAGTTGCCAACCCGAATGTCAGAACTTGCTATCATAAAGGGCCTCAAACAGACAGTCATTTTAAAACATATTACACATAGAAATAAACTCACCTGAAGCAGAATATAATAAAATACGAAAAAAAACTCCAGTGCTTACCCACACGTTAAATTAGACGGCGAAAAATAATTAGGGACGCCCTTCGGATACCTTTCCATTAATATTAAAAACTTTAATGAAAAAAAATATTAAAAGGATCCCTCAATTTTATCCTTTTTTCCATTAGACGGGATCTCGGACTGGCAATGGAAGCAGTGGAGTGGTGCAATTTTCTCTATCGCCAATAAAGTTTGTACAGAAAAATAAATCATAAATATATTCTGGCTCCACACTAGGCTACCCAATGAGCGTTTTCATTTTGTTTACCTGCATATCAGGTATCACAGATATTATAATATTCTACTAATACAGATAGACCACCTAGAACAAAATATGACACCGGCGTAAACTGAGATGCAACGGAAGCTTCTTTAGTTCGAGGCCATTATCGCTTGGTGCAGCACCATCGAAAAATTGCAAATACCACGAGATGGCGCTAAGATATATAGAATTTACTCTAAGATTAGCGACACCTAGAAGTATGCTAACTGAAACCATGTGGCGTTTTAAAGTACAAATCTTACTCCTCATCTCTTTTTTATTAAGGGTTACTAATTCTAATTTGTATGGGATGAGCACCCTGTGGTCCTTATACAATTTGCTTACCCTGATTACAACATAGCAGCGCGTCACTCCTTTTCCCATACGGGGTGGCAGAGGCACAATAGGCTTGTGGCCAAGGTAATCCAATAAATCTAGGAACAAGTCTTAAGTTGAATCATTATGTACAAAATGGCTTGACATTCTTAGAACTGTATATTTCCAGCAGATATATTTTATAAAGTCAATTTTGTGCAAAAAAGGCCAGCATTTGATGGCACTTTTATATGACGTCATTCTGTTGTTATTTCATAGAACTCAGGAACAAAAGTTCCGTTTTGACAGTTCATAAAAAGTATCTATTTTGACATGACAGGCCACAAGCCTATTGTACCCACTTTTAGCCAGTTATTGAACACTCCATTACGCGTGAAGGGAGCTTGTCTATCGCCACCGCCATCAAAGCTATTCTATACGCCTATATCGCGTCTGTCAAACACAGTGTCATGGCGTTCCGCGAGTTTCTCCGATCTTTCTTCCGATATCGGTGCTCCTAAACGGGCCAGGTTTTGCTGCAATATGTAGCCGGCAACTATTGGTGTCCTTCTCTCACTCACACGTTAGAAAAAGACACCAATATTTGCCAGCCACGTATTGCAGTTAAAATAGCACCTTATGAGAAATTAGAATAAGATGATAAAATCAAGAAACTATCCTATTTAAAAAGCTGGTTAAAAAAAACAAGACTGACTCCACACCAGCCCCTGTCCTCTCTCATCCTCTCACTCACACTCGCATACTTTTCTTCCTTCCTAAAAATAAATATTTTAATCTGAAAGCACGGAAACTTCGCGTCTCCTCCAATTAGGGGCCAGAAGGGGGGGTTAGGGGCCCGGGAGGGGTTTAAAGGGGGGAATTTTTGTGTTTTTGTACCTTTAGGGGCTGGACTTGGTTGGCTTGGGCTTGCCTTGTGGGTTGCTTATTTACTCTACGATTTAAGGATTATGTTTTTTTTATGGGAGTAGAATTTTTAATAAGTGAGTAATGTACGTCTATTTTTCAATCCCCAGATGAACTGTAAGATGATATGATTTCACATTCCATGCACCTGTGAAATTGTAATTTCAGATAAACGTAATTTTGAGGATCAAGAAATCGACCATATACGACATAGTCTTAGAAAACCACGTCAGAAACCTCTAACTGAAACTGCACTATACATTGCTTCTGGCCCCACACTAGGATACCCTGTGTCGTCGTGACCCAGAACTAAAGAACATCACAAACATATAAACATCTAAGACCAAGGAACTTTTACGTGTCCCATTACCAAAATCACTTAACTTAGCATCACCCTTAATGATAGAACGTCCAAGCCCTGGTCCTGCTGGAAGGAGCTCGTGGAAGGACAATCCTAGGGACGTGCGTCCTGCCAGCAGTACGCAATATTTTGTGGACTGTATATGGATATCAGAAGCTGTCCTTCCAGCAGTACTTGACTTTCGAGCGTAATAGAATAAGGCAGGGGTGACAAACATTTTGTATTTTTTGGTATAGGTATCAAGAAATAGACGCGGGCGCTTCTAGAGGTTACGGGGTAGAAAAATAAACAAGAAAATGATTATGTCATGCAGGGATTCCACTCGTGATGTGGTAGGTAAAGCAGTTTCTTCCTGCCCTCGGGGCAATTCTGGCGCTAGCGAGATCATGTCCATGGTCGAAATATCGATTTTGAGATACCGAAATTTCTATCAAAAACAAGAAAAAGCTATTCTTACGAGTAGCCTTTCGACCAACCGAGATATTTTGACCCGTTTTGGATCGAAATAAATATAAGTCGAGATTGTGTTCTACGGATTTAGGCCGTATCAAAACCGATATCTCGACTGGGGAGATGATCTCGATAGCGCGAGAATCGGGGGCCTGTACCCCAACAATAACTAATATCGTAGTCATCACCAAAATGTTTGCGACTCCAGTTTTTCTGGCCATCAATTTCGTCAAAATATGTGGCTTTGACGCGAACGCGGACTCCACGTGTTATACTCGTCGCCATCTCGGCCAGACTAATCGTAGAAACACGATTCAAAAACTCGCTGAATCAGAAAAAGACGCACTATGCATATCAGTTAATTGCGTCCTGCTAGCAGGCTTAGAAAGCCTCATATAGCCAAAAACATTGCGTCCTACCGGTAGTACGCAAAGTCCTGCTGGCAGGACTCTGGACGGTCTATCATTAAGATAAAAATACTGCCTCACCCTTAGAAGGGTTTAGTATTTTTAGTAAAGAGCCTCTTTGTACCTGAGGGTGAGATACTAGCTATGTTTATTTAAATCTGTGCATACAGGGTGTAACAGAAAGGTACTTAGATATTTCCAACACTGTTTTGCGTGGTGGACTAACGCTTGATGACGAATGAGCAATGACAAGTATGTATTGTTGACACGTTCGTTGCGTTAGGTTGCGTAGAAGTGGCGCCTCCCTGTAAACGTCACTCATCAGCTAAAAGATCGTTGGAATATTGGACTAGGTATGTTTATATAAATCTGTGCATACAGGGTATAACAGAAAGGTAGGTACTTACTTACTTCCGGCGGTGGTACAAACCTTTGTGGTACAAACCTGGTCCCTCTATCCAATATGTTTTCTTGCCAATGCTCCTGGTACTCGTATGTCAGTCCAGAATTCAACGGAATTCCGTCCGTCAAGAAATCCGTCCATTCCGGCCAGGTCCGCGAATTTCAACCCACCCACATCAAAATAAAGTTCAAAACCTGTTAAAAAAATAAAAGATTGTGGTATTGTGTGGACGCTGGACGTCTGAGTACCAACTTAGGTCTTCCAGGAAGCGGTGAAAAGATTGGAAGCTTTCCATCGTTTTCTAGGTCTTCCACTGTTCTGAACAACCGTTGTCAATAAATTATAATGTTGACACTTCAATGCTAATCTCCCAAAGTGTATGAAGTGTCTCTTATTTTTGTCATTTGGCATTTTTTTTACGGATGGTAGTCGCTTTCATTTCTTTTCAACCGACTTCAAAAAAAGGAGGAGGTTCTCAATTCGACCCGTATGTTTTTTTTTTTTCTATGTTTGTTACGCGATAACTCCGCCAATTATGAACCGATTTGAACAAATCTTTTTTCGGCGTATAGGTAATACCTCAAGGGTGGTCCCATTGACACCAGGTCAGGATCTGATGATGGGATCCTGGAGAAATCGAGAGAACTCTTCAAATATTATAGGCAGACCTATAGTGATTTTTGTGTTTTTCATAATAACTCGTGCAAATGCACATAGCATAATATTGTGATGCGGAACTGCTGATGAAGACCACATATGGCCACCAAATCTGCTCAATACCAGGTACAAATACAATGCGTGGCTGACGGGCAGGCAACGCATAGCCTAAACCGATGGACCTAGAGCCATGAAACTTTGTACAGGGGTTCCTTAGTAGCGTGGTGTAGCACTGATATGAGATATGACAAAATTAATTCCCCAAGGGGGGGGGGGATAAGGGGTTACAGTTTGTATTAAACTCAATCTAATCAAATAGGGTTTGTGGAAGTCGGTTTTTTCTAAAGTTTACTTTTTGTTTCAATTATTGTGATTGCGATCACGACTGTTTTGTAGTATTTTATTGAACAAAATTGGAAGTTTTTTGTTATTTGTTTCGTTTTTACTTTACTAAATGCCAAGTCATAATAGATAGATGTTGTATTTAATGAAACTGAAGCTATTCAGAAACGAGCTGTCTGCGGCTGTCCCTGAAAAAATAATAAAATATCATTATTCTTAGTATGCACCGCATGAATGAAATAGAGGAAGAAAATAACTAAATAAAAAAACTTATTCCATCCAAAATGGCTTTCAAAATGCTTCGCTACAAAAACATAATTAAAAACTTTGCGCAATGTTCTACTCGCGAGCTTTACAGTCGGCGATACATCAAGCTTTCTAGACAGGGAGCACTTATCCAGTGGAGAGCGCATAGATACATTTTCCTTACGGGCGGCGGGGGACGAGGTAAGAGAGCTGTGATTGGTCAGCCGCTGCGAAACTGTCTGGCGGCCCGTCATCGTACATAGGTTGCGTATGCGAACGTTTGTTGAATACAACAAACGTTTGGCGAGCCGAATTCCCCCGCAGGTGCAGTCAATTGGATATATAGTCTCTGGTACATTCTAACAGTTTAGAAAAAATACCAGGATTCGAACCTGCATGTCCTACTTACGTGAGAAGCAAGTATTATACCACAGAGCTCTTAGAAGTCATTCAGTTGAACTAACAGAAGAGTTGTCATCGCTATCACTCCTATTAGCACTTAAAGATATTATTATTTCATTTTCAACCATAGATAAGGTAACTGGAGAATTAAGAATAAAATGTTAGACATCTTTCCGATTCACAAATATTTACAGGATGTATCAATTCTTTTGATTAATCGATTTTAATGAGCAATGAGCAATATCCCCTCCTAACAGGCTAAGATTGACATCCGTCAAGTTGCCTGCTGTTATATTAGATACATAATATTTATTGTTAGTACTATTTCAGGGGACGGGACCTCATTTTGAACAACTTTCACTATGAAACCGATTTGATCAGAGCAACTTTATTCTCCATACGTTTCGTGCCGGGCGATTTGCTGATTTGAAAGTTGATCAGAATAATGTCCCTAACAACCACCCAAAATATGACTACACTTTTCTGTTACAGCCTGTATATTTATCTTAAAACATCCTGTAGCTATACAGTAGTACATAGGCAAGTGAAGGGTTAATTTTTGTGATAAGGCAGATTTATAGAAACGCCGTTTCTTGCCCCGGAGGCTGCCTGCTAAGTACTGCGGCCCTCCGATGAAGGGCTAGGTGGGTATGGAGACGGAACCCTTTCGGAGAACTTTGTAGACAGAGACTATAATATATCCAATTGGCTGCGCCTGCGGGGGAATGCGGCTCGCTGAACGTTTGTTGTATTCTACAAACGTTCGCATACGCAACATGTACGATGACGGGCCGCCAGACAGTTTCAGCGGCTGACCAATCACCATCCTCGTCCCCCGCCGCCCGTAAATTGGTGAGTTGTGTTTCAAAGGAAAATGTATCTATGCGCTCTCCACTGGATAAGTGCTCCCTGTTTGTAGAGCTTTCCTCAAAAATGTGTCTTTGAAAGATAGGATTTGCTGGAAGAAATATCTTAACAAGCGTCACGCCTTTTGCCATACGGGGTGGGAGAGGCACAATTTGGTTTTATACAAGGTAAAGGTAGTCCAATAATTCCTCAGTGGTTTTGAAAACCGCTTCGGGGTCTTGGTCCAGAGGATCTCACTCGCTGTGCAGCGCGGAAACGCTGCCATCAGTGTATTGGGTATTGGGCCACCTCTGGGTTGGGCGATTCTTGGGGCGGTTTGTTTGTGTAATTATTCAAATCAAATCAAATCAAAATCAAATCAAATACATTATTTTTGGAAAATAGGTTTTTACATCAGTTCATCTAAGTAGGTTAAGATTGATCCATTTGGCTTACAAATAATATGTTTTGCCTGATTTACATTCAGCCCCTGCCGCTGCCCCTCGCGCTGCCGGCGATAATTCCCTAAATACTGCTGCAGCAGGATCGAGAGGAGTGTGTGTTTACATACTGCCCTACCACTCACTTCGCTTTCAAGTTTCGGCAATGGCAGACGTCGAAATAATTAAAGCGGCCGCGCTGTCTCTTTTTGCGATACATAATTATGTTCGATGTTTAAAAAGATATCGAATACAAATAACCGGCCAAGTGCGAGTCGGACTCGCGCACGAAGGGTTCCGTGCCATTATCTATAAAAAAAACCGCAAAAAAAATATATAATTATAGCGGCAACAGAAATACATCATCTGTGAAAATTTCAACTGTCTAGCTACCACGGTTCATGAGATACAGCCTGGTGACCGACGGACGGACAGACAGACGGACGGACAGACAGCGAAGTCTCAGTAATAGGGTCCCGTTTGGCACCCTTCGGGTACGGAACCCTAAGAAAGATGATCTAACCGACGAACGTCTTTCTCCTCCAGGCGCTCGGCGAGTACTGAGCGTCGGAGCAGAATGTAAACACGCACTGCCGCTCGCGCTGCCGGTCCTTTGACTTCCGCACAAAAAACCGCCATTTTGGGGAGCGCCGGGCAGCGCGAGTGGCAATGGCAGTGGCATGAGAAGTATCGCGTTTACACACTCGTCCTGCCCACTTCCCTGCCCACTTCCCTGCTCACTACGGCTGAATGTAAATGCGGTATTACATGCATAGAATGAAAATGAAAACAATTATTTATCATTTTAAGTATTATTTTGTGCTGTACTGTGTCATATCAGATAGTAATTTTCTCACTTCTCCTTATTCCGCGTATACTTCCGGGCTGATTATTATTCAATATGGGTGCCATTCCAAAAAAACTGTTTTGGAAAAGTGCTGTTTTATGATGTGAAGAGCATATTTTATTGTGGTATCGTCTACTCGAAAAAAAGTCCATTGGCCTAGATATTGGATGATCTTGATAGAACAAGACAAAAAGCCACCTCCGCCCAAGCCGCCTTCTCCGCTCCCTTTGTCTTCCGCGGAGGGTCCCGTATTTTTTCCCCATTACATTTTCATTTTATTTCATATTCCTCTACCCGAGGAGGGGTGGGCAGGGAGTAGGGATAATAAAAAATTTCCCTCTGCTCATGTCGTCCTTATTTATGGAGAATATGTTTTCGTACGGATGCGTAATGAAGCCCATTATTAGGGGATGTTTTTCGAGATTGCCGGCCTTATGAGTTTTTTTTTATTTCTTATATTTTTATCTCTTTTTTAGCTTTTTTATGTTGGCACGGATTTTCTGTTAACTGTTCTTTGGTGATAGCGGCACGTGGAAATTTATTCATTGTGTAATATTGCATTGTTAAAGAGACCTTTTACTAAACATACTCACTTTTATAGTTTTTTTTTTTCCAATGTTTATATGTCCAACATGCGATCGGTGGCAACACCATAAGCAGTTTCTTTAAGTGATTATATGGCGTGTTAGGCAGTCCCATCCATTGATGGGTAGCCTAATATGGTTTTAGTTTGATCATAATATGTTATCCCAAACATGTTTCCGCTTCAACCTTCTTTTGGAAGGGAGAGTACTTTTATAGATGAGTATGATCTGAATAGCGTTGCTGACAATTATGCTTACTTCTTTTGTGAAAGATATTCAAAGAGTAGTGCTGACACGCGTTTGAAGTAGTAGGCCTGAGAGCAGTCGAAATAGTATTGCCTCACTTTTCCCAAGTACGGTTGCAAAAGCACAGGTTTCCAGACTAGTCATTCAGTCAGACAGATAGTCCAATACTTCTTACTTGTGTATTTTTTACTATATTTACCTAAGAGATAAAATTTATTCTAATATTTGACACATTAATCTGTTCAAGTATCTGGTCAGTCAGATGGAACGCGGGTTAAAGTTAATCCGAAAATAGCGAACGCTCAGATTAGTTTTGACAACTCCATACCAATTAATATTGAGTTGTCAAAGCCGATTATTAAAACCACTAAACCACCAAAATATAGTCGCAAATAACTCATCACTTTACTAAAATGTATCTACCACAGCATCCGTCGTATCTATGTTCCTTATTCAAAACCCCAAAAAACCATCTCAAAACCTCGAAATTTTCAAAAACTGCATCGCGAGCTCGCTCCGGGCACTCACACAATCTCACACTTTTTCCCACAAGCCTCCTTCTACCGCCTTTGTGTGCAAGTCTCCCTATACGTACACACAAACTGCCCTTGTGTGCGTACTAGCCAGTGCCACCATTGGGCACAGCGCTATTTCTTTATTGATCCATATTTCTTCTTCTTCTGACTAGCCTCGGGCGGGGGGGTCAACCCCCCCGAGAGGAGAACCCCCCCTCGGAGGTGTTTTTCTACAGTTTTAATGAACGAAGGACCGTGGAAGGAGTTTTGGGGGGAAGAAAGGATATTAATGCTTTTTAAGCGGAGGAAATTTTCGCCCCTGTTTAGGCGCACACCGAGACAGGGGTGTGTGGATGCAAGTTTTTGTTCGGGGTTTCTTTGTGTGGGTTGGTGGAGTTAAAATGTACTGAAAAGTTCTTGAGTGTTTTTTAATCGAGTTATGTAATGTGATGGTTTTGGGGTATGTATATGGTAAGTAGCATGTTCTGATGTTAGAGGAAGAATCGAATTAGATGTTTTGGTTCAGGCTCCTAACATAATATGAACAGCAATATGTATTACAATTTATAAATTTTCAGGTTTCAGTTTCTGAGATAATTTATCAGAGGACTTATCAGAGATAATTTATTAGATGGACAGATTTATCCAAATAGAAAACGGATACGATTCAAATACACAATCTTTTAGTAGGCTTTCAGGTACCTAAGACATAACATTTTTGTTGCTTTTTGCCACGTCCAAGGATTCCTCAAGGATTCAAACCAGTGTCATTTTGCTTGTAAGACCGAATCTTGAAAGCTTTACCACAGCAAACGAAGTTATCGTTAATAAATAACATGAAGATGAGATTGCTGCAGTGATACCGAACCCGTGTTATTCGGAGCGCGGAAACAAAAAGCTAGAAAATAACGACTTGGCACAAAAATAAGTACATTTCGCATTAAAAACGAGATAAACCCCGACTAGAGTTGTGCAAAAAACATAAATTTGCCTACATATCACGCTGGCAACTATGTGAGATTTGGACAGGGGAGCCAAGAGTAGCTTCCGTGTAATAATAATAATAATATAACTTTATTCCAGAAATAAAATTTCCATATCTTATAAACTAACACAAAAACATAACACACATCAAAAAGTAAATGCACATACTAGCGGATAACATTATTAGGTACTTACTAAAATATAAATATCAGTCTAGTAATGCGGGTAAAGTAAAAGGAATCCTTCTATTTATTTTTACATAATTACATGTTTATATACATTTCAATTAAAATAATAATGATTTAATGAAAAACTTAATTTAAATAGAAAATTTGAGCCAGATCACTGCCGCCGTCGCTGGGCAAGGTGCAAGTAAAAGTAAATATAGCCCATCAGTGTCCCCACCGAGGGGCACGGACCTTTACCCGGATCTGAGCAAGATTGAGCTATACTCGACCAGTGCGGGTTGGTGGAGGGGTTTTACGACTACTACATACTACCAAGTAGTGATAGTAGCGGGGACCTGCAGCATAACGACGTGCCATCCGAGCTGATCTGATGATGGAGTGCGATGCTCGAAGGTGGGAGCTGGAACCCTGGTGATAGTACCATATTCTCAAAAGTATTGTCACTACGAGTCTAAAGAGCCAAAACTCGATGGGTTTACTAGCATCCCAAGGTGCCAGCTTCCACCTTCTATCTTCGCACTCCATCATCAGATCAGCTCGGTGGTACCATATTCCCAAAGGGCTTATCACAACGAACCCAATGGGCCCAAATTCGACGGGTTTACCAGTAAGCATCATAGGGTACCAGCTCCCACCTTCAACTTCTTCGAAATCGAATAACTCCAGCCACACAGCGAATTCTGGCATGCGCCTGCCTGATAATGAACGTATGTATAAACAAGCCATCTATATTGAAGGTGAGCCCACGCTCCATACAATTTTGCCCATCGCCCTTTTCACAGAACTGCCGCTTTAGCAACATATAACTGCTGAACTACAGGAAATAAAAATAAATAAGAGAAAAAAAATAAGAGAAAATTAATGCGAGAAAAAGTTTATATAATAATATTTCTTGTATGGGGACAATACAAGAAATATTATTTTTTAAACTTTTTCTCGCACGACGACGGTGCGAAGCCGTTCATGTGGGTACTATACCGGGTTATTTTTGGACCCCTAGCCAAAATTCACTATTATTTTAGGGACATCATTCTAAGCAACTTTCACTAAGGAACCGATTTGATCAGAGCAACTTTATTTTTCACTTCCCAGTACATTTTGGCCTGAGTGGGTCAGCCGATTTGTATGGAGAAGTGAAAAATAAAGTTGCTCTGATCAAATCGGTTTCTTAGTGAAAGTAGCTCAGAATGATGTCCCTAAAAAAATAGTTCACACCTTGTTTACTCACATAAAGTTTAATTAATTAATTTTATCTCTTTGGAACATGGTCTGCACTGGGACTCGAACCTGCATCTCCTGCGTGAGAAGCAAGCGTAGAACCCACTAGACCACGGAGCTCCTTTTATAACATAAATCCGTTGATATTACCCATGTGATTGACTATGATAAAGTTCCTTAGTTTTATCAAAATCGTCTCATATCTTCTGACTTCATCGGCCTAATTTTCAACCGACTTCAAAAAAAGGAGGAGGTTCTCAATTCGACCCGTATGTTTTTTTTTTTCTATGTTTGTTACGCGATAACTCCGCCAATTATGAACCCATTTGAACAAATCTTTTTTCGGCGTATAGGTAATACCTCAAGGGTGGTCCCATTGACACCAGGTCAGGATCTGATGATGGGATCCTGGAGAAATCGAGAGAACTCTTCAAATATTATAGGCAGACCTATAGTGATTTTTGTGTTTTTCATAATAACTCGTGCAAATGCACATGGTAAGCATAATATTGTGATGCGGAACTGCTGATGAAGACCACATATGGCCACCAGATCTGCTCAATACTAGGTACAAATACAATGCGTGGCTGACGGGCAGGCAACGCATAGCCTAAACCGATGGACCTAGAGCCATGAAACTTTGTACAGGGGTTCCTTAGTAGCGTGGGGTAGCACTGATATGGGATTTGACAAAATTAATTCCCCTGGGGGGGGGGGATAAGGGGTTACAGTTAGTATTAAACTCAATCTAATCAAATAGGGTTTGTGGAAGTCGGTTTTTTCTAAAGTTTACTTTTTGTTTCAATTATCTGTAGAGTATCCATGGAGTCTCCGATTCTCCACGCCACCCCTGTCCAAACATTTAAAACAGCATCCATAATAACAGAGCGATAAAATGGTAGCGGACTCTCTCCCGACATTGTTCTAAAACTACCAGCACTGGCTCGCGAAAGTAATCCCTAAAATCAGCGGGTTAGAGTGGAGAACGGATTAGAAAAGTTTGGTATAATTACACTGTCACCGTAAGACTCGAGATGGTTTGAATATGGAAACGGATGTTGTAGTTTGCGGGTCGATTTGTTTGTGTGTGAGTGAACCCATAGGTGACCCGTGTGCAAACCCATAGGTGACCCAGTGGGTAGGTAAGATTTTTATATTGAGTCCTATCGTGGTAATCTCTATTGGCTGTTTTTGGGGTTCCGTACCCGAAGAGTGACCAACGGGCAGCAACAAATAGGCGCAACGAAATAGACGAAATAAAAATTAAAAAAAATCGTCTATTTCGCTTTACTTTTTGCCGAAGTCTATCGAAATCGGCTGAAGACCTGGGGCAAAAATATGGCCTGGCTGTGTCATACAAATATTTGAGTGTCACTGGTAACGAAGGACCAAAATAACGCTACCATATCTTCCAATATAAAGCTCTTTTAAAGTCGTTTTCTAGCAAGAACTCTTAGCGCCAACCTCCTTGCGTCACCTAATTAAAAATACATTTTCTTTTTTGCACCCCCCACCACGTCCCCCCATTGATGACGTCACGCGCCGTTGTACCAATGTGTCAGCACATTTAAAACACGGCCAGATTACCAAGACCTCTCCCCTCCCGTTTTGTGTATGCGTTTCTGAGATCATCGGGGATTCTTAGTATAGATTGGGAGGTCAAGCTGGATTGGTTTCGTAGCAAAATAACAGTGTTTTGTTTAGCTCAGCTTAAATGATGCAAAAAGCCTTAAGAAATTATGACGACGAAGAGGGGGGTGGGGGGAGGGGGTGAGTTATGATATGAATTATAATGGTTTAGGATTATGGAGTGAATTTCAGCTCTTTTGTTGTGTCTTTTATTTATTATGTACTTCCTTTAGATAGTGACTTCAGCTGGTTTCTTGTACTGAGAGTTATTCAACACTCGTTGTTAATTATAGGGGATGCATATCATACAAAGTTTCCGCATCAAAGTGAGTCGGTTTCGCTGTTTTTTTCATTTAATTACATCATTTACCTCCTTTTATATTTGTACTTATTTACATACAGGCACAAACATTGCTTGTGGCCCCAAAATAGAATACCCTGTGTCGTGGGAACCAGAAACAGCGATGTCAAGAAAGTGTACACTTCTAAAACCTGGGAGTATTTTTTTCGTTTTCTTTGTCCCCAGCCGGGAATCGAACCCGGGACCTCTCGCATGGTACGCAGAGCCGCAACCGCTGCGCCACAGAGGTCGTCGAACAAATGATTGAAAATGAATATGATTATGAATACAATTACAGCGAATATGAATGAAAGCGACACAAACCATAAACACAAATGTCCTGATGAGATGGCAGAGGCACAAACGTGCCTACAGAGCCACCGACTTAGTTAATCAGGTGGGAAAAATTGGTACTACGAACTTGTCATCCGCCATCAAAGAGAAAACATAATAAACTATCTCCGCTATTACGAAGACTACGAGTACTATGACACTATACCCTATCCAACATAGGATGATCTCTGACAGAACTCACTGTGACTTTACTAGGCATGGGGATAATGTCGATACTAATTATCGATATTCTAACTAAAGTTTCTTAATATTTCAAGCAAATCAAACAAAAGGATGATGTAACATGTTTTTATTCTCGTTAAATCGATTCACAGCCCAAATCACCATCATCAAAGTCTGATTCGGACTCGCTGGAGCAGTCTTGTAGATTTATAATAGTTCCTGGGTAGATTGGTCGAATCGTACGTCACGCTCCCAATCTTCATCCATAATTTTTCTTGTTCTGTCGATGTCTTCAAAATTCTATCATATGTTCCGAGTCAAGATCGATAACTTGTCTTACGATAAGTGTAGCACGTCACTATTTGCCAATAAAGTATGTTAATTGTCTCTATACATTTTACCGTCGAAAAATACGATACTTCATAGGCGTGTTTTGACACTGACAGCTGTCAGAGACCATCCTATGTTGGATAGGGTATAGCGACCGCTATCAACTGAACAGCTAAGTTGGTAGCAATATACGTTTCGCTTCGCCGAATTCCCGTAGCTTATTTTGGATGACAGGTAGTCGCCGCCACTATAGCACGCCTATAGTATCCGAGGTAAGAATAATTACAAACCAAGGTCAACGAAGATTGCGGAAGTGAGAAGCGAATATTGCTCGGGAATAGGGGCAAGTGGGATGGCAATTGTGCGCTCGCGCCTAATGAATGAATCAACGTAAGCGCCAAAACGAAAAAAAAAACCCATAAAAATAAGCTATTTCAGGGAATTACATTTCATATTTCAAATCGCTAGTAACAAAAATTCCCCAAAGATATTTACTAGATACTACTGCGGTTTAATAGGAAAAAAATATTGGATAAAAGAGGATTGACTTTTTATTTTCAACCGACTTCAAAAAAGGAGGAGGTTCTCAATTCGACCCGTTTTTTTTTTTTTTTTTTCTATGTTTGTTACGCGATAACTCCGCCAATTATGAACCGATTTGAACAAATCTTTTTTCGGCGTATAGGTAATACCTCAAGGGTGGTCCCATTGACACCAGGTCAGGATCTGATGATGGGATCCTGGAGAAATTGAGGGAACTCTTCAAATATTATAGGCAGACCTATTGTACACGCGTACACATACATAATATGAGCGCTGCGCCCGCGCACCGCGCCCGCGCCCCGCGCCTCCCCTCCGCGGCTCAGGACGCCACTCTGCAATACCACACTCGAGCGAGACGGACGCTCCTCGGTTCCATCATTGTATATTTTACTCGAAATTAATAATTAAACCGCTGAAATCATCTAAAATACTATTTTATTATGTCCTTGACATAATTTGGCGACCGTGACATTAAATCTGTGATATCTTCGGACTGAATCTCGATACACAACGGCCGGTGAAGTGAAGTCACGACGAGACTACGTGGTCAATTTTGCGAGTCACCTACATTACCTACTGTTCGGGACAAAGGAGCAAGGACTTTGTGTTGCTGCCAGGGCACCTTCGAGCACAGACGAGGAGGTCTATCCCGAGGGAAGTACACCCAATTTTCCTTCTATTTCCTACCAGTTCCCCCTATATTTTTACAATTTTCTTTGTTCTGTGCGACGGCTTACTTGCTTCTCAAGCGTTAGGTCTATTTATATCCTAATCAAGCTTCAACGCAAGACTATTAGCCATTTGCCTACTGCACCTAAGCTCATTGCTCAATTTATTTAAATTTACCTAAAATTACGTGTCTATTTGATCATCATACGTAAAAAATTTGCTTGCTTCAACCAGCGTTAGGACTATTTAGCGGAGATAAGAGGAAAGCTGACCTAATCTAGCTATTCTGAACAAGCCTATATACTGAATATTTATACGTTACTGCGTTAATTGTGTTATGCCCCAGAAAAAAATACATTCCTAACTGCTTAGCTTACGTAATCCTATCATTTGCAAAATTGCAACTTAGTTATTTGCCTATCACTATTTGTTTGTTACATCACGCCTATTTCGTGAAATCAATATTTTGAGGAAAACATAATTAAATTTTAGCTAGTTAGTGACAAAGCAACCAATTTTTCCGTTATTTGGTTAGCAGTTTTATTAATTTACCCTCTTTTACTAATTTACAAAAGTTAACGATACAAAGTAGTTCATAGTGTTTCAACGGAATTTGCCGACTATTTCAGGGAGCATCGCGTGCGCGACGCCACAACAGCTCGTTGCACAAGCGCAGGCGCAGGCGCCCGCTGGTTGACGTGTTCGGCTAGAGCTGAGCTACATCAGCACGCGGCGACTGCGTGTACGGCTGGACCTGAGATCTACGCCCGGCAGACGGGTTTGAGTTTTGACATTTTTAACTGCTTACTTGGTTCATTGTCCAGTAATATCAACTGTCAACATTTGGGGTCACAAGATGAACGAACCCAAGAGTACTAGTAGTTATCAATCAAAATGTCTCTCTGATCCTGCTAAAGAGTTAGCTGTATTAATAAAGCAACGCGGCATCATAAAGGGCCGTCTAACAAAATTTTCTGATTATTTGTCTGCTTTATCGGGATCGGATGGAATTGACACAAGGAAACACAAAGAACTCGAGATGAAAATAGAATCATTTCATTCTCTGATAAGCATTTATGATACATTACAAAATGAAATCGATATTTTGCATTCAGATTCGGATGCACAAGTAGAAGAGAGGGAATTGATCGAAAATCAATTTATTTCGCTATTGTCACTAGCTCGAGAAATTAAACACACAAACAAACCAAAACCTGTAACATGTGACGACGAACATGAGTCCGTGTACAGTTGTCATTCAAACAATAATCACAATGCGATCAAACTACCTACTATCTCTTTACCTAAGTTTGACGGTAACTACATAGATTGGCTGGAGTTCAAGGACACCTTTGAATCAATGATCAATAACAACAATGCCATACCGCCTATAAACAAGTTCCATTATTTGCGTTCGTCGCTAGGAGGAAGTGCAAGTCTGGTAATCAAGTCAATCGAGTTTAGTGCTCGTAATTACGGGACAGCTTGGGACCTGTTGTGTCAACGGTACAACAATGTGAACATTCTGATGAACAACCACCTGAAGGCCCTGTTTAGCATTGAGTCTATGGTTAAAGAATCCTATAAAGCAATACGGTACATTATTGATCATGTTTCTAAACATCTCCGTGCCCTTGAGAATTTAGGACAACCTACTGATAAGTGGGATGCCCTCATCATTTACATGGTTTCGACTAAACTAGATGTCAATACGAGCAGGAAATGGGAAGAGTTTAAATGCGACTCTAAGGAGTTGCCGAGCCTGAATGATTTTCATGCTTTCTTGCGAGGTCGTGCTGACGTGCTCGAAACTGCCTATAATAATACTAGAGATGTCAAGCCCTATAATAATAATAATAGGTTTACCCAACAAACAAAGAGCTTTGTAGTTTCAAAACAAAACACTTGTGTCGTATGCAACGGCAACGATCCACATTTTCTATACCAATGTCCAAAATTCAAACAAATGAGCATTGCGGATAGGCTCAATGAAATAAAAAGCAAGCAGTTATGTAATAATTGTTTCCGTGGCGGTCATAGCGTGGCCCAATGTCAATTAAGAGGTTTATGTCGAATCTGTAGGAAGAAACATAACACACTTTTACACACGGGCTCACAAGCCACTGAGGAAACCCACAACAACACACCATCCACGTCCTTACACGTCTCGCTCTCAGCTGTGTCTACAGGTCAAGTTTTGTTGTGTACTGCGCTCGTTGAAGTCGTAGACAATAACAACACCTATACAGCTCGAGCCCTATTAGACATGGGCAGCCAATCGTCTTTCATAACGAGTGCCTTCAAGGAGAGAATAGGGTTGTCGTGTCAAAATACAAATCCTATAAATATTTGCGGGATAAACAATGCAGCCTGCAATATATCAGAGTCATGCCAACTAAAGTTATGCTCAAAAGTCAATTCCTTCACTTTTGAAGTCAAATGTTTGGTAGTGCCGCAAATAACCGGTTTACTACCCAATTCGAATGTCGACGTTTCTAACATCAACGTGCCTATAAATATCAAACTTGCTGACCCTGCGTTTCATCGCCCTGCCGAGATAGATGTCTTGTTAGGTGCAGATGTCTACTGGAACCTAGTCAAATCCAGTACTATCAAGTTAGGAGTCAACAATCCAATTTTACTGGACTCTAAGTTAGGATGGTTAGTGGCTGGTCCTATCGGTTCGACCCAGACCCAATCCAAGGTCCATTGCAATTTTAGTCAAGAAATACGCGACTCACTAGAGAAATTTTGGGCTATTGACGAACTGTCACCCATGAAAACCTATTCTGTCGAAGAAAAACTCTGTGAGACCGATTTTGTAGAAAATACATCTCGTTTACCTAGCGGTCGATTCTCTGTTCAGATGCCTATGAAAGAAGCACCAGA
Source organism: Argyresthia albistria (assembly GCA_963457715.1). NCBI lineage: Eukaryota > Metazoa > Arthropoda > Insecta > Lepidoptera > Argyresthiidae > Argyresthia > Argyresthia albistria. The sequence goes on along the minus strand of OY735275.1, from coordinate 2,475,408 downwards.
ACAAGCGCTAGGGGATACGTACTATATAGCAAAGAGGTGTCTTGAAAGCCTAGAGAAGAAATTTGTAAAATTTCCTAATTTGAAAACCAAATACCAAGAATTCCTCAAAGAATATGCAGATTTAGGGCATCTAACAAAAATCGAAAAGCCAATTGCTGGATACTACATGCCTCACCATGCTGTTATTAGGGAGAAGAGCGAAACAACCAAACTTAGGGTGGTGTTTAACGCCTCGCAGAAGTCTTCGTCTGGGAAGTCTCTGAACGATGTTCAGATGGTAGGTCCGGTGGTACAGAGCGACCTTCTGTCGATCATTTTGCGTTTCCGAGAACATAAGTTCGTAGTGACAGCGGACATAGAAAAAATGTATCGCCAAATAGAAATAGCCCAACCACAGCGAAGCCTACAACTTATATTATGGCGAGACGATATCAATTCCCCTATCAATGTTCTACAGCTAAATACAGTAACCTATGGTACTGCATCAGCTCCGTTCCTGAGCACCAGATGTCTTTTACAGCTGGCGTTAGAATGTTCCGACGAAGTCGTAGCAAATATCATCAGAAACGATTTCTATGTCGACGACCTAAGTACAGGATCGGACACGGTAGGAGGCCTACAACACATTGTTCGTGGCGTAGTTCAAACTCTAGAATCAGCTTGTTTACCACTGCGAAAGTTTCGTACTAATTGTCCACAGTTATTCGATGATGATGTAAATATAGATACATCTAAACCTCTTGAATTGTCAAAAGAAGCAACAGTTCTAGGCCTTAATTGGTCTCCAAAACCAGATACCCTACAATTCCAAACTGAGTTAGAACCTAGCCCCCTGATAACCAAAAGAACAGTTATTTCAACAACTTGCAAGGTTTTTGATCCACTCGGTCTGCTTAGCCCATGCATTGTTGTAGCCAAGATTCTGCTTCAACAATTGTGGAGCACTAAACTGGATTGGGATGATCCAGTTCCCCATACATTTACCAAAGTTTGGTCTAATCTATTAAAAGAATTTTCTATTCTTTCGCAAATAAATATTTCACGCTATGTACTTTGTGATAATCCAATTAGCATTGAGCTACATTGCTATGTTGATGCTTCACAGCAAGCCTATGCGGCATGCATATACCTACGTTCCCTATCGAAGAACGACAATAAAGTGCATGTCCAGCTATTATGCAGCAAAGCTCGTGTAGCTCCTATAAAACAATTAACAATACCACGTCTAGAATTATGTGGCGCTCTATTAGGTGCACGATTATGTCAAAAGGTTTTGCAATCATTACGTTGTAACATATCACGTAAATTCATGTGGACGGATTCTACTGTAGTGTTAGGTTGGATTAAAACACCACCCAAAGATCTCAAAGCGTTTGTTTGCAATCGCGTAAATGAAATATGTGAACTCGCACATGATTTCACATTTAATCATGTACCTACAGAAAATAATCCGGCTGATCTGGCTTCTAGAGGTACAACTCCTAAGCTGTTGATGTCTTCTTCGCTCTGGTGGGAAGGACCATCGTACCTCAAGTCAGATCAAAGCAAATGGCCAAAACAGCCCTACACGCAGACACCTTATGACCTACCTGAAACAAAACTACCTAAAACTTCTGTACAAAGTGTGCACTATATACAAATCGATACCAATTTCATTACATTTACTAATCATTCGAATGTCAATAAACTATATAGAATTTATGCCTATGTGTATAGATTTATAAATAACTGTAAAGCAAATTCAACCAAACTGACCGGACCTCTAAACATAGATGAAATAAATAAATCCATGATACTAATCGTCAAAAATAGTCAATCACAAACTTACTCAAATGAAATACAAGCTTTACAAAATGGAAAGCAATTGCCCCGTGGTTCTAAATTACTTGCTCTCAATCCATTCTTAGATTCAGCCGGGGTTCTCAGGGTTGGTGGTCGAATCCAGCAATCTGAGTTCCCTCATGACAAAAAGCACCCAATGATTATCGACTCAAAACACTATTTTACCAAATTAGTCATGTCCAATGAACACCTTCGCTTGTTTCATGCGGGCCCACAACTGCTCCTCGCCTCTATTCGAGAGCGGTTTTGGCCGATAGGTGGCAGAGTTCTAGCACGCAGCACGACTAGGCAGTGTGTAGTTTGCACGCGTCTGAAGGGGAAAACCCTACAGCCTATGATGGGCAATCTACCAGCTGTTAGAAGCATCCCAACGTATGCTTTCTATTCGTGTGGCGTTGACATGGCAGGTCCATTCATGATTTCGAGTCGTAAAGGAAAGGGTACTCGCATATCAAAATGTTATTTGTGTTTGTTTGTGTGCTTAACAACTAAAGCAGTACATTTAAAATTAGTAAGTGACCTAAGTACGGAAGCATTCATCTTGTCACTCCGAAGATTTGTTTCAAGACGTGGCAAGCCCGTCACCATCCATTGTGACAATGGCACTAATTTTAAGGGTGCAAACAATGAACTGAGTAAGATTCTCAGGTCCAGTCGTAAGTCTATTGTAGAATTTGCCAATAATGAAGGAATTAAATTCATATTTATTCCCGCCTATTCACCTCATATGGGAGGCATTTGGGAGGCAGGCGTCAAATCCGCGAAATTTCACCTTAAACGTATAGCCGGTAATGCGTCCCTAACGTTTGAGGAGTTAGCCACGCTTTTCGCACAGATCGAAGCAATCCTAAACTCACGCCCCCTCACGCCTCTTTCTTCCGACTCCAATGATCCAACTCCTCTTACCCCTGGGCACTTCCTGATCGGCCGACCCTTAACCTCGGTGCCGTCTACGCCTATAGACATGAAGCGCCCCAACCGATACCAGCGCATCGAGCAGCTCAGACAACACTTCTGGGAGAGATGGCGTCTCGAATTCATCGCCGAACTGCAACAACGTACGAAGTGGCGAACGCGTCAGCGAGAGCTTCGTGTCGGTGATCTCGTCATCCTGAAAGAAGATAATCTCCCTCCACTGCAATGGCGTTTGGCGCGGATCAGTCACCTATACCCAGGACCAGATGGGATCAGTCGTGTAGCCGATGTCCTCACTACCAAGGGAATTATGAGAAGGGCCCTCAATAAGATGTGTGTCTTACCGAATACCACTCCAGAGCCCGAAGAACCCAATCAAGAAGCAAAAACGTCTTCAAACAATCAAGACTGAAAACATCTCAACAAGATAAAATAACCAGACAGAGAGTCTACTAGACAACTACCTACTTGAAATCAGTGCTTTCAACGCCCCCCAGTATGTACACGCGTACACATACATAATATGAGCGCTGCGCCCGCGCACCGCGCCCGCGCCCCGCGCCTCCCCTCCGCGGCTCAGGACGCCACTCTGCAATACCACACTCGAGCGAGACGGACGCTCCTCGGTTCCATCATTGTATATTTTACTCGAAATTAATAATTAAACCGCTGAAATCATCTAAAATACTATTTTATTATGTCCTTGACACCTATAGTGATTTTTGTGTTTTTCATAATAACTCGTGCAAATGCACATGGTAAGCATAATATTGTGATGCAGAACTGCTGATGAAGACCACATATGGCCACCAGATCTGCTCAATACTAGGTACAAATACAATGCGTGGCTGACGGGCAGGCAACGCATAGCCTAAACCGGTGGACCTAGAGCCATGAAACTTTGTACAGAGGTTCCTTAGTAGCGTGGGGTAGTACTGAGATGGGATTTGACAAAATTAATTCCCCAAGGGTGGGGGGATAAGGGGTTACAGTTTGTATTAAACTCAATCTAATCAAATAGGGTTTGTGGAAGTCGGTTTTTTCTAAAGTTTACTTTTTGTTTCAATTATCTATCGAGAATTTTTATCCAAACACGTTTTCCAACATGAAATTGATAACGATTTGCCGAGTATTTCCTGAAATACACATGAAAAATGCACCGCTAATTTATTTGTGAGCCGCCTTAAAATTAAAGGAGGTCCATTGTTTGTGGCAGACATCTTGGTAACATTTATTCCGTTTTTATCTCAGGTTTTTATTCAACACAAAATGGCTGCTCTTTCCCGACGGCTTCACACATAGCTACAAAGAAAACCCATTACATTACCCAGCGCCACATAAAAGTCTTCAGACAAAAGAGGCTGTATAGAGGCAGTATAAGAGGTACATTTAGCTGAGTTGATTCAATACACGTTGGCCTCACAGTGGGGTGGCGAGTTGAAGAAATATGTAAAGCACGGAGCGGGGCTTCTGCGACTGGAGACAGGGACGGACTTGGGACGGATTTGCAAAATTGCCCCCCGCTGAAAAAAAACGGTTAGCCAGTTAGCTACACATTTTTTTGGTAAAGCATTAGTTATAACTAAACTAAACCTTATCCGTTGCCTGCGCCGAAAGTATACAAGCAGTATAAGAGGGATTCACTCCATATGACCTGCCCGTATACCTTTAGACGCGGGCGACCGTACGCAAGCAAATTATTTTGCTGTACTGTACATTGCGCGAATTGTACATTTGTTTTGCTGTGGTAGCCAGGTGTATTGGCGTACACGACAGCAACTAAACTTTTTGTTATTAAAATTTGTTAAATAGGAACCAAATAGTTTTTTCAGTGATGGGGAAAAGTGTGATGAAAATGTTAGGGAGTATGACTGCTAAAGGTTGGAGCCATGACGATCCAGGAGGCCATTTCTCGTTTCTATAGCATGCTGAATTAGACAAGTGGGAGGTGGTTCGTCTTTTAATAGGCCAAGGACAAACGCGAAGGACCTTTGCCTATTGAAAGAAAAAGCTCCACCCATTTGTCTTATACGCATTGAGAGTCTAATGGGTGAGAATCAGCCTCCAAACAGCATCCGGTCGACTCAAACAAAAAGTAGGCTTTTATGAAATTGGACCCATTTGAGTTTGACATGACAGATTTTTGACCCAACAACAACAACAGACAACCAGACGAAATAGAGTCTTTAATTGGTCAACCGTATTGACCAAATAAGGACTGCGTTTATATTAGATAAGTCGCTGTGTTTTACCTAAAAAAGGGAGTAATTTAGCTTATTTAAGTACATACACTATACGAACGGGTGATGGAAAACGTGGTGAGCAAACCTTGAAAACGACGTGACATGTGATTTTCAAATAAAATAACTGTAAGTAGCTATATGTAAGTCGTTCATAATTAAACATAAACCCCCCTGAGTCCGTCCCGCAAGACGCTGTCCGTGGCGGGTGGGGGAGCGGACGGGGGAGGAGTCCGACTGCGCTCCTTTTTACGTTGCGCTCCAAAGCAGGAGCTGACAACCTTTTTCAAGCCCTGTTTTTTCAGAAACCTTACACAGCATACCTCTTAGAGATAAGCTCGACCTCTTTTAAATAATATATCTTATTAAAAATGAGCTTACTTTTATACTATTAAGGATGTTTACATGTTTGTAAATTGTGACATTACAGTTTCTGGTTCCCACGACACAGGGTATCCTAGTGTGGGGCCAGAAGCAATGTATGTGCCCGTATGTAAATGATTTTGTTTATATTATATTTTATTTATTCAGGTAAACCTTACAGCTTTTAGTATTATATGCAAGTGACATTGTAAAATGTTACGTGTTTATGTTAGTTTGTTTATTTAATTTGAAGTATTTCTTGTTTTTTGGCTCAATATTTATGTGCATTACATAGCGTCACGCCTTTTTCCACATGGGGGGGGCTACTGCGCAATCGCTAAACGAGGGAAAAATCTTGCGTAACTAGGTCCTATCCCATTGCCACAGCTAAGGAGTAATAAAGGTTTCCTCACGATGTCGAGTCTATAATATTCAGACAGACACAACACAAATAGCTTCTCGTCTCGACTACATAGTTCTTTGGTATGAGTAGTCACACGGTTCTGAATAATTTGTTACCAAACCAGGTGAAGAAAGCACAGATATGCACTTTGTTTTTTTTTTATCGTTTGTACATAGGATGTTCAAAATTGCTACAGTAAAGGAAAACAAGGATGCAAAATAAATGAAAGGAAAATAAGTATCCTATGTATAGCGAATAATATTACCCAAATAAAGAATTTTCCTTTCAAAAAACAGCCTCCCGAAAAGGTTGACTACCCCTGCAGCAAGAAGGTGTTCACGCCGCCGCCTCAAGAATGCTACAATTTTCCCGAGTTTTCCATTTCTCGTCGACCCTCCCCCGTCGCACCCCCCTCACCCCCTACAGCTCCGTCCCCCTCCACCCTCGGAAGAAAAAGAATTATACCTCAGTGTTGCCAGATGACGACGCTTCTTTGTTGTTTTAATTTAATTTTGGCGCGAACGAAATTGGAATTGAGAATTTATTGTCTTCTACTTCTTCTGTGGGTTATTTGTTTTGAGGGAGTGCTGAGAATTGAGTCAAAAAGGGTGTTTAATTATACTATACAAGGTCTTTGTACCTTGTATTGAGAAAAAATATAGGATTTTGATGCTTATCAGAAGCATCGCTTGATCAACCCTTTCGTCGACACATCTTATTTATTTATTCTATTGTTCTCCATAGTTCGTTTGTCGACCGGTGTGCTTCTGAGAGTGAACCAGTTACTTTAGTTGGGAGAAAAGCAAAATGCTGTTTATCACCGAAATACGCCATTTTCTGGCCGTGGGAAGATTGCGCCATGCTTCATGCTTCTGATAGACTTCTCATGGGAGTATTGTCTCCCTGGTTACACATTACGACAAAATAGTTTTGAAATTTGAAACCTAAATTTCCCTGTGGGTAAATATTACATCTGATAGATACATAAACAAAACACACACATACACATACCCATTAATTTATTGCACATTTCCGCATACATTTAGAAAATAACCGGCCAAGTGCGAGTCGGACTCGCGCACGAAGGGTTCCGTACCATTATCTATAAAACACCTAAAAAAAAAATTGTATGGGAGCCCCCCCTAACTATTAATTTAATTTAAATTTAATTATTTATTTTTTAAGTAAATAATATATCTACTCAATATATTGTAAATATTTTAAGCGTCTACCTGCCACCATTATCAATATCGAGCAAAAATGAGCAATAAAATCATGTTTGTTGTATGGGAGCCCCCCTTAATATTAAATTTCTTTTAATTTTTATTATTTGTTGTTATAGCGGCAACAGCCGTGCCACGGTTCATGAGATACAGCCGGTGACAGACAGACGGAGGGACGGACAGCGAAGTCTCAGTAATAGGGTCCCGTTTGGCACCCTTCGGGTACGGAACCCTAAAAAACGATAAGTATGAATTCTTCTCGTGTAAATGTTTGAAAAAATACCTGATCACTTTTTATACAGAGTGTAGTACTTATTCATATTCTAGAGGTTGCTAGGGCGGGATATCATTCTGAACAACTTTTACTACAAGGTGTAAATGAATTAACGCAAAATGAGAAACTACTTTGTTATCAACTAACAGCAACTTTCATTATGAAACCGATTTGATCAGAGCAACTTTATTTTTCACTACTCCATACAAATCAGCTGATCCAATCAGGCCGAAATGTACTGGGAAGTGAAAAATAAAGTTGCTCCGATTAAATCGGTTTTATACTGAAAATTCTTCAGAATGATGTCTCTAACAAAGTTGTTTCTCATTTTGCGTTCATTCATTCATTCATTTTAAAACCTTGTTTAATAGGGTCTATATCACCAATATTTGTGTCATACGAATGACATTCGTCTCTCGCAACTTTATTTTCGACATCTCCATACTTTGGATTCCATGCTTCTGGGCCAGGGAGCACTTATCCAGTGGAGAGCGCATAGATACATTTTCCTTTGAAACACAACTCACCAATTTACGGGCGGCGGGGGACGAGGTAAGAGAGCTGTGATTGGACAGCCCGCTGCGAAACTGTCTGGCGGCCCGTCATCGTACATAGTAGGTTGCGTATGAGAACGTTTGTTGAATACAACAAACGTTTGGTGAGCCGCATTCCCCCGCAGACGCAGTCAATTGTATATAGTCTCTGTTCTGGGCCCAACCGCCCAAACTAGAAGATCCTGTGTCGTGGGAATCCGATATAGCTATAACACAAAGCAAATGTCAACATCCTAGATACACATTGTTTTTTAGTGGACCCTATTACTAAGGCTACGCTGTCCGTCTGTCTGTCCGTCCGTCCGTCAGTGGGTCCTAGAGCACGAACCGTAATAGCTAGAAAGTTAAAATTTGCACAGAATGTGTATTTCTGTCGCCGCAACAACAAAAAATACTGAAATACGAGAGATATTACAAATTAAAGGGGATCCCCATACAAGAGGCGTTTTTTAATTTTCTTTTCGTTTTTGTTTTCATTTATTTTCTTTACATTTAATTTATACTTTATTGCACAAAACATTAAAAACACGTAACATTTACAAAAAGGTATGTACAAAGGCGAGCTTATCTCTAAAAAGATATTTCTTCCAGCAAACCCAGGCATGACAGGAAAAAACAGATACAGAGAGGGTTGTTTCATTGTTTTGAGTGCTTAAGTTGTGTTGTACGATGGTACGGTACCCGTCTTGTGCGATTCCGTCTCGCACTTGACCGATTTTTTGACATGACACGGTATTTACAGAATTCCATTTCTACATTTACGGCCATTTACCTGCATTATGTTATAATTGTATATAGCAACCCCAAGAAGCTGGCTACCCAACAATTTCTCCGCGAAAAACAAATCTTCCGTGTCGGCAAGAAATATAAAAATTATGCAGAGAAAAGCCTACGTCCAAACTCAACCACACAATCCAAAACCACTCTTAACCCTCCCAAAACACGGACCATTATTCCAAAATTGGTTTTCCGTTACGGTTTCGTTCATATTACTTTATTACAAATTCCAAAATGACGTAAAACCCCGCTATTTTAGTGGAAAAATAACCTTTAAATCTAACCATAAAGGGTGATTATAGCGTGATTGGTGCAGGATTTAAGCGGTTTTAACCCAAAAAGCGTCACATACAGGGTGTCCCAAGACGGCGTCGGTGTTTGTGCGCCCCCCCCACTTCTTTGAGCCGTTAATTTACATTTTAAATTGCACTTACATAGCGGAGAGGCGACTTGGCCTGTTTTGTGCCCGCTGTATACCGTCTCTGGGGTTCCGAGTTTCGTTGCTCGCAAGTGTAAAGTTATTACGCGGGGGTGGTTTTTTGTGACTTAAGTATAATTTAGTTAAGGTAATAATTCTAAAAATGTATATAATTTACCATTGTTGAAATTTTGTAATGGTTGCTAAAAGTGATCTCAGCGGTCGAGGCTTTGCTTCCCAAGCAACAGGTCCCGGGTTCGAATCCCGGGGGTAGAATAAACCCCGGGTCTTGGATGTTTGCATGTTTGTGACGTCGCTGTTTCTGGTTTCCACTATACAGCGATTCCTAGTGTGGGGCCAGAAGCAATATTTAAGTACTTAAATGTTAAAATGTTAGTACATACATTCCCCATAATGACTGAGGAAGAGATTCCGATTCTGTACCAGTATGACAAAACAGGCAAAGTGCGAGTCGGGCTCGAGCTTAAAGGGTTCTGTAAAAATCGCATTTTTAACGGCTGAACTACAACGGTTTTCAGATTTTTACTTTTCTGGCTAGCCCTCTTTCGCGAAAACTGCGTGGGCATTATGTACCTGTGTATGTTATGTGTGCTATATGCAGATGACACAAAGATCGAAAAAAAACTGTACTAAGAGGAGCCCATACCTCTGCTGAGGGATTACGGCATAGAGTTTGCATCCTCCTTGATTACGGGATGAGATTATGATGACGAATAAACGCTGGTAAAACCATATGACAAGACAAAAGAGGCCTCACGACAATAAAAACCTTCTTAAAACCACTTTCTCCACCAAAAGTCCCGAACATTCTAAATTCAAAAATAAAAAATAGAACAAAAAAGAAACAGAAGCGAACCTGCCTACAAACAACAGGTGTCTCCTCGCCCCTGATTGACGGTGTGAGAGTGTAACGCATAATTTTCACTTTGTCCGGCGACATCTGTCGTCGCGCGGCGAGTTCTCAGTGGTTACAAATGGGAATAGCTGGTCAAAGACTTGGTATCGTTTAGAAGTGGTATGTGATTTTTATTTGTTTTCGGTTTTTAGTTGGTTGGATGTATTTTTGATTTTTCACAAGCATTGCCATGGCTTGGGTTCTGATGAAATTCATAGAACATTTTCAGAGATGAAGATATGGTACTTAACAGAAGGATATGCTCGCCTTTGCTATTGGTATTACTTATACTTTTAAGTATACCTGCCTTTGGAAAACAAAATTATTCGCTAAACAGGCTTTTTAACCCATGGGGTTTATTTTTTTTATTTTTAATGCAGGATGGCAAAGGCACATTTGTGCCCAAGTTGAGCCATTTGTTCAATACGTAATCAAATTTATTATTCATACTTAGTAACTTTTTCAAACCAACCCTGATTCCTTCTATAGGTACCTACGATTATTCTTTGTCACCACCAAAAGGTGTCAATATTTTATTTATTTAAAGTCCCGTCACTAAATCGATGTTTCCTTCCTTTTAAACAATCTGACAGATTTTTTTACAAAAATAAACCGTAACATTATAGTTAGTTTGTAACATTTAAGCGACACCTTTTCTATCGCCCTTATTTCAACCCTCGTGAGGACTCTAATGCAACGCTTGGTGTAACTTAACAAGAACGTATACCATATGACGTTTGAAAATAAAAGTTAAATATTTTGGTTAGATATCGTTTTTAGAAGACTGTTTTTGCGTGGTTAGTAGTTTCACTTTTATGTTGGTTTTTTTGGGAGAATATTTGTAAGGATGTGCATGTAACATGTAAACCTAGCTTTAAGTCTTCCTTACTTAATAAATGTATTCTTATTATTCAACCCAAATGGTAGAGATTTCATTTAATCCCCTCACAAACCATAGAATAGCCACGCCTTTTTAAATACCTAACTATTAAAAGTACATGCGCATTATGGAACCGTCAAAAGTTAAATAAGTATAAAGGAATGAATTTTATTTTATGGGTTCCTTAATATAATTATGTTTTTTACTTTTTACTTTTTTATATAGGTAGAGTGCGCGCAAGATAAGTCTTCGCGGGGTGGGAAGCAAGATAAGTCTTCGCGGGGTGGCAAGCAAGATAAGTCTTCGCGGGGTGGGAAGCAAGATAAGTCTTCGCGGGGGGGCAAGCAAGATAAGTCTTCGCGGGGTGGGAAGCAAGATAAGTCTTCGCGGGGTGGCAAGCAAGATAAGTCTTCGCGGGGTGGCAAGCAAGATAAGTCTTCGCGGGGTGGCAAGCAAGATAAGTCTTCGCGGGGTGGCAAGCAAGATCAGTCTTCGCGGGGTGGCAAGCAAGATGAATCTTCCTCAGTCCTCGATTTAAATAAGCAAAATATGATTCAATCAATCAACCTCGCATTTATTTAACTAAAATATACTTATTAAACCAAAGAAGACGACTTGCATGTTATAACCTAAGTGCAGACTTATCGTGCGAGCACTCTAGTGATGTCGTGACAAAAAGTATTAATAAGTATTAATACCGCCTCTTTGCACGTAAGAAGGCGTTGGGTTGTCAAATGCAGCACTTATTTATGCGGGGTGTTCCGTCTTGACACGATAATCGTCACTTGCCAATGTCTCATAGTCAGTAAAAGTGTTTTATACGATTTCAATAAAACGGTATATTGAGCTGTTTTATGGTTTTGTTTTGTTTTCTGTCTAGATGTTTATTGCTTTCAGTTTATTGTCACGGGTTTTTCCGTATTAAAGTTTTATTGTATTTCTATTTAACGCAGTGCACAGAAAACTAGTTCGATCTTTAAATGGCGCATTGTTTTTCTGAAGACAACAAACATGACTATGAGTGTTTGTATTTTTTTATTACTAAGTCAGCAAGAAAATATGAAATTAACTACACGAAATAATTAAAATTAAATTTGAACTTTGCACTTTATCTCAAAATCTATATTTCGACCATGGACATGATCTCGCTAGCGCCAGAATTGCCCTCCAGGCCCTATACCCCTCCCCGGTGGTAGGCTGAAGGAAAATAAAAAAATATAGAATGATATTAATTATATTAAAGAGAGAGAGAGATATATATAAGCTTGGCTTTGTAAATTACTTCTCTGTATTTTCTGTATTTTGTCTTTTATGTGCAATAACTATATACAAAATATATATACGAAATATATACGAAAATATAAGGAAAATTAGCTTATGACGTACGCTCATTTGATATGATATGAGGTATAAGTCCCTCGGAATGTAATGCATCTGAGAGTTCCATACAATTGATAGATAGGTAATTGATAAAACATACCTAGCTCTTATTCCAAACATAATAATCACGACAACTGTCAGATCTGTGACGTTAAGCGATTTACCATTCTGCGGGGCATCGACATACATTGGTACGTCAAAACTAAAAGGATATTTTCTTTTCTCTAGTGTAGACCAGCCTTTACACTTCTCGCAAAATTTCGCGGAAGCACTAAATAGTTCCCAAAATTGCGGCCCTGGAATGCAAAAATCCCCCTCAAATGTAACACACACACCCCACTTATTTGCCCTGTACACTGTGATTTACATCACAACCTGAAGGGTGACTCCCGATTCACCAAAAAATCAATTAAATTTAATTATTATGAAATTCATAAAAAAGACTTAGGTTTATTTCGCCAGTGCCACGTTTTGTAAATTTCACTGTGTTGATTTGTAGCTCGTTAGCACTATCGGCGAAGGAAGTGAAGGGCTGTAGGTTCCAGATAGTGCCTTCAGACGTGAGAAACTACCACCCCAATTTCAATTTCAATTCAATTTATTTATTTATTTATTTACAATAAGTACACAAAAAAGAATACAGTCATTTGAAACATTGATACATCATTAAGGGACTTTGTGTTAGACTGTAGTCCAAACTATGTGTACATAGAAAACTTAATTTCGTGTGTTTGTGATTCCTATACTAGCAACACGGGTTTTTATTGATGAAGTATATAGAAAAAAAGAAATTTTTGGCTTCTACTGTAGATCACTACAGTAATTCCGCCAATATCACGTGTTGAAGATGACACGAAGGGGATAACGTTGTACAGTTATCTGTGTATCTTCAGAGTTGATATTTGTTTACCTAAACCATAATGCAATTCCGGTTGGCGTTCAAGTTTTGACAATCGGTAGGTAGGTATGCTATTTTATTGCTTGTCAAAATTACATACTTTTAGGAACTGTCAAAAGAACTTTGTTCGTGATTTCTATGAAATACTAAACAAGTCATCATGAACCGCTTTATCTTTTACACAAAATTGGCTTTATAAAAAACAACGGCTAGAAATATACAAATCAAATCAAATAAGTTTATTTGCATGATTTTTGGTAACAATATTGGATCTTAATTGTATAAATTTTCTTCGCAAAAATCTGCCTTTTCAGGCGAACAAATATTGATTATAATAAATTAATTTTAAGTTATCACATTATTCAATTAAATTAAATAGTTCTAACATTTTATCAGAAAAATATATAATTCACACCACTTCAATTAAATGGTAGTACAGTTCTGATATTGTCAAGCTATTTTGTACATAATGCTATAATTACTGCAAACATGTTCCTAGATTTATTTGACTGCCTAGTAAAATACCGAATTAGTTCAATACTATTTTAGCTGTGGCGAGTAACAAGCCGATTGTCACTCAAATTATTAAAAAATAGAGTATTGAATAACAAGATGAAAGTGGGCACAATTTTAGTTATGCCGTCCCGTATTGCAATAGGCATAACGCTATGTTTTTGTGATACAGTGGGGTAATCCCATCGCCACTGTTTGTAGAAATGAATTGAATCAGGCCCAATAAGATAAAGGTCTGACTGATTGTAAAAACTTATTTCAGATTTAACTTGCCTTGAGAATTTTTAGTTACAACAAAGCAAAAAACAAAGCGTAGTGCTATTCCCCATACCCCACTGACAGAGACGCATTTGTGTTAAATAAACATTTAAACATTTATTTATTTGACACAAACATATGTTGTTACATAATATAGGGATCCTTGACCCCTGAGCTAGGTTTGTCACCTGTATTTCAGGAGTCAGGGCTCTACCAGATATAAGGTTCTGTAATAGAGATGCCAGTTTACAAAAACAAAAAAAAAATTATTTATTTTATTTGGGACATCAACAGCACATAAAATATATAAATATAAAAAAGAGTATGGTGTTTTCTAGATTTACCAATACGCAAGAAATCCATTGTCTCCTATGTGGATTGATTGAAGCAAGTTTGCAGGTATGAAGATTTAAAACAGAGAAATAGGTAGAAATGGGATCGACCCTGGCTAAAATTCCGCCGATTCCCCGCGAATATTCGCCACGGGCCCGGAGCCCGGATATCCGTCGCGCTACTCCGGATAGCGGGCGGTGTAAATCTTGCATTTGAGTGGATGAAGAAAAGTCGGTTTGCTGGAATAAAGGTGAAATAGAGTAATTTAATGTTTACGTTATAAACAGAGATGGGGTTAGAAACACGATAATTCAGTTTCAGGCATTTTTCATAAATTTTTCATACATTTTTCATATGTAGACACATTTTGCGCACCATTTTATAAACCATGTTTTTTGCACACTAATAAATTGAAAGAACAAGAAGTACAAAAAAAAATTGGTTGCCTGTAAAGTCGGTATACGGGCGAAAGTTTTACGTGACAACGACTTTTTATGTCTGTCTCTCTCGCTCTTAGGCGGGCTAACCATGCCCGAGTGGAAGGGACGCGTGCCTCTCACTCGCTCTCATTGTGAGCGCATAACGTGAGCGGAGCGTAACGCAGTTTCTTGAAGTGTCACCCGGCAAACCAATTTATAAGACGTTGTCACGTCAAAATGCCCAACAACATAACATAGCCTTTTCCCGGGGTGGCAGAGGCACAAATGTGCCCACTTTTAGCCATTTTGCGTGACAGGGGGCTAGCCCATCGCCGCAGCTATGGAGTAATGCAGGTTTCCTAAAAGTGTACAAAAGCGAGCTTATCACAGATAAGATATATCTAACCTCAGACTAGTTCCTCCTAGCTTCCAACCATCATGATGCATCAAGTTGCAAGTTTAGCCAGCAAATAATTCATACTTACTCCATTTTGCATGATAGTTTTGACTTTCTACATTTCGAGAAAGGGGTTTGGGTAACCTACTATGGACCATTGGCGTCATTTTTTTTATTCGCGGCCACCGATATCTTTATCATTATTCGGTAGCAGTATCATAATGTAAAGAGGAAGCACTGCTGTAAACCATTTCGAAGCTGAGATAATAGAGCTTCAAGTAACACTTTTTGTACTGAAAAAACTTTAAAATGAGATATCTCAGCCCCGATATGATTTAGCTATATGTATATAAGATAGCTATAGCTATATAAGATTAGCTTATTAGGGTTCCGTACCCGAAGGGTGCCAAACGGGACCCTATTACTGAGACTTCGCTGTCCGTCTGTCCGTCCGTCCGTCCGTCTGTCACCAGGCTGTATCTCATGAACCGTGGTCGCTAGACAGTTGGAATTTTCACAGATGATGTATTTCTGTTGCCGCTGTAACAACAAATACTAAAAATCAAAATAAATTTAATATTAAGGGGGGCTCTCATACAACAAACATGATTTTTTTTGCTCATTTTTGCTCGATATTGATAATGGTAGCAGGTAGACGCTTAAAATGTTCACAATATATTGAGTATATTATTTACTTAAAAAATAAATAATTAAATTAAAATTAAATTAATATTTAGGGGGGGCTCCCATACATTTTTTTTTGCGGTTTTTTATAGATAATGGCACGGAACCCTTCGTGCGCGAGTCCGACTCGC
Organism: Argyresthia albistria; assembly: GCA_963457715.1. Taxonomy (NCBI): domain Eukaryota; kingdom Metazoa; phylum Arthropoda; class Insecta; order Lepidoptera; family Argyresthiidae; genus Argyresthia; species Argyresthia albistria. Next base: position 2,459,590 of record OY735275.1, on the reverse strand, counting down.
ACTTGGCGTTTGTCTTTATTCGGTAGCAGTATCATAATGTAAAGAGGAAGCACTGCTGTAAACCATTTCGAAGCTGAGATAATAGAGCTTCAAGTAACACTTTTTGTACTGAAAAAACTTTAAAATGAGATATCTCAGCCCCGATATGATTTAGCTATATGTATATAAGATAGCTATAGCTATATAAGATTAGCTTATTAGGGTTCCGTACCCGAAGGGTGCCAAACGGGACCCTATTACTGAGACTTCGCTGTCCGTCTGTCCGTCCGTCCGTCCGTCTGTCACCAGGCTGTATCTCATGAACCGTGGTCGCTAGACAGTTGGAATTTTCACAGATGATGTATTTCTGTTGCCGCTGTAACAACAAATACTAAAAATCAAAATAAATTTAATATTAAGGGGGGCTCTCATACAACAAACATGATTTTTTTTGCTCATTTTTGCTCGATATTGATAATGGTAGCAGGTAGACGCTTAAAATGTTCACAATATATTGAGTATATTATTTACTTAAAAAATAAATAATTAAATTAAAATTAAATTAATATTTAGGGGGGGCTCCCATACATTTTTTTTTGCGGTTTTTTATAGATAATGGCACGGAACCCTTCGTGCGCGAGTCCGACTCGCACTTGGCGTTTGTCTTTATTCGGTAGCAGTATCATAATGTAAAGAGGAAGCACTGCTGTAAACCATTTCGAAGCTGAGATAATAGAGCTTCAAGTAACACTTTTTGTACTGAAAAAACTTTAAAATGAGATATCTCAGCCCCGATATGATTTAGCTATATGTATATAAGATAGCTATAGCTATATAAGATTAGCTTATTAGGGTTCCGTACCCGAAGGGTGCCAAACGGGACCCTATTACTGAGACTTCGCTGTCCGTCTGTCCGTCCGTCCGTCCGTCTGTCACCAGGCTGTATCTCATGAACCGTGGTCGCTAGACAGTTGGAATTTTCACAGATGATGTATTTCTGTTGCCGCTGTAACAACAAATACTAAAAATCAAAATAAATTTAATATTAAGGGGGGCTCTCATACAACAAACATGATTTTTTTTGCTCATTTTTGCTCGATATTGATAATGGTAGCAGGTAGACGCTTAAAATGTTCACAATATATTGAGTATATTATTTACTTAAAAAATAAATAATTAAATTAAAATTAAATTAATATTTAGGGGGGGCTCCCATACATTTTTTTTTGCGGTTTTTTATAGATAATGGCACGGAACCCTTCGTGCGCGAGTCCGACTCGCACTTGGCGTTTGTCTTTATTCGGTAGCAGTATCATAATGTAAAGAGGAAGCACTGCTGTAAACCATTTCGAAGCTGAGATAATAGAGCTTCAAGTAACACTTTTTGTACTGAAAAAACTTTAACATGAGATATCTCAGCCCCGATATGATTTAGCTATATGTACACTGTAGTAAGATTAGCTTATTTTTAATTGCTCTTTCAAAATTTATAACTTTCGTGAGTGGCCGCCAATACTCAAAATCGACCAAACTCTATGGAAACGTCAAAACGACGCCAACATTACCCAATGCCATTTATTTTTTTGTAAAATTGATTTTGTTACAGAGCCAAAAAAACAGCCTAAGCTCGGGTCCTGGAAGTGTGTACTTTCTTTACCGCGATCGCGTGGCATGTCCCAATTTCCGTGACGCACGTGTTTTCGCGTATTTCTCGCAACTCGTAAGGTTATTCGCGAAGCGTTGTTTTCGAATTCTTTTGTCGCGTGTAACGTGTTCTGGAATTCTTCGGATTTTACCATCAAACCTTATCAGGTGTGGTCCGTTTGTTTGTGTTTCATGTAGCAATAAATAATTTGGAGTTTTGGCACGCTACGATCGCGTAGACCGAGAGGCAGACCACCCAGATGGTCGGATGACATCGCCAAAACTGCCGAGCAACAGTGGATCAGAATGACCCAATTTGAACTTGAACTTGAACTTGAACTATCGCGATGTGACGAGCACACATTTACTACACACTGGCGGGTGGCGTGCAGGAGGTTAGATAGATGAGCTTACATGGCCGTAATGAATAAGGCACAAACAAACAGTGTTTTTTCCTAAAAGGGTCCTTCAACAGGTCTACTTTATACAACAAACACATGCGCTTCCGATAACCGCAGCAGAATCAATAAACTCTATTTGGCGTGACGAAAGACCTACCTCAACCCTTTTACGCCAGATGGCGATATTTTGATGATAGGTTTTTTAATCGACCAAGTGCGAGTCCAATTTTGTCATTTTGGTTGAACAAAGAAGGTAATTGGGAAATTAATCATAAATCTTTCTGATAAATAAAATATTCTTATTTTAAATAGAAGGAAATTGAAAACTTAGATTCGAGATTCCTACCTTGTACATGTTTCAGGTAGGTCTTTTAATTTATCTAGCATTGAAACCTTAGTTCTATGATCTGCGATTGGCCCTGTTATTCCCTATTTAGTTTGTGAATTGATAAAAAAATAAATTTATAAAATGTCTGCTGGAATTATACGTTTTGGATATTGACGAGCCCTTATATAATGTTTCAACTGACATGTTTTTTTAACTGACATGTTTTTTAACTGACATGTTTTTTTAACTGACATGTTTTTTTTAACTGACATGTCTTTTTAGGTGAATATGACAAATTCACCTCCAGTTACCATTTTGTTCAGAAGTGTACGGAACTCTAAAAAGAAATACGTGAGGTCGATTAAAAAAGTTTGAATGTTTCTATTGATGGCTACTGTCCGTGTGTCCTTTTGTCCACTTTTTATTGTCAATATAAAATCAATAGGAGATTATTTTGTATTGTTGTGCGACTAACGGTCAGCGTGGAGTGACCATGTGCTAAGGGGTGGATTAGGACAGATATATAATTATTACATTTTTGATATGTGTTTGATTCCTTGGAAACATGGTTTTTATTAGGGTTCCGTACCCGAAGAGTGCCAAACGGGACCCTATTACTAAGACTTCGCTGTCCGTCTGCCTGCCTGCCTGCCTGCCTGCCTGCCTGCCTGTCTGTCTGTCACCAGGCTGTATCTCATAAACCGTGGTAGCTAGACAGTTGTATTTCTGTTGCCGCTATAACAACAAATACTAAAAAACAAAAGAAAACAATATTAAGGGGGGCTCCCATACAACTAACGTGTTGTTTTTTTTGGGGTTTTTTATAGATAATATTACGAAACGCTTCGTGCGCGAGTCCGACTCGCACTTGGCCGGGTATTTTTTAGTTATTTATATTTGTGTTATAAAACTAACTTTGACAGTTCCTTGCAAAAGGGTCCTTCCCGCGAGTCCGTGAACATACACAGTGTTACCAACTTAGCTGTTCAGTTGATAGCGGTCGCTAGTGTCATGTAGTCTTCATAATAGCGCACCTAGTATAGTATGTATTCTCTTTGATGGCGGATGACAAGTCCGTAGTACCAATTTTTCCCACCTGAACAGCTAAGTAAGTGGCTCTGTACTCGACTTTTACAGTGGGTACCAAGACGTAAATTTATGTCTATTGCAAGGAAATGAAAACTGAATTTCCCCTAATTTTAATGTCAAATATTTTTCTATTTCGGAAGGAGAAGACCGGAAAGGGTTGTACACAAAGTTATTCCGAGAAAAAAACCCCTTCGCTCGCACGTCTATTGTTCTCCTTGTATTTGGTGGCTCGCGTTTGAGGTACCTAGGGCATAAAATAGACATAAAAATATCATAATTTTCAAAAAGTTCACTAGTCAACATGTTATTACACCAAAATCCCTGGACCATACTGCCAAAAACCGGTTCAAACTGGACCCTTCCGCATATAACCGGTTCTGTACAAACTGACCCTTTCTTCTTCCGAAGGTCCGTTACTAGCGGAAGGGTAAGGTGAAAGGTCGAACAGATGTGCATGCCATTGTTACTGTTCTGGCATTTTTGTGCAAGACTTTAGGGCCGGTGTTGACCACAGTGATTGACCATGATGGACATTTGAAAACTTCAAAGGGTGTCTATTGATTAAAGCAAGCAACTGCTAAAGAAACAGTTGACGTATGAACAACCATGTATAACAAAAGCAAAGCAATAAATACGTGACGCTCTGTTTGAATGTAATATATCATACCTATCATAAGAACGACTGAAGCGAGGCAAAGTAAATTAACAAGAAAATATATATTTTTGCGATACAGCAAAAGACAAAGCAAAATGGCGGCGGCTTATTACCATAAGGCATGCTGCATGCTAATCATAGTCCGTACCAGCATGAGACGCATGAATTGGTAAAATAATCGATAAAAAGGAATATTAATCTTTCGTTTGATGATACATTTAGTGACGGTTTGCGTGATCGGTCTACGTTTAGCGATAGTATATAGATTGAAGATTGAAGGAACGTCTAACAAAGGAACAAAATACAGCTTGGAAAAGTGCAGGTAAAAAATATGGCAATAAATATACAGACAACTGTCTGTATTTTTTAAATATTTTAATTTTCTAATTGTGTGTGTGTGCGCTGATGCAAATAAATAGATAAAATACAAATACAAATACAAATACAAATTAAGCTCGCAGTCCGCTAATATATATTTATGAAATTGTTTTTTTTCTAAATAAGTACAAGTAATTAAACAAATTATTACGAGACGGCAAATTCTATCGAGCTGCTAATAAATAACAAAATGAAAACGTAAACTCGACTGAAACCAATTAATACTCGAATATTTACTAACCGCTCTACCGTCCAGCGTCCCTTAGAGACCCAAAACTATTGTCCTAATTTTTTATATTTTTTGAACTTTATCCCGATGCGTAGCTCGAAAATCGTGGGCCGTGGACTTTGGGCGGACTTTTGAGTGGCTAACCTTCGATAAAATATTCATTTGGTAGAATTAAGTATACTTACCATATTTTTTGGTCTCTAACAATACTGTCATTTATCTAATTTCTTCATAATATTAAAAAACCATCTACATAGTATGGATGTATCACAAAAGTATATCATTCGTCATAACATTATTATAGAAATTATAAGAATACCAACATAATCTGCTGGACTATAAACCCCTCCCATACACGCGACATTACTTAGCAAAATTGCAGTAAAAACATGTTTCCGTAAGAAATGCTCCTACTTTGCCGTGATGTACTGTTTTGTACTAATAACAGGTCTATAAACGGTAAGGCAAGGCAATACATATGAATCGTTTATAGACCATCCATTATTTTCAATACCTAGTCTTTATCTTTGTAAGTATATTGCTTCAGGGTTGTTCTTATGTTGTCTGCTCGGAAATGAGTGTATGTATAAGATTGTATACTTTTACCGTGCGTGTCTTCATGTGTAACATTGAGGTGTTTTTTTTCTGGATAGCTTCTTTTCTTTTGAAGTTTTCTCTATGGGCAGATGGTAGATGAATAGCAAAAATGTAAACGTGGAATTTACTTTTACTGGATTCTGCCATACAGAAGAGCATACATCTTAAGTATAATTGGCACAAAATTAAATAATTTAAAAGAGAAACAAAAATTTCAAAAACCGAACACCAAATATGCAAAACGTTGACCCAAAAATAGCAGCTGCACCTTTGAAACGTGACAGTAACAAACGGAAACGGATACGGAAGGGTCAGCCAAACCAGACTGACCAGTCCTTACTCTATTCAAAAAATAGACAATAAAAGGGCCTAGGATTGACCCTTGGGCGACTCCATACGTTTTGTCCAAAACCGGTATTAATTTGAAAGGGGTTTTATTGTTATTATTTTTAAATCGCGTTTTGCGAAAGTCCGTTCTAAGTGATGGTCAGTTGACGTGTGGTTCTTAGTGAAGTTGTGTCAAATCGCAAGTGTCTAAGAAAAATCTATATTTTTTTCTGTTCTATGGTTTCTTAGCTCTTTTTTCCTTGCCTATACGGTTTTCATGTAAGTACTGTTGTATTATAAGTTTTGTAACTTTTTCAGCAGTGATTGATAGTGAGATTATAGTCTTATTGACCGAAATATTGAAAATTTCTATAGCAAAATGTAGATATCTCAAAAAAAATTATGTAGAACCCCTAATAGGTAACACTGAAAATGGATTGAATGAAGCTTGCTTACTCCTAATTTTAGGCCCAAGAACCGAAACAAAACACTCAAATTCAAACGCAAATTAAAAAATCCTCTTTATCGGACTTCCTTCGAGCGTGTCACGAAAAAAGTGTCCTATAATTATCACCTCCCTTTTCCCGGGCAAATAGAATTAAGCGTGAATTAAATTAGCCCGGGAATTAACAAGGATAATACCCGGTTCTTTCGCATTTTCCTTATTTTGCCGCCTTTTTTAACGGTTTTTCCGTTGACGCCCCCTCTTCCGGTGGTGAGACGCGGGAAAACCAGCCTCTTTTGAAAGACAAACGCCCGAGCGTTATATTTTTAAATGGGATTCTTAATTCGTGAGGCGTAGTCGTAAAAGGGCTGTGCGTTTGTGATAAAACTTTTTTCATCCAAGCTCGTTTAACGTTTTATACTACGCTTCGCGTCTTGATACTTTTCAAATTTAGTAGGTAAATACAGTAAGAAACAATAGAAATATCGGGTCGTTACAAAAGTTAAAAGCTAGCCTAAACTTGAAATATTTTTACGCAAACACATTTCTAAGGTGCCGTAGGGTTAAAAATATTGATTCATACTTAAAAACAAACATAACTTCTAGTGCATTTTTTTCAACATTTATGAAACATATTAATTATTTTCCCATATTAGTGTTAATTTCGAAGATCACGAACAGAAACCAAACTGGAGATAGACCAAATTTAACGTTCAAAGAATTGCTAAACTTATGTTACTTATATATAACGTTTAAAGAAACTCCCAAAATCATCCTTTAATTATAAGCAATATAACGTCTAAACGATTGAAGGGATCTCAGTTTAGGGGAAGATAAAATAGCAAAAGAAGGCGATTTTCCCCTATGGGTGGGACCCCTTCATTACGTCTTTTAATGTACATTTTTAGAAGTATATAGGGCGGGGGATGTAATCTGAGGGAGTTTTTAAGAAGGGTCTTTAGGGAGACGTTTCTGATATTGTACTGGATTTGACGTGGAACAAAACTTTTTAGGATTTATTACTTGGAGACATTTTTGGCAGGGCTGAATATTACCCAGTTTTATACATATACTCACAGTGGATGATAGAACATAGAATTGAAATAAAAAATCTAGAGCTAGTCAGTCAAAGCTATCACTAAAGCTAGAGAAAGACACACACCACCACACAACACATACAACCTACACTACTTACACAACCGACACACCGCATCTCAACTCATCAATTTTAATAAATACATAAACTTAAATCAACACTAGTTACTAGCTTTTGTTATAATTTTTGTTTGTAAGTATAACTGCTAAGTACGTCTGTCTTATAATATTTTAACAAAAAAAATGTAAATCCGTTATTGGCTAAAGTTAAGATTATTTTCCTTGTCTTACTCATCTGTATTAGCTGTGGATTTTTTAAGATCAATAAATAAAATAAAATAAATAAGAAAATGTCAAAAAAAAAGACGATCATTACTTATGATACACTACAGGACGAACGAAATTGAATATCTGTCTTCCTTAAACTTTGCTCGTGAAAACAAATAAACGGTCAAGTGCGAGCAGGACTCGCGGTCCAAGGGTCCGGACCGGTCAATCACACTTGGAGATTGTGACCTCGTATTTGATGAAATTAGGTTACTACATAAAAAATAGAGTACCTATATTATATGTCATCCATGTAAACAAAATTACGTAGTTTTGCAGAAAGACAGAAATTTGTAGTTTTTCCCTTTACTTGTGCTATAAGGCCTCGCTTTGTGCCAATTTTCATGATTGTAGGCCAACTGGAAGTACTCTATAGGTTTTGGATCCATTGATTGCGATTACTATGAAAATCCAACAATTTTACAGCATAAACGGTCGTGTCTGTCGCGACTACAAACTTGAGCATTATATATAAATTTCAGCTTATATAAATTGCAGAAATAAAACGTATTGACAGACGGACGGACGGACAGGCAGACAGACGGACGGATGGACAGGCAGACAGACGGACGGACAACGAAGTTATCTTGTAAGGGTTCATTTTTTTCCTTTCAAGGATCGGAACCCTAAAAACGTGTTTGCTCAAAAACAGAACAGCATATTGATTGGTGATATGCAGTTTGATAAATGAATTAACTTTCTTGTTTGTTTTGTACCAACCATCCGCCGAGCAAAGCTCGGTCCCCAGCTAATACATTTTTAACTACCTCTACCAACTTATACATATTCTTCGTTTCTAATAATATCTCCTTCATTCCGTTATCTTTCAAAAGCAGAAAATTATTTCAGGTGTAAAGTTTTTATTATCTATATCTGATTTAAAAATGATTTATTAGATATATTAATCACGTGCCCAATAATTATAATTTCCTATTAAATCAAAATACCTTTTTGTAGGCCTTCTAAAAGTAAATGACAACGTTTAGTTATACATCAAACTAATCACAAAAATGAATGTAACATTTCCTTTCACTTCTTTCAGAGCACAAAATTAACCCTCCCACGCCATTCTAAGAAAATTGCTCGAAAACAAAATGAAAGAACAACATTCTACGTCGCCCCGCGTCTTGGTAATTTAAAACAGGGGCTGCCCTCATTTATTTCTTCTTCTTTTGCCCTTTCTTCCCCCTTGGGGTGTCACTGTATACATCCGCTAAAACTTGACCCCCCACCAACCCCCTAAATCATTCGAAAACTAGAGGAATGAGAGGGAAGTAGAGAAAGGTTGAGAGGTCTTCCTAGGCTGGTTGCTCAACCCTTAAAGAGTCCTGTTTCTTTCCCCTAAAAATGAGGTACCCTCTTATTTTGAGGGTGGATTAGATTGTCGGAAAATTGCTTATTATTATTATTAATGCTGTACCTATAGGAGGTTTGTACACTGAAGGTTTTCATATTTCGTTTTGATAGTCCTAGCGTAGGTATTTAATAAATTTTTAGCGTATACTATTTAGAATTAATAATTTTGTATTATAAAATAAAATGGAAATAATAAAATGGGAATATGAAATGTTCAGCAAATTACCACTAAACAGCAAAATTACCTGATATTAGCGATATAAGGCGTGTTAGGTTGGACATTTAAGATCAACAAAAATCAACGCAAGTTTTGTATTTTATCGCTCGAAATACTCATTTTCTCTTTTTTTCTCATATTGATGTTATGGACGATTCTAGTCGCTCTTAGCTTTTCGAAAGAAAAAAAAACAGTATTTTCTCAGACAAATATTATTTATAGTCGCGCTCAGTTTTTCGCGGAATTCAGTCGTACTTGAGTTAGTCGCAACTTGAGTCGTATGGGCCTCGCCCAGAGACTATATATCCAATTGAATTCGCCTGCGGGAGAATGCGGCTCGCCAAACGTTTGTTGTATTCAACAAACGTTTGCATACGTGATACGCAACCTATGTGCGATGACGGGCCGCCAGACAGTTTCGCAGCGGCTGACCAATCACACCGCTCTTACCTCGTCCCCCGCCTCCCGTAAATTGGTGAGTTGTGTTTCAAAGGAAAATGTATCTATGCGCTCTCCACTGGATAAGTGCTCCCTGTGGCTAGCCCCCCCCCCCCCCCCCACACACACAACCACAACTCGCTCCTGTGGTGCGACTCTCCACTGTTTCTCTACTATCCTCGCTATTTCATCAGACCATCTAGCCGACTGATCTCTGATCTCCTCTTGGTAACCATTCTGTTACCGACAGTGGGTTCCGTGACAGGCTGATCATGACGAGCTACATTACTATCGATTAATTTATAATTTAAAGAAGCTTTTAAGAAATATCTTAAAGATAATTGAAACAAAAAGTAAACTTTAGAAAAAACCGACTTCCACAAACCCTATTTGATTAGATTGAGTTTAATACAAACTGTAACCCCTTACCCCCCCCCCCCCCCCCCCCCCCCCCTTGGGGAATAAATTTTGTCAAATCCCATATCAGTGCTAGCTACCTCAGGCTCCTAAGGAACCCCAGTACAAAGTTTCATGGCTCTAGGTCCACCGGTTTAGGCCCGCCAGTCAGCCACGCATTGTATTTGTACTAGTATTGAGCAGATCTGGTGGCCATGTGTGGTCTTCATCAGCAGTTCCGCATCACAATATTATGCTTACCATGTGCATTTGCACGAGTTATTATTAAAAACACAAAAATCACTATAGGTCTGCCTATAATATTTGAAGAGTTCCCTCGATTTCTCCAGGATCCCATCATCAGATCCTGATCTGGTGTCAATCGTACCAATGAGAAGGTAAACCATTTCAAGCAAAAAAATAATTTTCCAAATCGGTCCATCCGTTTAGACGCTATCGGGGCACATACATAAAAAAAAATAAAAAAAAACATCCGGACGAATTGTAAACCGCCTCCTTTGGGAAGTAGGTTAAAAATAGTATAGCATTTATTACAAAGGTGATGCGCGTCCATAGAAGGCTCGTCAAGATTTGCTCGTTCCTAAGGCGATGGAAAACATCGTGAGGAAATTCCTCACGCTATAGCTATTCTATATAGATATTCTACCCAAACACTATAGCATTATTTCATATCACTGGCCGTCCACTTAATTTACACTCTATAACCATTCTGAATATTTTGGGATTTAAAAATATACAAGACCCCAGAGACCCTATATTTGTAGGGAACAGTTAATCTTTACTCGAGTTTAGAGTTAACTCGCCATCTATTTAGTCGACCTAAAGTACCTATTGCCCAGTTTATTACGACCATTATCTTCTCAAGCTCGCCGTCTTCGTCACTGGCGTCCGACCAGAAAATCGATAAATCTCCCGTAGAAAACATGAATTAATCGCTCCACTCCCCCGCCCTTAATTGAATCCCCGGCCACCCACCAAGAACCCCCGAATACCCAGCGGTACCCCTACAGCCCTTTCTTATTTTTCGCGCGTCTTTTCCGTGCCCCCTTCCCCCCCAAGACGATAAATCCAACAGGCGAGACAGCGCGGGAGATTTGTGAAAAACCCTCCGCAATTCGTCATTTAAATTCCGCGTTCAAGTTTCGAATCCCGCGTTCTGTTTTCGAATTTTGATGAGTGGTTGCTGGCTGGTTTTGGAAAATATTGTCTTGTATTTTTTAAGAGTGACTTTCTTTTTTGTATTGCGTTGCTTACAGCCACAAGCAATTCCTTAAAAAATATAGTAGTAATCATATAATTTCCACAATAAACATATTTTATTGCACATACGTTAAAGCTAATAACATTGACCCAAATACCTACTTAGAGCGTCAAAATTCACCCCTTAATAGGTACACACACGGTACACATCATATTCAAAGTAAGTTGACCTACCGTGTGAAATATGTAAAGGTTAAATTCCTACCTCACGTAAACACTACTTGTCTTATACACTCTAACATAAGGCAATAGAGATCAATTTGCAAAAACGACTTGACGATGTCACATCACATAATATGAGGTTGATATCTTGAAGGTTCAAATCAAAAAAAGGTTTTGCATTTGTGGGCAAAATTAGGGAAAAATAGTGAAAGTCTGGAAAGAAAAACAAATGGCGCTGAAACTTAACTAAGCAGTACCTATGTTACTTTAATTCTTTAATAGTTTTTTATGGAGTTATGGTGATGATATTTATGTCATTATGAGTTATTATTTAGTCATTACATGTAAGCAAACACATCACAGACACAATGATTTTATTTCTAATTATACGACAAGAAAGATAAAAAGATTCAGCAATATATTCACCCTTTTAAAGTCTTAAAAAAAACTGTGGCTGACTGGCAGTCAACAAAAAAGAAAAACCAGACAAAAACTGCTACAAAAACAAAAGACGCCGAATAAAATTGTATTCCAAATTCAAAACTCCGTTCTCCAATGCCTAATTAAAATTTAGTGAAAGGCGATATCGACCGGGCGTCACAAAGGCTCTACCCCTATCTACCGGTATCTAGAGGAAAGTACACAATACTTTTATTCTTAGCGGGCCACCCCTGTCCACCCTTCTTGAAGCCATCTTGGGATAGGGGACGGCGGGGCCACACCCCTCTGAGGGGTAACACCCCCCACCCCCCCGGGAGATCCACTTTTCTCTGAGCAAAGTGTTGTTTTAATTCGTCCAAATATCTTATCGTGAATACCTCTGGCAAAGTTTTGATATAATTTTCGTTGGTTATTTTCGTTTGAGGTGCAAAAGTTTGGGTATCGCTGGCGCGTTGGGTATTGATGTGGCGTTATAGGGTATGGCTTTTGTTACAAATATTGGAATAAATAAAACCTTCTTTTATTTATGAATGGGTAGTTTACAGAGATAAGCCGACATTCGCCGGCTAATAGTGGGTAAAGTCGACAAAAAGACCTCTTTTGTAGTCGGTGACTGGTCGGGCCATTAGCCGGTAGCAGTCAGTAGTTCCAATTTTAAAACTTCAACTAAGAATTTGATTATCGAACGCCGCGCCATTTCGACTACAGGAATAATCCAAGAAGTTTTTACACTCTTCCAATTTTAAATAGTCAAAAACGAATTAGAATTCCTAACACCATCGAACTAACACCAAGGAGGTAGGTCGGTACCTACTATGGTATACAGAGTGTAACAGAATGGTGTACTTAGTCATATTTTGCGGGGTTGTTAGGGACATCATTCCGAGCAAGTTTCACTATGAAACCAATTTGATCAGAGCAACTTTATTTTTCACTACGCCATACAAATCAGCTGACCGCCCGGATTAAAACAAATGAGAAATTAAAGTAACTCTGATCAAATCGGTATCATAGTAAAATTTGATCAGAATGGTCTCCCTAACATCCCCCTAAAATATGACTATAGTCTATACGTGATAAGAATGCAGTAAAGTCATCACTGTCCGGCGGCCCAGCCACGCCCCGTAACCAATCAAATCGTTTCCAATTATCAAGCCAAATTCACAGTGACCAGTTGAAGGCAAACATTCGAACGCGAAGGTTGTGTCCTGTCCTGTGAGTGTGGGGGATTAACAAATTTAAATTTAAATTTCACTGCATTCTTATCACGAATAGACTGTACACCTTTCTGTTACAGCCTGTAGTTCTCATAGAGCCATCAAAGGTATTCCACTTTCGTCCACTAGCAGACTACCTGGGCAGGTAAATTTTAATTTCTATGCAAATGTAAACCTTCTGGGTTTAATCTATGAGCTTTGCGAAAGTGACGGTTGGATATCTGGGCGGGAAAACTTAATGAAAATTCGCCATTCAATCGTAAAGACAATCCGACTTTGTATTTTGGACTTTATCGATTAATTTATGCTGGAATTACTCATAGTAAATGTAACAAATGTACCGGCATTTTTGACTTTATCATTCTTATTAGATTTTTAGTAATGACATTTTTGCTACGAGCTTAACCATTTGAGTTCAGAAAGAATGTCAAAAGTACCTATGTGAAAACCTTATGGCTAACTGTAGTTAACTGGGCACATTCGTGCCTCTGCTACCCCGTATTGGAATTAGCGTGACGCAATCTAATATGTGCAGTCTGTGCATTGGGATATTCGTGACGTCATTAATGCAATCCTAGCGCGGTGCTAAAATAATGTAATGTAATGCACTACATAAAAGATAAGCACATACATTGCTAACCTTAAAGCACCCTGTATCGTGAAAACTAGAAAGGGCGAGGTCATCACAAATGCACAAAACAAAGGAAATATTTTTTCTTCCTCCCTACTCGGGATTCGAACCCAGAACCTTTCTCGGTAAGCACAGCCTCGACCGCGACACCGCAGAGGTCGTCAATCTCCAATCATCTCATCATTAATGTTGTCTTATTAATTTTATTATTTCTTTGTTTCAGATCCATACTTACATAATGTTCGGGCGTCTGTATAAATTAAATGCGAGTAAAGTTTAGTTGCGCCAAAACTTTAAAATACTCGTAAGTAAGATATTTATTCTGGGGACTAGTGGTAATAGCTAACCAACTAAATACTTACCTAATAAATTAACTAGCCTTTTTATTCTCGATGTTGGCGTAGGCGCTTTTTTAGTCTGTTAAATCATCGAGTAGCTAGAGTTATTTTTACATAAGCAATACAAAATCTACATAATAATATTAGTTACGCAAAAAAGAACTGCCAAAAGTTAACTAAACTAATGAACAGAGAAATATTTCTTTTTAGTCATCAAACTTTATAAAAACAACATTAGATATAATATAATAAAATATGATATGTACCCACTGGGAAGTAACTGTCTCCCATGATACAGGTTTTTCCTACTTTGGGAGGCAGGGACCTTAATCATGTAAACCCTGTTATTTTGAACAATAAATTATTCTTATTCTTATTCTAATGTAATGAACAGAGTGCAGTCGTTAAAAACGAAAAACTATTAAAAGTACAAAAAAAAATAAAACTTTTACCAGCAAGTACACGTTTGTTTCATTTCTATAAGGGTTTACTTTAGAGGAGCCGGGGCGGGGAGCGGGGAAAATATTCCGAAAGTCGATTATAACTCGACAGAGTAATGTAGGAAAGAATCCGAAATGCGGTCTCTGCTCTGAGGCGGGATGCGGTACTGTGGTCTTCCGATCGACATTATACGACCAGCGTATTGGGACATAGGCGTCATATGCCATAGGGGCATGTGCAAGCATCTACCCCCTGATGAAGAAGAAGAAGTAGGCATCATAATGCGCTATTTTGCGTTCGGAACGCAAAATGACTACTTTCCAGCTATTAAACGCAAAAAAATATCAGTAATTTTGTTGCAAACACTAAAATGGGACTGAAACGGAGCAAATTAATCTCGCATAAATGTTATCCGAGTAAAGTCCTGTGCCCCTCTATGGGTATTTGCTACATTTATCTATGTAGGTAGGTAGTTGTTGCTCATTCGGAGCTAATTTTAGGTCCATCATTTATCCTAATACCTAGTGGGATACCTTAAGGGAGAAGTTAGATTTTAATTGAATGTGTATTTGTCTTCTGTTTTGTTTTTGTAATGTAACTTCCTGTTTGTAACCCCTGAATAAATAAATAAATAAATAAATAAATACGTATTTTTTATCTCACTGTTTACTGGTTTACCATGTTCATGTATGAAAGTTGCAGCAAAACTCGCGCAACCACACTACCCCATCCACTAAAGCCAGCCCGAAAAGCCGGCGTGATCACGTCTCCCGATAACATTACGAAGTTTTCGCATTAGGGCCAACTTTTATTACACTTATCTTCCACACGAGGAGAGGTGGGCAAAAATGCTACCCCGGCTCGGAGTTCTGAGACACGTTTGTCTGCTGGAAGCGGTTTTCAGCTGATTCATGGCGAGTTCCTGCTGCCGCCATCTTGGTTTTTTACTTTTTAATTTGAGAACGGCTGTGATTTCGCGTGGTGTGCCTAATATTGGGTAAGTATTTATTTGGAAACATTCGTCTAGGTACTCTTCCTCTCTCACCTGCTAAAACGTTATGTTTTTTGCTACATTTATCTACCTACTACCTAAGTATCTAAATTACTGCCTGGTTTATGAATTGTGAAAATCACATAAAGCTTGACCAAACCAACGCGTTCAGCTTGCGTCCGCGGTGGCGATCAGTGTAGGAAGCAGGAAAATTAACGTGTCGAAAAAGTATTCAAATTCAAATGTCAGTGACTCTTAGTTTCATTTCATCAAAGTCAAAGTCAAAGTATTTTTTTTATTGACAATAAAATCATACGGATTGCTTAGTCAACGTCAGTATAATATTAATATTTTTGTATACTACCGCCCGTTCGGAAGTTGTGGGCTTAGGGATGGAGCAAAGAAGGGCAAGAAACTCTCCCGTACCTCTTTTACTTTATGTATTTCTACTGAAGTCTAAGGAAATACATCGAAGAGAGACGTACTGACTCAGTCCATCGCCTCTCTTTGGATTTCTGTGCGCCGAGGTGGTAAAGACCACGCAGTTTTGTCATCTAAATATTATTTTACACTGTAATAAGACTTTTTTAATATGAACACTGAACTCAAACACTTTTTCGCGCTGTCAAATATTCCTGCTAGAGCTACAGATATTATAAACGAATTTGAACCCTGTGCAGTGCAAGTTCGTACAAAATATCCAGGTGGCCACCGCGGATCGCCACTGAATGAGCGAGCGAACTGAATGCGTTAGTTCGGTCAAGCCATAAGTTAAATACTAGTTTATCGGTATGTCCCTTTTCCCCCTATTTATATAAGGTGTAAATGAATTAACGCAGAATGAGAAACTACTTTGTTAGGGAAATAATTATAAACTTACTATGAAACCGATTTGACCAGAGCAACTTTATTTTTCACTTCTCCACACAAATCAGCTGATCCACTCAGGCCAAACTGTACTGGGAAGTGAAAAATGAGGTTGCTCTAGCTCTAGTCAAATCGGTTTCATAGTAAAAGTTGCTCAGAATGATGTCCCTAACAAAGTAGTTTCTCATTTTGCGTTAATTCATTTAACACTTTGTATCTCCCCTATTTCGTGGCATGTGCGAGACAAAACTGTACATAAGGAGTTAATTAGCGAAATTCTTAATTCAGAAATCGGATCTTAGCCTCGATCATCTCCGTGAGTATTTACCTCTTCACGCGTCCGCCGCCGAATGAAATCTGCGCGCCATAAACCCATCGAGTGCTGAAACAATCTGAACAAATGGCCGAGGAGACCTCTAGTTTACGAGAGTGCCTATAAGAAAGGCGGCTGTGATAAAATTTGCATTCGGGTAGAGGGGGGGGTGCAGTCGAAGGGGTAAGGGGAGGGTGTGGAGATGGCTTGTTTGTATTTTAGTACTGGGACCGTACAACAACGTCTTGCTTATGCCGATACAGTTCAGATTTCTTATCTATCAACGTATCTATCAGCATAGCTATATTTTTATTTCAATACTCCATAATGAGCATTATGTTACGTAATTTAAGACTGTCATGGTTATTATTCGGATCAAAGGTTGTGGTAGTTATGGTCGAAGATCCGAAGACAGGCAACCCACTCACAACATTGACATCCGCCCGCCACCGCTCCGCTTCCGAAACGCTAGTTGTGAGCCGTGTTCCTCAGTCGTAAAGTCGTAATAGTGTAGTGGTTCTTGCTCATGTCAAGCCCCAGATGCGGGTTCGAATCCCGGTGTTGTCTTTTATTCATTTTATCCACTGCTAAATTGTTCGTTATGGGGTA
This sequence comes from Argyresthia albistria, assembly GCA_963457715.1. NCBI lineage: Eukaryota > Metazoa > Arthropoda > Insecta > Lepidoptera > Argyresthiidae > Argyresthia > Argyresthia albistria. The sequence goes on along the minus strand of OY735275.1, from coordinate 2,442,398 downwards.
TTCCTAATGCCTATACCAGATACCACCAAGATAAGTCGTTCTGTAGAAAATCTTTGTAGACATCGTGAGGAAAGATGATCTAACAGTGTTGGCAAATATTTTGAGGAAACATGTACAGCTGCGGCGATGGGCTTGGTCTGTTATGCAAAAAATGCAAAAACTTCCTTCCCATACATGGTGTCAGAGCAGGGAGCACTCATCCAGTGGAGAGTGCATGGATACATTTTCCTTTGAAACACAACTCACCAATTTACGGGCGGCGGGGGACGCGGTAAGAGAGCTGTGATTGGTCAGCCGCTGCGAAACTGTCTGGCGGCCCGTCATCGTACACAGGTTGCGTATGCTAACGTTTGTTCAATACAACAAACGTTTGGCGAGCCGCATTCCCACGCAGGCGCAGTCAATTGGATATATAGTGTCTGTGTCAGAGGTACAATTTATTACACCCACATTTATATCCCGTTTTGAATTTCTCCATTTTGCGTGGAAGGGGCTCTCTCCTCGTCACAGCTATGGCTACGAAGGTTTACTCAATACCTTGCTTCCTCTTGCAAAAACTTAAAGCCCAGCTTACGATGGAAGCCTACTACAGTATTGATGACTTCTTTCGGACGTGACTCACTCGATCAGACTATTTATTACTATGAAATTTATTAAGTACCATATTAACATGATATTAATCAAATTAAAATGTGTTTAGAATCTATTCACATGATACATACATAGGTAAATTATAGTTTGTAATATACAATTTACTTAAGCACTATTAAATACACATATTTAAATACAAAATGACATGTAAAATAATAATTTATGAATAAAAAAAACAATACAATACTTTAAATTTAACTTAATCATAAAGCCGTTTTCACACCAACCCATCCTCAGCGGGTGGGAGCGTCCACCTCAGTCCCAGGAGGGGGGGGGGGGGGGGTTAAGGCGGTGGGGGCAACAGGAAAAAGGAGGGTACGACGTAAAATTTCCATTTTCTTACCTCTTTCGTTCTAAAGAGGCTGTGCAGCAGTTTTTGATTAACGGTCGGAGCTGAGCTATTACATTAAGTATTCCATTGAGTTAGGGTATACTTTGGTTCCGAGATGGAGTTTCTAGTAGCTACTAACTTTAGCACTCTGTGGTCTAGAGGGTTTCACACTTGCTTCTCACGCAGGAGATGCAGGTTCGAATCCCGGTGCTGACCATGTACCAATGAGAGAATTTTGTTTTCACAACTCCCGCACGAAAGAAGTGTCTTTCCTCTACGAAAACAGTGAGGAAAGTTAGTTTTTCCTCACTGTTTGAACAGTGAGGAAAGTAATGATCCCGTTCAGAAACTAACCTTGCCTGATTTTTATGTTAAGTTTTAAAGATATTTTAAAAAATAAATAATTATATACTTAGAATAGAAATACTTATAAGTTAAGATTAATGTTTTTTATAAAATTTATCAAATTATTGTAAGTTCAGAAACATTAAAAACGTTAAATAAAATATTGTAAAAATTACATCGTCAAATTTAGGATTATAATTTTAGAACGCACTCAAAGAAGCCTGTGAAAGAAGCCTGTGAAAGAAGCCTGTGAAAGAAGTCTGTGAAAGAAGCCTGTGAAAGAAGCCTGTGAAAGAAGCCTGTGAAAGAAGAACATTAGAAGCGCGAAAATTCTAAGTTTTGTTTACTTGCGATTTTGATTATACTAATTTATAAATTTAATTAAATGCTAATTAAAAACCTTACTTTTAACTTGAAAAATTGCAGTAATTTTACATTTAATTTTTAAATTATTTTCATGAATAACAGCTCTTTTTATTTTATAATAAAGAATTATTTTGATTTGATTTGTGACTATTTAATTTATTTACCTATGGTGACTGAATACTTTCTTGCTGGGAGTGGTGAAAAGTTTTGTATGCAACTTGTGAGCAAGTTCATTTGCTATTCGTTTTGTTTAGTCTTTCGCTTACTCAGGATTGAATTTTATAATCACTCGCTGCGCTCGTGATTCTATTTTTCAATCCTTCATTCGCTCAAGACTCAAAATCAAAACTCATAGGAAAAACGAACTTTCCTCACTTGTTGGATAAATAACTATTACATCATCGGATGCTCTGTTTCGGATGACGCGTTAAAGCGCCACGTGAATAAATTAGGGGTGCCTTTTTCATGTATATTTCAGTAACAAATTGTGATAAATATCTGGTATATGTAATTTGACTATATAATCTAGGGTTTTAATGTTGGAAAACGTGTATGGATAAATATTTCTCGATAAAAAATAAATCCATAGTCAACCCTTTTTTCCAATATTTTTTCCTATTATACCGCAGTACTAGTAAATATGATCTTTCTATTAATTGTAGTATGTGGGGAATTGTTGTTACCAGCGATTTGAAGACTGAAATGTAATTCCCCAAAATAGCTTATTTTTATGTTCTTTTTTCCGTTTTGGCGCTTACGTTGTTTCCTTTTAGGCGCGAGCGCACAATCACCATCCCACTTGTTCCTACTCCCGAGTTATACAGGATGTAACAGAAAGGCGTGTACAAGCCGAAAGAGGGTTGTTAGGGACATCATTCTGAACAACTTTCACTATGGGTACGACTTGATCAGAGCAACTTTATTTTCAACTCCACCATACAAATTAGCAGAGCGCTAGGCCTGAAATGTACTGAGTTAATAAAAATAAAGTTGTTCTGATCAAGTCGGTCCCATAGTGAAAGTTGTTCAGAATGATGTCCCTAACAACCCCCTTGCGGCTTGTACACCCCTTTCTGTTACACCCTGTATTAGCTTCACACAGGCCCACGTGGTAATTTGAGTAAGATATTGGCAAGTAAGAGTGAAGAATCTACAATCGTACTCATATCCGGGTAAGAGCGCGTGCTCCTCGGTGGGGACATTACTCACCATTCCTAATTCCTACTCGTTTTTCTAACAAGACGATCTTATTGGCCGATTGTGAATCGATATTCCTAACACGGTATTTAGAAGTAATAAAGCTTTAAATATTTTATAAAGAAGATCTGTTATTAATTTATCTCAAGTAAATTACCGGACTTTCCGTGTTTCGGATGACATGCTAACGGTTAACTGTTATAGTTGCCGGCTACTATCGTGTCGTAAAGCCTACACCCGCACTGAGCCAGCGTGATGGAGTACGGCTCAATCTTAAGGTTAAGGTGAGAGCTCTTCAGTGGGGACATTAATGGACTAACTAAATGATTATTATTTTATTATGTTATTTCAGTACTTTTTCGTGAACTCATGTTTTGTGCATGTGATGCAGCTTAGTTCAGCTACTCGCCACCGGATGGCGCTAGTGATAGGTTTTTCAACGACAAAAGTTACATTTGGGTACAAAAGTACAAACGGTTTGAATTGTAACTCAGGCTTAGATATCAATAATACATGTCTACTAAGGTATTTCACTAAAGGTCTAGCCAAAGATATTTGCAAGCATAGAGCAACACGGCCTGTTACAGACAATGAAAGTTAGGTATTTTGTTTTTGTATTTGATCAAGAGATGGCGCTGTCACATAATTTAATTCAAACCTGACATCATAGAGGGCCTTCATCAGCAACCGTCAGCTTAGCGTTCTGAGGAAGTTCTGAGACGAGCTTCGAAATCCCGCGAACTCATGACCACCATCAAGAGAAGAATGTTGCATATCTGGGACATGTGCAAATCTCTCTTTAGAGATAAGCTCGCCTTTGCGCACTAAATGTTATTTAAGTTTTAATAATAACTTACAGTCCATTAAAGTATTACGCCCTCATTCAATAACGTCCAATAAACCTATTATAGCTAAAATGCCGTTAAAATTCGTTTGTCTTCCTCTTTCACATTGCAATTTGTGTTTGTGAGAATGGGACAAACCCCATTTTAGTTATCAGAGGCTTGATAAGTTTTATGAATAAGAGGGTAAGAATATGGATTTTTTTTTCGTCACGATCGATCAACTGCTTCAAGTCATCAGGTCGTGATGGGCTAGGTTGAAGGGAAACGAATCGTCGGAAGAAGAAGGACATCCTCTCGTATATGAGATAATTGAAACAAAAAGTAAACTTAAAAAAAACGACTTTTACAAACCCTATTTGATTAGATTGAGTTTAATACAAACTGTAAACCTTTCCCCCCCCCTTGGGGACTTAATTTTGTCAAATCCCATCTCAGTGCTACCCCACGCTACTAAGTAGTAAACTACCAAGTAAACTACCAAGTACTAAACAAAAAAATAATTTTCTAAATCGTCCATCCGTCTAGGCGCCCGATTGCGCCTAGACGGATAGATACATAAAAAATATAAAAAAAATATCCGGACGAATTGTAAACCTCCTCCTTTGGGAAGTCGGTTAAAAATGAAGACTCGTAGCAACTAGGATTTATTAGTATATGTATGTATTCATTGTTATAGAGTTGTATTGTACGCGCAAGTCTTCCCCCGCTCAGTCATACACCTTTCCCTCTCATTAGGGTTTGCTGGAAGATATCTCTTGTTAGAGATAAGCTCGCCTTTGTACATTGTTATTCTTTCATGTATTTTCTGTATATCTGTTTGGTGGCGTACATTAAAGAATTATGAAATTATAGAGACTCAAAGCTGCTTGAGTTGACATGCACTTATAATGACTTTCTTCAATGGATATTTGGATATTTTAACAAAATATATCGACTAAATGTATGGATCGACCCTGTTTGGTCGGTATTTTGCAGTGATGTGAAGTTGTCGCTGTGCCCTCGCGCTCCGCGGCCGTCTGCACCTCTCTCGCCTTGCTGCGCTCTTCAGCATGCTGTGACGTATGTTGGATTGATTTGATCAAATGCTGAAGGATGACTGAAAAATGACTGAAGTTTGTATGCTTATGTAGAGGTCTCTGTATTCTCTTCAGACAGAGAGGGGTGTTCAGAATGCCAACCTGCAGTAGGCACTGAAAGAAGATGAAGCTTACACTGAAAAAATAAATTACTAACCGAGGACCTTTTTGGCTCGGTTAAAAGCATATCGGCATATTTTAACTAAGACTTATTTACAATACTCCAAGTTAACTTGGCATAGAATAGACAGGTGAATATTGTTGAAGATTCTTGATTATTATCAAACAGAAAATTAATCATTTTCAAGTAACATATTTGGTACATCCAACCACTTTCGAACTTGATCCATAACTACTGAGTGGTTTTGTCAACTGCTAATAAGCATTTTGTTGGTTCTAAATTAGTATTTAAATCGATTATTTTTTACAAACATATTTGTTTAATGACAGTCAAGTAGAAATCATTTAATTCTAATCGGAGTGTTTATTGATTTCAAACGAGTAATTACTGGGTTCTTTTTAATAAACCAGGTGGATTATTATTAAATAACATGTACTAATTTAATTCTAAATAATTGCTCGTGTGTTTTTAAATAAGTAAATTGCATCGGTTGATTCTTGCAAACTACCTTGGTTATTGCTACCCAAGCTGTGTCATCTAAATCTAACAGAGTCGAAAAATAATCGAGATACTTATTCAGTTTTAACCGAGCGACTCGATCTGATTCACTCTGTTCTGTACTCTGTGCGCTGTGGTCTTTTCACTCGTTCATTCTGCTCCCGGTTGCTTGTAAAGTTGGTCGGGTCGCGCGCGCGCGCGCCTAGTGATATTGGTGATCGTGATTCAGATTACTCTGTGCAAATCATGGACGAAGAAGTGAGAAATCTGCTAACGGCCTGGAAGCTGCAAGATTATATTGAAGTATTCAGAGGTCAGTAAAGTTCATGTGATTCTTCTTTCATTGGTTTCGATCTATGGCGTCCATTACCTAGCACGCGGAGTAAGCCATCATCCATTTCTCTAAACTAAACCATCATGCAGTCATGCATGGATGACTGACGAAAACAACATTAGATGCAGGTTTTCGTCACATAAATATCAAACGGAATACAATCCCTCAGTCATGGCAAAACTGGTGGTAGAACACTGCAAAAGCGGAAGGGTAATAGACGCCATTTGACATCGTGTAAAAAACAAGAGTAGGCTCGGACCGGGTGCACTCGGACGAACTCATACGAGCTAGCTCGTTTAAAGTCGTTTATGAGTTCACTTGTATTGCGGTTTTCACACAGTTTTCTGGTTCTAAAAAGCGCACCGTATCCCGTTCTGTCCATTTTTTTATGATCTCCGCTTTATTTTTCTTCGACGACGCCATTTTGTTTCTAAAAAGTCATCCGAGTGCACTCGGTCCGAGCGTACTCTTATCGTCAAAACCCCACTTTATCTACCTACTACGCTAAGCCTGCGGGGTGGGGGTTACGGCTAAAGTACATAGGTACTGAAACTGGCAGCTGGGGATCGAACCACGGCCTCCCGGACAGGAGGCAGTGGCCGGGCCCTAGCCACTAGACTATACATATAGAGCCTATGCCGTGCCTGATTCTCCTGCGGCGCTTTCAGCCGACTCCTCCATCCCAGGGACAGGCTGTAAGCCATGGCTGACAGCCACAGCTTCCAGCAGTGTGGTGGTTTGTTTTTCCTTGCAGCTTTTTTCTTTTCATTACAGAAAATGAGATAACAACTCTATCTCTCCTCCTATTGAGGGAGACAGACTTAAAGGACTTAATCCCAAAACTGGGGCCAAGAACAATATTTTAGAGGAACTTGGAGGCGCAGAAAGCAAACCTAGACTGCAATAATTCAATTGTAAGTTTGTTTTGTCCCGTCACGAGTTCAGTGTCTGTTCAAAAGGGACTAATATCAATTTTTGGAAAAACTGCAAATAGGTACCTACTTGTAGTTTTGTCTTTGTTTATTTTTTCCTAATTTAAATAGCTTAAACCTAAATAATATTCCTACTACTACTAATATTTAACAGCAGTTTTCAAATTAGGTATTGTTATGATTTTTATTTTATTTTTTTTCAATCTAAAATTGTCTCCTTCGTTCAGGCACGGAATAATTAGTATTGAAATAGTTTATTTTTAATCAGTTTGTTTTTTTTGCTTGAGTGCATCTCCCTATGTAACTAACTAACAATTATCCTAATAATTATAATTATTATATTGACGACCCGAATGGCTGAGTCGAGTGAGTAGTGACCCTGCCTATGAAGCCAAGGGTCCTGGGTTCCGGTTCCAGAATAACAATGACAATCTGAATAAATGACTAATTTATGAAATTGTTTACAGTTGGAAAAAGATTTTGAAGAGCTGTATGCTGGAAATTACACAGATATTTTTGAGAGCTTTCCTGCTCTAAAAGAAAAAGTTTTTAAACTGGCCAAGAAGCGACAAAGTAACAACAAGGACACATTCTTACATGAACTCATCAGTTTGCAAGACTGTAAGTAATCTCTAAATTTATATACATATATATGTTACGGGTAAAGTCCGGAGACCGGGTAAACCTAGGTTTACCCGGGTAGACCTAGGATTTAAAGTCCGAAATTTCAATCAACTTCATTGTGTCTTTGGGCTTTACCCGGGTAAACCTAGGTTTACCCGGGCTTTACCCGTAACATATATATTACTACTAGGTACCTACTATAGTACTATTATTATTAAAACTACTAAGTATGTTATTGAATACTATGTGATGATCTTTCATACATTCGGAAATTGTTTTTTATTTAGATGTATACTACTACTCGTAAACTGAAATAACCTTTCTTGTTGTTCCAGCATCCGAGGTAACCGCCAACATTGCCTGCATGTTGTTGATACCTACACTTATGTCTGTAACAAGCGTGCGTCTAAAGAACAGCCAAAAAAAAGTTTGGCGGCCCTCAAAATCCGAAGTCGGAGAAGGAACCTCAGATTCGGGTTCAGCACCCCAAAATACATATAGAATGAAATAAATTAGTACTAACTACCCCAAAACTTCCCCACTAGGGGCCTTTTATACTATAGTTATAGTTGACTGTATTAATTTTTTGACATACAAAAATATATTTTTATATTACACTTACATAAGTTTGTATTTTCCTTTACTCCCTGTAAGATTTCCTAACTACCTGTAAATACAAACAACTTAATAAGGGACACATCTTTGGATATTTTTTATTACGATTTCGTTTCGCTCTCTAAATATAGTCGAAATTATTTCGATTCCACAGACGATTCCCTTAGTAAAAGTCGTTTGTATTGATGAGTAGAACTCGTGGTTTCTTTTTTTGATACGATGTCTTTTACAGCCAAAGTTTAGCTACTCGGTAACTACAGCAGCTTTACAGCAATTTTACTCAAGTATTCTAAACCAATTCAATCGTTAGTATGGTTAATTAACTTCGTATTTTAATAAAATCTGTTTATGTACCTTTAATTGTATTTTTTAATATGTTACATTATAAGATAGTGAAATCTTATAATGTTGCACTTAAAAATATAATAATATATAGGCAAATTAATAGTTTTTATTCATAATACTAAGTTAATTGACCTTATCTTACGATTGAATTGGTTCCTAATACTGAGTAACATTGCTGTAACTACCTAATAAACTGGCTGTACTTACTGAGTAAATTGGTAAGGTTAACCAAGTTGCATTGCTGTAACTACACAATAAACTGGCTGCAGTTACCGAGTAAATTCGTTAAGTTAACCAAGTAGCATTGCTGTGACTACACAATAAACTGGCTGCAGTTACCGAGTAAAATCATTTAGTTAACCAAGTAGCATTGCTGTGACTACACAATAAACTGGCTGCAGTTACCGAGTAAATTCGTTAAGTTAACCAAGTAGCATTGCTGTGACTATACAATAAACTGGCTGCAGTTACCGAGTAAATTCGTTAAGTTAACCAAGTAGCATTGCTGTTACCACACAATAAACTGGCTGTAGTTACCAAGTAAATTGGTAATATTAACCAAGTAGCATTGCTGTGACTACACAATGAAATGGCCGTAGTTACCGAGTAAATTGGTTAATTTAAGCAAATTGAATTGCTGTGACTACCTAGTAAACTGGCTGTACTTACCGAGTGCCTTGGTTAAGTTAACCAAGTTGCATTGCTGTAACTACCGAGTAGGCCGGTTATACTTACCGAATAAATTGTTTAAGTAGACCGAGTAACTTGCTTCAAGCTACAAAGTGAAATTGGTTAAATGCAGTCTACTTTACTCTGTTATTACTAATGTAGCCTACTATGTTATTATTAAAGAAAGATTTTTAACCCATTTTCACGGTTAATATTTAATAAATAGTGACTGCAAAGTTGACTTATTCGTTTTTAACTTCAAACTTTGCAGGTGCTATATTGACAAACATCCTGGGTTATTTTTAGCAGTATTTTATTTATTTTCAACCCTTACGTTTTCTCAGTGTAGCGTTAACTCGCGTACTGGTTAGGGCACTCACATATATCTACTAGTTACTAACACTATGGACTTCAAATGACGTCTGAAATAAAAAAATAATACATTTACATTTAAACATTTACATACAGGCACACACATACATTGCTACCGGCCCCACACTAGGATACCCTGTGTCGTGTGAACCAGAAACAGCGACGTCATAAACATGTAAACATCCAAGACCTGGGCTTTTTTTTTGTTCCCAGCCGGGATTCGAACCCGGGACCTCTCGCACGGTAGGCAAATGCGCAACCGATGCGCCACAGAGGTCGACAGACTGAGTTTGTTAGTCTGTAATATCGCGGTTTTACATGTTTACGGACACATAACATACACCTGACTGCGAAGTGACGTTTTTAGGGTTCCGTACCCGAAGGGTACCAAACGGGACCCTATTACTGAGACTTCGCTGTCTGTCCGTCCGTCCGTCCGTCCGTCCGTCCGTCCGTCCGTCCGTCCGTCTGTCTGTCACCAGGCTGTATCTCATGAACCGTGGCAGCTAGACAGTTAAAATTTTCACAGATGATGTATTTCTGTTGCCACTATGACAAAAAATACTAAAAAACAAAAGATATTTAATATTAAGGGGGGCTCCCATACAACAAACGTGATTTTTTTGCTCATTTTTGCTCGATATTGATAATGGTAGCAGGTAGACGCTTAAAATGTTCACAATATATTGAGTATATTATTTAATTAAAAAATAAATAATTAAATTAAAATTAAATGAATATTTAGGGGGGGCTCCCAAACAACATGTTTTTTTTTTTGCGGTTTTTTATACGGAACCCTTCGTGCGCGAGTCCGACACGCACTTGGCCGGTTTTTTATAGTACTCGTAGCACTAGTTTTCCGCTTTGGCCGTTCTACAAATAACTTGGTGGCTCTGTAATTCTGTCGGTGTTTGTATAGGTAATTTGATTATGAAGTACCAAACAACACCGATCCGCCTAACGTCCTTAACTCCTTAACTCCTTAACTCCTTACGTCATGTCGTTGCCATGTTGTTTTTATCGGAATTACTAGAACTATCAAACAAAATAATATCGGAATAAAATCAGCACGATTTTCTAAATACTTACAGCAAAGCGAGGCAGCACGAGATATGTCCGTACGAAATGGAAACAAGCCATTATAAATTAGCAATTTCACGAAGGATTATGTTTTTTAATTGACTTTTGATAAGGACAAATACAAAGGATGTCATTTAATCGTACAACAGCGCATGCATTGTACGGTGCATTTTATTAAATATATTTTTTTGTATTTTTTTTTTAATCACGATGAGGATTAATTGGTTAATACTTTCAGTTTTTTTAATATATTTGTCTGTCCCCGTCGAACTGGAGAGTACGTAACGTAACTATTTTAGGTTTCCTCTGTACAAGGTGTAAATGAATTAACGCAAAATGAGAAACTGCTTTGTTAGGGACGTCATTCTGAGCAACTTTCATTATGAAACCGATTTGATCAGAGCAACATTATTTTTCCCTTCCCAGTACATTTTGGCTTGAGTGGATTAGCTGGTTTGTATGGAGAAGTGAAAAAAAAAGTTGCTCTGATCAAATCGGTTTCACAGTGAAAGTTGCTCAGAATGATGTTCCTAACAAAGTAGTTTCTCATTTTGCGTTAATTCATATAGACTTTGTATTTATCCTATTCTATGCCTATAGTACGTAGTGGACATAGCATCGCTGACTTTCGTGTCGTCATGTAGACTCGAATACTATCGTCGTAGAGAAATGGTAAGAAATGATCGGTACAAAAAATATTGGGTCCGGCTGATATTGTATCATATTTGCTACGATTTTAGTAACTCCAGTTTACACGCGCCTCAACCTACCGAATTTCAAATTAATACAAGGTGACATTTAATTAGCTGACCATATTTTGGGACATTGTGCTAGTTTTGTTAGTACTTACAAAAGCTTTCTCTTTTTTGTTATATATGGTACCTGCGCTAGATAAATCAGTGTAAATTATTTCGTTTGCTTAATTTAATTTGGAGTGCAGTTAAATATTCCACTTTTCTATTCCACTTCAGTAAAATAAAGCAAAGTATTCAATAGGTTAAATCCTGTGCCACTCTGTGGGAGTATCCTGTGCCACTCTGTGGGAGTATTATCCTGTGCCACTCTGTGGGAGTATTATCCTGTGCCACTCTGTGGGAGTATCCTGTGCCACTCTGTGGGAGTATTATCCTGTGCCAATCTGTGGGAGTATTATCCTGTGCCACTCTGTGGGAGTATTATCCTGTGCCACTCTGTGGGAGTATTATCCTGTGCCACTCTGTGGGAGTATTATCCTGTGCCACTCTGTGGGAGTATCCTGTGCCACTCTGTGGGAGTATCCTGTGCCACTCTGTGGGAGTATTATCCTGTGCCAATCTGTGGGAGTATTATCCTGTGCCACTCTGTGGGAGTATTATCCTGTGCCACTCTGCGGGAGTATTATCCTGTGCCACTCTGTGGGAGTATTATCCTGTGCCACTCTGTGGGAGTATTATCCTGTGCCACTCTGTGGGAGTATCCTGTGCCACTCTGTGGGAGTATTATCCTGTGCCACTCTGTGGGAGTATTATCCTGTGCCACTCTGTGGGAGTATTATCCTGTGCCACTCTGTGGGAGTATCCTGTGCCACTCTGTGGGAGTATTATCCTGTGCCACTCTGTGGGAGTATTATCCTGTGCCACTCAGTGGGAGTATTATCCTGTGCCACTCTGTGGGAGTATTATCCTGTGCCACTCTGTGGGAGTATTATCCTGTGCCACTCTGTGGGAGTATTATCCTGTGCCACTCTGTGGGAGTATTATCCTGTGCCACTCTGTGGGAGTATTATCCTGTGCCACTCTGTGGGAGTATTATCATGTGCCACTCTGTGGGAGTATTATCCTGTGCCACTCTGTGGGAGTATTATCCTGTGCCACTCTGTGGGAGTATTATCCTGTGCCACTCTGTGGGAGTATTATCCTGTGCCACTCTGTGGGAGTATTATCATGTGCCACTCTGTGGGAGTATTATCCTGTGCCACTCTGTGGGAGTATTATCCTGTGCCACTCTGTGGGAGTATTATCATGTGCCACTCTGTGGGAGTATTATCCTGTGCCACTCTGTGGGAGTATTATCCTGTGCCACTCTGTGGGAGTATTATCCTGTGCCACTCTGTGGGAGTATTATCCTGTGCCACTCTGTGGGAGTATTATCCTGTGCCACTCTGTGGGAGTATTATCCTGTGCCACTCTGTGGGAGTATTATCATGTGCCACTCTGTGGGAGTATTATCCTGTGCCACTCTGTGGGAGTATTATCCTGTGCCACTCTGTGGGAGTATAATTGGCCCGATGTATTATTATTCTATAGGTTATTATGTTTTCTGTGCAATAAAGTATAAAGTGATAGTGATAAAGTTAACAAATATGTCCTGTGTCTATACAGAATATGGTTTTGTATAAAAGTTAATTTGAATTTCAGAATACGATGTGATATTAATTCCAGTACAAGTGAAGCAGAAAATCTTGAAACGGCTCGTAGATAGAATCGACATGGAAGAATATGATGAACCGACAGAACTAGCAAACATCGACAGTTTCGAGATCAATTATAACAGGTTTTTGAACATTTTATAGCATTTTATACTCTAACTCTGAGTTGCTCGAAACAATTTTGAAATTTAAGTTGTCACTTCACTAATTTAAGTTGGCACTGGCACTGGCAATGAAGTGACAACTTAAAGGGGTTTGGATAACCTACTATGGACTACTGGCGTCATTTTTTTAATTCTCAGCCACCGATATCTGTATCATTATTTGGTATACTCCATAGTAAGATTCGCTTGTTTTTAATTGCTCTTTCAAATTTCTAACTTTCATAAGTAGCCTCCAATACTCAAAATCGACAAACGACGCCAACGTTACCCAATGCCATTTCAAATCTCATTGGTTACAAGGAACATTTTTAATTGTTTCGCGCAACTCAGGCTAAGTTTTGCGCAAACAGCCTAAGCCGATCGTGTTACGCAACACCTCTACTATACACGATCGAGACAAGCACTCGCACCAATTTAGATTCTGGATAATTATTTTTCCTGAACGTCTATACTACATACGCACGACACGCGTTGGTGAAACGCTGACAAGACTACAGTGTGGTAAGTGTAGACATTGGGACCAATTTGGAGGAAAAACGTATAGTGTATCTAATATAACAGAAACTTGACAGATGTCAATCTTAGCCTGTTAGTGAGGGGATATTGCTCATAAAAATCGATTAATCAAAAGAATCGCTACACCCTGTAAACATTTGTGAATCGGAAAGATGTCTGACGTTTTACTCTTGATTCTTCAGTTACTTTAAATATGGTTGAAAATTAAATAATAATATCATGATGTCGATGACAACTCTTCAGTTAGTTCAACTGAATAAACAATTTCGATTCTTTCCAATTGTTTTGGTCACAACCCTAGTGTTTAAAAACTGGATTTTATGAAGTTTTAGGTTAGCTGTCAAGTTGCTTTTAAGCATGGATAGAGTATAGTTGTAGATATCAACGTTTCCTCGCGCAAGCGCTTTCCTCCCAAATTGGTCCCATTGTTTTTGGCATGACTGACAACCCGCACGCCAGCCTGGTGGAGTTTGGCATGACTGACAACCCGCACGCCAGCCTGGTGGAGTTTGGCATGACTGACAACCCGCACGCCAGCCTGGTGGAGTTTGGCATGACTGACAACCCGCACGCCAGCCTGGTGGAGTTTGGCATGACTGACAACCCGCACGCCAGCCTGGTGGAGTTTGGCATGACTGACAACCCGCACGCCAGCCTGGTGGAGTTTGGCATGACTGACAACCCGCACGCCAGCCTGGTGGAGTTTGGCATGACTGACAACCCGCACGCCAGCCTGGTGGAGTTTGGCATGACTGACAACCCGCACGCCAGCCTGGTGGAGTTTGGCATGACTGACAACCCGCTCGCCAGCCTGGTGGAGTTTGGCATGACTGACAACCCGCTCGCCAGCCTGGTGGAGATCTTACAAGTATCTAGTTAAAGGCGGGCCCTAGGCAATCAGAACTGAGAATTTCATCCTTAACTTATTTTTAGACGCAATTAAATAAAAAAAAGATACGCGTGTAGCACCGTACACGTGTTAGAAGTAAAACTTCTGTAGCTAGATCATTAAGTGGTACCTATACTATACACCTATACCTACCTATACTAAAAGAGATTTAAATTTCCAATTTTGAGATCCAATCTCTGCTTCAAGTTACTTTTAAGTTTCAGACGTCCGATTATTTGAAATTATTTTATACTTGTACTTACTTTTAATACGTCATGTCATTTATTTCCCACCATTCCTTATCTACAATTTGTCGCGCTCGTGGTGATATACTTAACTCATTCAATAGTGTACTATTTGCATCTCGCTCAGATTATATACCATCTGACGTCACGTCTTTAAGCCGTCTCATTATGTATGCATTGCTTTGTTTGTTTTAGAAATCCATATCGACCCGTGTGACATTGATGAAACTCTTTTCTTACAAACTGTATGGATCGCATCGCACAGCTGTCAAACATAAGTTCCGGTTCCAACAAAGAGGTTGAACGAAGTAGTTTTTGGTTACGTCACTGGTTTTGTTTATCCCAGCCAGCGGCGGCGGCGGCGGCGGCGCCATCTTGGCCATACCGGAAATCAAGAACTCGTGGAAGAATGCTTAAAATAATTTTTATTTGTTAACGTTTCATCAGGTTTTTCTCTCACTAATTAACATTCTTTATTGTACGAATGTATTATTATCTTATCTGATTAGTTAAAAACCGTATTGAAAATAGTTGCGGTTTTAAAAGTCTTCAGCCGACCCTGACGTCACCGATTCCAATTTCCGTTACATTTCTTAGCCACTCGTGATAGCACCCGGCTAGTAGCAATGGAAAAGCAAATATATGAATAACCCACAGTTGAGAGGTTAAATAAATTTTACCCCCGTGCCCCAAGAAGTTTTACTTCAAAAAAATGTTAACGCTAAGTAATTCACTAAGTAATTCTGACTGAGGAACATACTGTGCCATTTTTATAATGATTAGATAAATAACAAGAACACAAATTCAGATGCGGTACGAAATTATGAAATAAACATTGTGACAGACAGATTTTCTGGCAACTTCAGGAGACTTTTCTATCGAGCAAAATTAATAAAATTACGTTTATGGAAAAGCGAAGTTACGCTGACACTCGTGATAAACAAACTAGTAAAAAAACGTACAGCAATAATACTCATCATTCCGAGCGATTTGTGTTTTGCTAAAGGCTGTTTTTGCCTAAGGCGCCGTCTTAAAGGCCCTTACCTTACCTGGTGAGGACATCGATAGGTTATTATTATTATTATTTCAATTTGTAGTTTTAGTCAACCCAACAGAAACGACCGGGTTTTGTCACAAGGGTACGATGTGTACGGAGAGGACAAAATTGTTGGTGGGCAAGAGGTGGAGATCAACCTTTATCCGTACCATGTGGCGTATGGGACTAACTGTGGAGGCGCCATCATCGGGAAGAAATGGGTGATGACAGCTGGTCACTGTGGGTGAGACTTTTCGTGAATTTTGGTAATTGGGTCAATCAACTATTTTACCCACACTTTGCTGTCAACGCACGCACTCCCTCTGAAAGTTCTTCGAGGACTAGCAGCTCAACGGCACTATCAAAGGACACTACCGCGCCATGCGAGCAAAAGCAAACACAAACGAAGCTTCTTAAGGCAAAAAGCGCACTCTATGTGTTTCCGGGTGAACAAGGCTAACTCAGCATACACATTCTTGTGAGGGACACAGTCTAGATAAAAAAATGAGGAAATTATTAGGTCGTCTAAGCTTAGATACTATTGTTATATTCGTCAAATGTGTAAATTTAACCATTTAGCGTATTTTAATAATAAATGGTCGGGGACAGCAAATTGTGGGTAAAATAGTTGATTGACCCAATTTCTTCTTCTTCATCTTCATCAGTAGAGCCTTCACCTGGCCCACTTTAGTGGGGTCTTTGTGCATTTCCCCTGCGCCTGCACTTTAGTTCAGCCATCCTAGCTCCTGCACCCAGCTGGAGTAGGCCTGGGCTTCAAGAAATTAATGTCATTATCTTTTGCAATATGACTGTCTCTAACTATTACTTTCTTTTAAGAACTGCCATGTATATCTATCCTCAATGCCTCCTCATCCAAATTCTCCTCTTAGAATAATCAAACACCACAATTTGACTATCTTTTTACCATCCGAAGCAAGAAGCCATACATAAGAGTGGGTTCAAAACACATAAACCAAGGGAAGAAGGTCAACGTCAAAAACAACTTTGTCCATCCTTTATGGTCAGCCTCCAAAAAGGACCATCCCTTTGACTTTGACTTCCAAGTGCTGGAGTTGGAAGAGCCCTTGAACTTTGATGATAATACTTCACCCATAAAAGTGGCCCATATTGAGGATATGGTCATTGGAAAAGTGGTGACCGTCACTGGTTGGGGAAATACGGAAGAAAATGTAAGTAATATGTTGACAAAGCTAAAAAGTATACATAATATAGGCAAGGTATAAATAAATTAACGCAAAATGAGAAACTACTTTGTTTGGGACATCATTCTGAGTAACTTTCATTATGAAACCGATTTGATCAGAGCAACCTTATTTTTTATTTCCCAGTACATTATGTCCTGAGTGGATCAGCTGATTTGCATGAAGTGAAAAAAAAGTTGCTCTGATCAAATTGGTTTCATAATGAAAATTGCTCAGAATGATGTCCCTAACAAAGTCGTTTCTCATTTTACGTTAATTAATTTACACCTTGTACGTATATTATGCACAAGGACCATGGCGGAGCTATTGCTGGACCATGGAGCTCCTGCTAGACCACAGAGCTCTCACTAAAGACCACGGAGCTAAGTTCTGAATTTTAACTCAGTAAATTGTTTGGGTGGTGGGAAGGCAGTGGATGCGGAGGCACAGGACCGGAGCTGATGGCGTGGTAGAAAAGAGGCCTATACCCAGCAGTGGGAGGTGTGGGCTGATTGATGATGATGATGACATTGTTTGTATTCTTCTGTTTGCAGGGTCCATACTCAAATGTTCTACGGGCCATTAGAGTACCAATAATCTCCAAAGAAAACTGCCAAAATGTACCTTTCCCGTACTTTAGAGGCAGTTTGACGCCTAGAATGTTCTGTGCAGGGTTTTCTGATGATAAGAAGGACGCTTGTCAGGTAACTTTTGGTTCTTCTTCTTATTCTTAAGCATATAGGTACCTACTTTTTCAGTCAAATCAAACATCTTTCAAATGGAAAAGTAGATATATGAATTTGTTTACCTATGCAAAGTTCTTAAATTCAATTCATTTCTCTGATTAGAAATTATTTTGTTAAACGAAAGCCATCATTCATTTTGAGCCAAAAGTAAATGTGCCGGCCAGAAAAAAAATATATATCGGGTAGAACACACAAATCCTTTTATTTTTTACTATGACACTTAATCTGTTCGCTCCATAGTTATGGTTTTAAAGGCTAATGAAATTAGATAGAATTTCTTTGATTTTTCTTTTCGCGCGGCTATCAACCAATCCTTGTTTTTGTAGTGCAGAATAGTGTAACGAGGTAACGAGTAAAACTTAGTATGTTATGTATACCTTTGTAGCTGTTTACATTAAGTTCATGGAATGAAACTTCGAGCTCCTCTAACTCAGTCCGGCCTGAGTGAAGAGGTATACATACATGTAATACTAAGTTTTACTTGTTACACTATTCTTCACTAGAAAAACATGGTTTGGTTGATGACCGTGCGATTTTTTTTTATTTAATCAAAGGATTTTTATTGAATTTCAATAGCCAATAAAACATAACTAGGGAGCGAACAGGTTAAGTAACATAGTAAAATAATAGGATTTGTGTGTTCTATCTATCCACAATTCTATCTGGCACAAAAATTATGTATTTATTAGTAAGTAGTCTATTATTTTAATATTTATTGTTGTGCACTTAAGTAGGTCTACCTTTTATTAAATTATCCTCTCCATCCTAGGTTTGCTGAAAGAGATCTCTTATTAGAGATAAGCTCGCCTTTGTACGTCTTTTTTCCAATATTAAGTTTTGTATTCTGTATTATGTTTTCTTTGCAATAAAGTATAAAAATATATTAATAAACGTGAACTTTTTACAACTTTTCAATAATCTTTTGTCTGATTGATGACTGACAGGGGGGGGGGGGGGGTGCCAGCTACAGTGCCACCAACTTAGCTGTTCAGTTGATAGCGGTCGCTATATATCGCTATATAGCGGCGTATGTTCATAATAGCGGAGTATCATATGTATCCTCTTTGGTGGCGGATGACAAGTCCGTAGTACCAATCTTTCCCACCTGAACAACTAAGTTGGAGGCTCTGTACCTGTCATCAACACATAACCCTTGTAAAAGTCTCATCTCTCAGTCAAAAGATCGCTTGAACTGCACGGGGGTGGGTATATCGTCCACCATGCATCTTTTACAGGGCGACTCTGGAGGACCAGCGACATCCAACAACAGACTTCTAGGAATGGTCTCATTCGGCTACGGATGTGCGACTCCAGGGGCTTATGGGGTCTATAGTAAAGTGGCTAAGGTAAGACCTTGGATAAAAGAGATCACTGGCCTGACCCTGGATTAGACGAATCGGAGTGTCGTCGTGAAGAAAATTTAGATAATTCTTTTGGAGTTTCATTTGACCGTTTTCAGCTCTCCGGCTACCAGGAAAGCAAATGTACAGTATAACTTTCGAAGGCTTATGCGCATTCTGAGGTCGATTAGGCAGACTTGAGTTTTGACAAAACCATAATAATTTATATAGAGTCGTCAAAGTAATTCACGAATTCGTACTAAGTCGCATTTGAAAAAGTGGACCTAAAGCGCACGTAAGGCATGCACTTGATCATGGTTGATAAACCTATTATTATTATTTATTTTATTATTTTATTTGTTTATTTCATATTTTTAATAATGAGGAACATGAGGAAGTTATGTACTCTAAAAACCACTGAAGTTTATCTAGGGTACATTTCATTCGTGGTGGTCAAGCAAGTAACAATACGTATAGTCGGTAGGACCTATGTAGGTAATTATAGTTTACAATCACAATTTTTCGCTCGTAGTCTCAAAACACATCCAAGAAGAATCGTAAAAGAATCATAAAAGCGTACTGGTTCAAGTAAAGTAGGTACTTCAGAAAACACAGTTAGAGGATATAAAAATATGACATGATAACGATGACGGAAAAGATGATGACGATTGTGACGTCATTGATGATGATGATTGGTTAAAGCGGTTTACGTAATGTAGAAAGAAAGCGCAAGTCAATGAAATAATTGAATTTCAAAGAAATGTTGGAATTGTTATCTATTATGTCACTTGTGAAATAGCAAACAGACATAAAACACACACAAATCTTATCTTTATAGTTAAAAACTACATTTTTGAAATCATAAAAGCGCAATAAAAATTAAATTGCAAATCTGATTTTATCATGCGGCAGGTATTCGTTATTACATGCATTTCAATTTATACATCGTCAGTGTATGGGTTAGTACTGTCGTTTTTAAATGCATTTTAATGCAAACTTAGTACTCTTGTGCAAACATGTACCTAATTTAAGAAGTGAATTGGCTGAACCTGTGATATCATGGATCTTACTTTTGGTTACTAAAATCAACTATAAATGGACATGGCCACGGGCAAAAAGGACAAAAGAAAACTCATGATTGGATCAAGACTCAAAAAACTTTGCCCTAAATCAAGCATCTCTACACTAAGCCAACCGAACCATCCCTGAGAGCCTTACAGCCTATGTCACAAAACTGGGTCAAGAATAACCTCAATTTTCAAATACCACATTTTGAACAAGAAAACATGATGGATCCACAACATAACATCGAGTATGAAAGAGGGCCCTATATTAAATAATAATCCATTAAAACTTCATAAACAAAATCTACTACTTAATGGCCTCCGAGTGGAGGTAGACCGCTCAGGATCGAATAGAGTAGAAGAGAAGAAGAGAGACCTTTTCCCAGCAGTTGGACATAGTTGGCTCGTAGCACTGAAGATCATCTACAAATATGACAAAAAAATGCCGTTTATGGTATAGGTAATCAATCGCTAGGTAAAGAGGATGCAAAATTCTGTGACAGCATCATGGGTGGCTACGAGATACAGATTGAAGAGGCTCCATACCACGTGGGCTATGGTGCACAGTGCAGTGGTGCTTTAGTGCACAAGATGTGGGCATTAACGTGTGCACATTGTGGGTAAGTAAGATGGTTGTAACATCTTTATAACCACAGCGAAGCAATAGATTATTAGAGTTTATTAATCCTAAAGCAAGTGTCCATTTTTCTTTCATCTTGCTTTTTTACTTCTTCTTATTATATGAATAGAGCCAAAAGGTTGGATGGCAGCTCTAAATAATCTCTTAATAAGACAAGAACAGTTTAATAAAAAAAACATCCATCCAGTACCATCCAGTCTTCCAGTATTACTTTCAGTATTAAAGTGGTGCATGTTATAAACATACCCTTTTACTTTTATGGTATGGGGAAAGTCGTGACGCTATTATTTTTTAAATTATACTAAACTTTAATAAAATCCTTCTCTTCAGCACACAAGATTCCATAAAAGTCGGCAATAACATTTACCTAAAAGGCACAGAAATTGCAATAAAGAAACATGTAGTGCATCCAAAGTATAAGAAAGACCACCCTTTTGACTTTGATGTGCAGTTACTCAGATTGAGAAGACCATTGCACTTTACGAAAACAATATCTGCAATTAGAATCAGTGAGAGAAAAATGGAGCCTGGGGATAGGATTTTGATTTCTGGATGGGGGTACGAAAAAGAATGGGTTAGTAAAATTATAGTATTGGCCATGTAAGTAGTTGTTTCTTCTTCAAGGTCGTTTAACGAGGATTACATGTGTGTAGTTTTTTTGTCGATTTTCCAACCCCTCTCCCTTGGATGTCTAGAGGTTTGTCTTGATGTTACAAATAATTCGATGACAAATGAATATCCTATGATTCCTTTCAAAATGACGTTTCTCCAATAACAGTAGCTTTAAATGAAATCAATATAATCGTGCTCCTATTGGTCAACGTTAATTTAGAGTTAAGCAAACATCAAGCAAGCATCTTCCAATCATTACCTTGACAGGGATCACAATCTAGATGAGATAAAGAATTGGCTGAGGCTTGAATTTCAAGTGTTCTAGATAAATTTTAAGAACACTTGAAATCAAGCTATCTGCAAGTTTTGTATTTTATGCCTTCAGATGACACGAAATCTGATACATTAGATACCCTTTCTTTCAGGGAGACTTCAATACTATACTCAGACAAGTAGAACTCAAGGTTTATGCCTTCAGGAAATGTCAAATGTACCAAAACCCCTGGTACAACCATACCTTGACCTCGAGTATGTTCTGCGCCAAGGGCCAAGGGAAAAGAGATGCGTGTCAGGTATAGTCCATTCACTAATCTCCTAGCAAAAAGATGAACAATACAAATGGTCATATTATACAGGCTGTAACAGAAAGGTGTAGTAATATTTCAGGAGGTTGTTAGGAACATCATCCTGAACAGCTTCCACTAAGAAACGGATTTGATCGCAGCAACTTTATTTTTTACTTCTCCATACGCTTTGTGCTGGGCGATCAGCGGAATTGTAGGGAGAAGTGAAAAACAAAGTTTATCTGATCAAATCGTTTTCAAAGTGTTTGTTCAGTTTTATCATTCATATGTCACTCACTAACAACCCCATAAAATATGGCTGCACCTTTCTGTTACATCCTGTATATTTTTTTACTTGCTGTTTACCTTTTCGCTAAGAGACAGGCAAACTGAATTTATAAACGAGTGCAATAAACGAATATAAAATATACTTATACAAAAAACCACTAATCTCGGTGGACTTTTGATATTTCATGGACATTTTATATTCCTGAATTCGCAAGATGAATAATCAGAGATTTTATGATAAGATTAAAAGGTTTCCTAAAAAAAGGCTTGTTAAAAGCTTCGGTCGTTAACTAGGTCAAAGTCATGTTCGTGACGATGATGATAATTATGAAATTGATGGCAGTGACAATGATGACTTCGACGACGACGACGATGACGACCATGACAACGGTGACGTTAATTATGGCGATGACAACGATATCAACGTTGAAGACGACAATGTCTATGATGATGATGACGATATCCTTTCAGGGTGACTCTGGAGGCGGTGTGGTGATCTCAGGGCAGCTGGTCGGGTTGTCCTCATTCGGGTACGGCTGTGGGCGTGTCCCGGGAGTGTACACGGATCTCACACACACGCAAACACGGCTGTGGATCAGACAAAATGCGGGCATTTAGTTTGCCTTCTTCATCCTTCTTTTCTTATTCTACTTATTCTTGCTGTTTTTTTGTTGTTCAATATATGTTTTCCTTGACATTATCTTAATTGCTTTCCTTGAGTTTTCTTCCTCTATTTCATCCTGTTTTTCTAGTCTACTTCTTCATGGTGTTTTTTTTCACATAATCTGTTCTTTCACCAGGGCTTTGCGTTTCTTCTATTTGCTTCGTTTTATTCTGTCTCTCTCTTTATTTCTATTGTACCACCACCACCATCACTTTCAAGTAAACACGAATATAAATTATACTTGTATCTTGTAAATATACTCCATTTCCGTATTTAAATAGTTAATTTATAAGAGTTTTCGTGTCGATATGTATTGGACGTTTTCATTTTTATAGATTGCTGCCAATGCTTTTCAATTCAAAACTTGTTTGCATACAAAAAAATAACAACCGGCCAATTTGAAATTGAATTTAAGCGTGTCACGTGAACACGGATAAAAATATAAAGGCCCATTTACACTTTTTTAGGTGTTAGTAGTCGTAAAGCTGTGTCAGAGGCCATCTTGATAACTTCTGACAGTCGGGTTGGCTACAAGCCCGACACCCATCCATCAACCAGCACTGAGCCAGCGTGGTAGAGTATGGCTTACCGTATCCAAGTAAAGGCCTGTGCCACTCGGTGGCCCATATTATTATTATTATTACACTGTTTTAATTTTTGACTCTCATTGGGAAGATAGAGACAATCCGTAGGCAGCGGCAATAAGCTTAGCCTTTAGCTGACATTTAGGGAATGATAGATCCACTTCTTTATGAACAACTTTACCGAGGAAACATGGCCGGAAATTAAAAAAAAACATCCCTCAATACAATTATGTTGCCGTTTACGAGAAACGATCACGAAACACCGTATATTGTGGTTTTATGCCGTATACTTACTATACGGCGTATAGGATTGCGAATTAGTGACCCGATCAGCTGGTTACAATTTACTACATACGGGGGTTCCAAAATGTTCTGTGTACTATCTGCTATCTGCCTTTGCCCAGCAGTGGGATATTACAGGCTCATAATAAAATAATAATAAATATCTGCTATCATTCTCAAAATATAGTCAGCTAAAGAAATTTTATCCTGAATAAACGTGTCTGCTAACCCATCTGGAAAAATTGCATCAGACCTAGACCTAGAACCACAGGACTCCGATGATTACAAAGCATTACCACTGAGGGTATGTGTTACCTACCAGTATTTGGGAACCACTGTACCGCTCTTACATGTTCGTCCCCCATTTGCCTCGCAGGAGGTCAATGAACCCATATGATGATAATAATATAGATCTATGAGTGGGTACCTACTCTTAACTTCAATGTTTTCTCCAAAATAAATACTTTGAAACTGTGTTACTGCAAGAAAATAAAGATAGAATGATATCGCTTTTTAGGGGTAAGTTCGGCTTAGTATATTCTTTCTGCCTATCCTTTGTGTTTGTTTGTGATATGTTCTATTACAAGCTATAATAATATAAATGAAATGCCACGGCTGTAATTTCATTGTAGATCTCAATCTCAAATAGGCATTCGCCTTTTTCTTCAACCAGTCTCTACGCACCTTTAAAAGTACAGCATAAACCATGTTTCGTCAACCTACCTATAGCAAAATCCCCTAGACAGCTCAAACAGGAAAATACCGATAAAAAAACCTTTCATCGAATATAAAAAATGCACGCTCAAAAACACAAAAGCACTATAAAAATTCCATCTTATATACCGGTATACAACGGCGCACACAAATATATAGACATAACTGACATAATGTAATTAACTGCCTTCAATTCCGTGTAAAAGATTCGCGTGTGTTTAAACTGCCTCTGTGTGTATAGCCTGTGGTAGTGTGCGTATTTTATATACGTTGTTTGCACTCCCAGTTTGTGGGGGTGGGAGGGGGTGGCCCCCACTAGGGGGAGTCATTTTGATGACGATGACTGGTCTGCACTGTTGTTAGAGCGAGAGGAAAGATACAAAAGTCTATCTAGAATCTATAGTGCATGCTTCCCCTGCGTTGATAAATAATAGTGATTTTCGTCCAGAGATTCAAGTAAATTGATGTACGATCGTTTCGAGCCTAAAATGCTCGCATAATAATTACTTAAGTGCTTAATTGTGTTTTGGTAATTACCGAAATGGTAATTTACATGTCATTATTGTATATCCACTCGTAATGCTGGAGTTTTGCGCCGCTGCCGACGTATCTGAAAAGGCATTGCAATTTCCTGGACACAAATATCTGATAAGAATTTACAAAATATACAGGCACATACATTGCTTCTGGCCCCACACTAGGATATACAGAAACAGCGGGATCTGTAACATGTAACAAAACACCCATGACCAGGGGAATATTTTTCGTCATCCCCAGCCGGGATATGAACCCGGAACCTCTCACTTAGGAAACACAACAACAAGCAAGCAACGCCAAAGAGGTCGATAATATTATATTGCAGTTCTAGAAACCTAGGTTATAAACCTACGAGTACTACGTTTAACCTCTCAGCCGACCGCGTCCGCTAATATTGGTTGTAGGGGCTTATTTAGGCTACTCTATTGAAATCGATTCTTCAGTAAATGTTATTTTTAGGGTGATGCCCATGAGGGCCCTATTTCATTAGGTCGCCATGGTTGCGCCTCCAACCTTGGTGTCTTATTGGTGGCGCAACAATCAACCTTTAAAAAGCAATAAATATCTGTTACATCCTGTGTGTTGTGAACACATCGGTAAAAGCTCTATCGGAAAAGCTACATTTTTCAGATAAAGCCAATCCCCCCTCCCCCTGCCCCCTTTAGTGTCAGGGCTTTACAGAAGAGTGTTTCAGCGTTAAAATGCCAGGAGCCATTTGTTGATATTTCCTGAAAATCCTCGGATCAAGGGTGATTTCATGCCTACGAGAGGAAAAGAGACAGATATTGTAATTGCATTTAAATCATACATTATACCTTTTTGAGTCTACATCTTGATTATAAGTATACTTATCTAAAACCCAAGAAAGTGTCAGCCGAAACCTTAGAGAAGCCTTAGAGCGAGTTTTACCAACAACGGAGATTAACTTTTTACTCGAGTGTATCTTCTACTTTTCAATTTTCCTAAGAATAGCCTTTTCATAAGAATAATTTTGAACTGTCATTCATTATAGTAATTTCGTAATTTCTTTAGTGTACTCACATGACAGTAAAAATAGCTTAAGATAGAAAAAATATGTACAAAGGCGAGCTCATCTCTAAGAAGAGATTAGCCATGTGATAAAAATTATCCCCGGGATAGTTATTCTCGCATAGCTTTTTGTTGTTGAAATCCACCCTTAGATAGCTAAGTTTTGATCATGCGTGTATATAATAGGTGTCGTGAAACGAAGACTTTATTTCGCTGTGATAAGATCGACATTTTGGGCATTGTTATTAAGCTGGTAGTGCCACAGAGGCAGGATGAAGGAATGATCATGTATAAAACTACACTAGAACTTACACTGAAGTTACCTACTAAGCAAGCATGTCTGATAGTGGGTAGTCTAGTGCCCACTCTTCAAGGGGTTTTAGTACACTGGTGTACCGTTGCCACCGAAACTGAAAAATGCGTAACGCCATATTGAATCCTGAACAATGTATCTACTTAAATTGTTTAAGTCGCACCGGATCAATAAAATACGGCGTTGGACATTCAATACATACAAATACCCACGAAACATAACTGTATCGTGAATTACGTATACAATACACCATTACATGTACATGCATACTCTTATTAAATGGACAAAAGCCAAAATTTTACGCATATATTAACATGGTCCATTCGCTGCATCGATCCGCGTAATCATCCAGCTCCGAAGTATCAAGTAGGCAGTCGGCACCTCATTAAGCCTCGCTGAAAAGATTTAGAACACCAGACTATACGCCCCAAAACCTAAACCATACTCTCCAAAACCAAGCCTTCAGGCGTGCCAGAGTCGCGCATCAAATTCACGCGCAAAGCTTTTATTATAAACACGGAATCATTATTTGATGATCGGGCGGGGGTGGCGGGTGATGACGGTGGGTTGGGGGGGAGGTCGGGGGTCCAGCAGGGAGTCAGGAGGCTGCAGCGGAGACCTGACTGCACCAGTGTACCCGGCGAGGCTGGCAGGAACGCGTGTTTTACCACCTACGCAACGCGCCAAAAAACCAGCACTCAATAAAAAATACTTTTTAAATAAAATAAACAAAAGAATACAAACAAACGGCCTAATCAACAAATTCAAAATTGGAATCAAACTTTTGGAGAACGTTTTGGATCAAATTTAAATTCGGGATCAAAATTACGCGCTTGCGTAACCGGTCACCGCAAGCCGCCCGCCGCGACGCTCATTTAAAATAGTTTCTGTGCAATAGACGCTTATAAGTTTCCACATAATCAATACACAATAGTATATAAGTGAACAGTATAATTCAGCAACACTTGAACTCAGATTTAAGAACCGGTTTTAAGTTTTCAAACTAGATATAACTAGCGTAAAGGCAACTGTTGGCAGTTCAGCTTGGATCCGTTGTGAAAGGGCTATTGACACAACATCACACAACCATCCGGGAGGAGCTACCGAATAACAAGAAGAAGAAGAAGAAGAACCAACTAAACATCATCATAATCCATGAGGGAAGAAAACAGAACACCATGGAATAAGTGCTAATGAAGAAGAAATAAATGAGAAAGAAGCAGATGATTGCAAAGATTTTATAGCAAAGGAGGCATTAGCACATGAAATAGAAACTATCGCCATTTGACGATAAAGAAAAACGTTTTTTCGCAATAGAACAAGTTTTCAGTTTATATCAACCGTTATTACAAGGAAACAATAGCAAAAGAGAATATTAAAAATATAAGTTCTTTGATTACAATTAAACAACACTGGTTATTTTGGAAAAACTTAACGATTAATTTCCCTAAGTTTTACATGCAAACTCTCTACAATATATCTATATAGTGAAAAAGTTAGTGAAGAAACTCTGGTAATAATTGTTAAGACTAAGTGATATTTGATACTTTCGGCAAATGATATAATCTTGGAACACTTTCGACCAATTTCATCGACCATTTCAGAATATATGGGAAGTGAAAGCAAAATAAGAAGAAAACAAAATTGTGTGCCTTAAATTGGCCTTAAATTAATAAATAAAAAGGTTAAGCGTTAAAAATCAATACTAAAATTCAAAAATAGTCTAAATTTTATCAAATTTACCTACCTGTTGAAGCAACTTCTAGATTTCTTTAATAGTACAAAATTAAAATAAAATTAACGTTAAGCATTAGTTAAATGTTTATCTTATTTCGATACCTATAAATTTTGTACAAAAATATTTATATAAGAATTAAAAAAGGGCTAAATAAAAAACTTCAAGACAATACATCGAATGAAGACAACTTATAAACAAGTAAAGAAGATAGAAGACAGAAGAAAGAAGAAAAAGAAGATAGAACAAGAATCTATAAGAAGTAAACTAAATAATATAAAATAAAACACAATAAGACCATAAATAAAGTAATACAATCTACAAAGAAGCAACAAGATCTATTTAAAAGCACGCAAAAGGTAAGAAATATTAACTTTATTTCATTTTACCATCTAGCTGGAGTAATCTTGATGTTTGCTGATGGTGGTCTGAGCATCGACGCAGAATAACTAGACCGAACAGAATCCAGAAACGATCATTTTTCCTCCACCAAGCCAATCTAAACTCAATGCTCAATGGTAAGTGGTATAAAATCCTATGAATATCCTCTTGACTACAACTCTTGGTTGGGTAGTTTCAAACGAGCAAATGTGAGTCTTGGTTTGATAGCATAGTAACCAATTTTCAACGGGAAAAACGTTCGAATTTATCGATTGAAATGATTTCAAAATCCTTCTAGGAATCGGTTTCGTGTAAGTTACTAAATGCAAAAATACTCAAAATCTATCACGGTTTGCGGTGATCTTTTCATGGTTTTTTAGTTTGAATTTCATAACGTCATAGGACTTTATCTTTAAACACATTTCTACTTTCTATTACAAGAAATAAAGCATTGATGTGAATCTTCTTCAAAGTTATTTTCGTCGTCATTTTCTTCACATATACCGTTTTTTACCATTATATCATCAATCTGAAATAACGCACCTATCTTTACACAAAATTTACCAAAATCATCCACGAACACGCCATTTGCAAGGCGTGTCCCATGAATATTACTCTCAGTACTACAGTCTTCAATCTCGGCTTCAAAGGCTTGAAATTTGACTACTGAACCGTTCAATGGACTACGATCTACCAGAAATAGGTCTCCAGAAACATGCCATCCAGACTTTCGTTTTCGCTTTCGTCAAGTTCAGCTTTTCGATGACTTCTGCAGACGCCCGCTCTGCGCATGCGCGAGTCATCAGGCAGTCATTGCCCGAAATTATTGATTGCCGCCATGTTGGATTCGCGAAGGGGGTTCTGGGTTGGGGGTGCATTTACCGTGATAGTTTTCAGCGCGCCCAATTATGTGGAGAAGGGGGGGTTTGGGGATTGGAAAAAAATGCTTCAATATGGCGGAATATGTATTAAATTTTATCAATATGGATGGATACGCCCCGGAATTGGTGGGGGCTGATGGATGGAGGCTTCGCTTGTATGTTCAGGCATTTTTGAAATGGCCCGTGGATTAAATCTGAATAACTTTGCAGCATTCATCTCTATTGATGGGTTCGCCTTTATTGATGCTGATGGTTATGTCGATCATATTGAAATTCTTAATGGATTTAAAGTAGCTGTGGATAGTTTGATGCATATAAACGTTCATATAAACACAGCTCTTTCATTTTCACTTAGATCAGGTCAGAATACATACATAATCCCTATGACATATAAGATAAGAACGATAGATGTCGAAAACAAAAATATATTTTTTTTTGGATGGTATGGAGCTTAAAGAAATCGGTCTATAGATTGAGATTATCTACGATTGGAGGAATCTTGGCGAAAACTGAAAGAATTACAATATTGATGAGTATGAGATGAGGAGCAAGATGACATTATAATATTAGGAGTAAGATAGAATGATAGAATGAAATTTAGTACTAATCTTGGATAAAATTTGACATTACTTGTAAATTCTATGGAATATCACAAAGATGGCTTGACTTGAGATCAAGTGCTAGCTCGTTTACAACTTCGCCGGCCATAATAAGAGATGCAGAAGTTAGAAAGATATTACAGACAGAAAGGTTTTGACCTTTTTAAACCGCTATAAGTATGTGACTTACTCTTCTGTCAATAAGTAAAATGCATTATTGAACTCTTCATTCGATATTTTGGAATAGACCTAGACTTAGAATAGGTCTTTCTCTAAGAGTTTCTTAATTTTTGGGCCGAGTAGCCCCTCCATGCAATTCGATAGACCACATAGCTAATAAAAAATAACTGATGTAATCAGCTGTTGTACTGTATCAGTCTCTTGTAATTGTAACGATCTTTCTGTAGAATCTGCACAAGAAAATAAAATCATTGATAGCACTCACAAGAATGCTTTAACTGTTTCCATACTTGACGAGCGAGCTCTAGTAATTAGTAATGACTTAATAGACTGACTTGATTCAATTACTCGAAGTCACTTGGAGTGTACGAGGGGACTGGAAAAAATTAACAAGTGTAGGTTTTTGCGAGAGCCATAGAAAGACAAGTAAAGTGAGTGTTGAAGAACACTGTATTCATTCAAAGGAGACTGTAGTAGCACAGAGTGCTCCTTCCATACAAGAAGGGTTAGAATTAGTAACCCTTCGTAAAAAAGAGATGGCGTGAGCAGTAAGATTTCTACTTTAAGTGGCGCTAATCTTAGAATAAATCCTACATATCTTAGCGCCATCTTGTGGTATTTGTAATTTT
Source organism: Argyresthia albistria (assembly GCA_963457715.1). NCBI lineage: Eukaryota > Metazoa > Arthropoda > Insecta > Lepidoptera > Argyresthiidae > Argyresthia > Argyresthia albistria. Next base: position 2,411,757 of record OY735275.1, on the reverse strand, counting down.
TCGATGGTGCTGCACCAAGCGATAATGGTCTCGAACTAAAGAAGCCATTGTAGCATCTCAGTTTACGCCGGTATCATATTTTGTTCTAGGTGGTCTATCTGTATTAGTATAATAATATAGTATCTGTGGTAGTAGTCTGGATAAAGGCTGAGAATTTGAGACGTGTGGTGATGGGCTAGCCCTCTGTCACACAAAAATGGAAATTCAATAACTGTGCCTCTCCCGCTTCCCGTATGGGAGAAGATGTGATAATGTTATAATTGGAGAAGCTTCGCTAGAAGAGAAGGAAGAAGGACCAAAGCGATGACGGAATGGTGACCAAAGGGATGTAGACTGAGATAGAATTCAGTGTTGGTAGCATAAAAATAACCGGCCAAGTGCGAGTCGGACTGGCGCACGAAGAGTTCCGTACCATTATCTATAAAATACCGCAAAAAAATAATTGTATGTGAGCCCCCCCTAAATATTTATTTAATTTTAATTTAATTATTTATTTTTTAAGTAAATAATATACTCAATATATTGTGAACATTTTAAGCGTCTACCTGGTACCATTATCAATATCGAGCAAAAATGAGCAAAAAAATCACGTTTGTTGTATGGGAGCCCCCCTTAATATTAAATTTCTTATGATTTTTAGTATTTTTTGTTATAGCGGCAACAGAAATACATCATCTGTGAAAATTTCATCTGTCTAGCTACCACGGTTCATGAGATACAGCCTGGTGACAGACAGACGGACGGACAGCGAAGTCTCAGTAATAGGGTCCCGTTTGGCACCCTTCGGGTACGGAACCCTAATTACGCATCGAAAAAGAAGTCGAATTGTAATATCAGTGGCTCAAGTAAATTGGTGTAAGGTTAATCCCACCAAAACATTCTGTAAAAAACTAGCCAAGTCTCGATGGAGCTGCTCGTTTATCTCTAAAAAGTAATGAAATCTAGACAAAGGCGTGCCAAGTCTAAGGTTCCTTACTGCGATTTCTTTATTATTATAGTTAATGTTGTGTGACTTGGCCGTTGAACATTCTTTATACGTTAGTGGGTACAAGTCAATTTTGAAGGATTTATTCTAAGATTAGCGCCACCTAATAGTTTTTTACAGAATGTTTTGGTGGGATTTCACTTCTTTTTGTAGAAACGTGGGTATATTCATTTATTTTATTAGATTTTCTTATTTGACACAGTTTTTTTTATTTTTAGGAGCAGTTTTTTTTTATTACAAAGGATAAAGATAATAGTACTACGTACAGAACAGCCACTCCCTTCCCCGCGCCGATTCAGACACCGCACCTTACCGCACCGCCAAAGGACGGATCAAGGGACTCTTTGTATAGGCGCTGAACGCACACATTCACAAACGAACGAGTTTGCGCGTGTACAAACGTCTTTGGCTATGTAGTAGTAATAGGTGATCATTTTACGAGCGTTTATGGAGTGTCCGAGGTGTGCCACTACGCTGTATTTTTGAAATGACAGTCGATTTTTTTTTGTAATCTGTAATATGATTAATCATTAATCTGATTATTTGATTTGTTTAACTAAAGACGGATACGTTTTATATGACATATCGTGTTTTATCGGTAGGTCGGTCGGCCGGTCGGTCGGTCGGTCGGCCGTCCCGTGCCGTCCCGTCCAGTGCCGTGCCGTGCAGTGCCGTGCCGTCCCGTGCCGTCCCGTCCCGTCCCGTGCCGTACCGTCCCGTGAAGTTCCGTGCCGTCCCGTGCCGTGCCGTGCCGTGCCGTGCCGTCCCGTGCCGTCCCGTCCCGTCCCGTCCCTTCCCGTCCCGTCCCGTCCCGTCCCGTCCCATCCCGTCCCGTCCCGTCCCGTCCCGTCCCGTCCCGTCCCGTCCCGTCCCGTCCCGTCCATTGCCCCGATCAGCTGTTTTCAATTTACTATGGGAGACCCAAAATTTTTTTTCTTGGGGAAAGTTCATATTATTCTATGGGCACCATCATTTCCCAAAGTATTGATCGATATTTTAAAGTCACCTTGTATAGTTTTCCCTTTATGTTGCTATTAAAACCTAACTCTGCACCAAATTTCAGCACCGGAGTCTATGGGAAGTACTGGTGTTTTGACCTTTGACCCCCATAAGGTACCTGAGTATGACAGACTCCATTGACTGACTGACCATTGAATGAAAGATAAATTGATTTTATATACTAATAGAAAAACACTTCACCAGCGCGAGTTAGAAGACTGGCAGACCCATCTAGTGTTGGATACCTAACAACTAGTTCTATGATGATCATGAGTGAGTGAGTGTCGAAAATGCGAAACTTTGCTTTCGAATAACTTCGGAACTAAATCACCTACAGATTTGAAATTTTGGATTTTAAGTATGTGATTGTAGCTTACTAGATGACGACAATTTCTGCGTTCTGGTCTTATCCAGAGGTTCTCAAATAGGGGCCTGAAAATGCGGCGAAATGGTTCCAGTAAAGGATGGTACGGCAGTGTTTGCTTCGCGCTCGACTTGGCGGGGGCACTGCCGTCGTGCCCCCTAATTTCATCTGGACTCGAACACTATTTCGCACTGTCAAATGACTGCTCGAGGCTCAGGTGAGGATAAGAAACTCATCCCATTAGTACAGTCTCCCAAATATCTTTTGACGTGTGAGTGACGTTCGATGCTCACGTCCGAAGGAATTACTTGGAACCCACAGCCCTTCACGTCCTTCCTGGGTAGTGCTAACGAGCGACAAATCATCATCATCATCTTAACATCATCTCAAGACATTATAATTTCCAGGTTCTCAAATGAGAACCTGACCACTTGACACTGGTAAAATTAACCTCAAAAGAGGTTAGGACGCCATTAATAAAAAGAAGAACATCTTTTGACGTGTGAGTGACGTTTAGAAGGGGCGCCAGTTCTACACAACTTAATGCAACGAACCTTTCAAAAGGCGTTAGTTAGCAAAAAACCGTTAGGAAGCTGTACACAGCCACTAACTTAGCTGTTCAGGTGGGAAAAATTGGTACTACGGACTTGTCATCCGCCATCAAAGAGAATACATACTATACTATGTCCGCTATATGAAGACTACTATGACACTAGCGACCGCTATCAACTGAACAGCTAAGTTAGTGGCACTGTTCAGTCTCCCAAACATCTTTTGACGTTTGAGTGACGTTTACAGGGGGCGCCAGCTCTACGCAACGACCCTGTTTAAAAGCTTCAGTACCACCTGTCACCTCACCACAAGCCAAAGCAAATATCGTTGGAAATCTGTATGTTTTGAGTGTTCATAAGCGCTCGCGAAACGTACAAGGAGGTAGAGTGCTAACTCTATGTCGGTACAGTCGCGTCCTCTGTTTTGCGACATCGGAATGTGTTTGCGAGCGCGAAGAAGAATGTACTCGCGGTAAAAACCTCATGTGTCAACTGTACGGACGGCGGGGCGAGGTCCGTGCTCTACCAGAGCTCCGATCAATAATAGGCTTGTGGCCATGGTAATCCAATAAATCTAGGAACAAGTCTTAAGTTGAATCATTATGTACAAAATGGCTTGACATTCTCAGAATTTCGAGCAGATATATTTTATAAAGTCAATTTTGTGCAAAAAAGACAGCATTTGATGGCACTTTTACATGGCGTCATTCTTTTGTTATTTCATAGAACTCAGGAACAAAAGTTCCGTTTTGACAGTTCATAAAAAGTATCTATTTTGACTTGACAGGCCACGAGCCTATTAAAGATGTGCCGTTACCGGCAATATTGCCATTTGTGGGAAACTAATGTATGAGGAAGTATTGCCGACAATATTGCCCCCATATGTTATATGGTAATATTGCCGGTCAATTGGCAATATTGCCGGGAGCGGCACATCAGTAGTATAATATAACTATTTAGGTTAGGTGAGGTCGTAAATCCCTATTTTGAGAACAACCCCATTTTGAAGTACCTACCCCAATTATGGAAACCCGAAAATTCTAACCGTTAGCTAAATAAATAATGAGCCCATTAATATCCACACTCGGTTTACTCGGTTACGAAAAAGAAAAGTACCTAAATAAAACTAGTTTAAAAAGGCGAGGATCTCGTCCAGCAAACCAAGTTCCGGTAAAAGATCTCTTCTAGCAAACCAATTTCAAAAAGAGATCTCTTCCAGATTTTATTTCGCTTTTCATGGTAGAGTAGAGCCACAGATTAATAATGGTAGAGCACAGTTCGCAGCCCCCCACCTGCACTACAAACAGTAACTTGCGTCGCGTCAATTTTCTAACACCATTAAGTTCGACTGCTCACGTTTTTGCCAAAGAAAAATGCGTCTTATTACATTACTGGTGCCATTTCTCTGTTTTGCCGACATTTGTATGATCGATAGAGGACGGACGGACGGACGTATTAGAGCTATTTTGCTGTGTTACATTACATTTGTTTTTAGACAAATGTCTTGGATTGATTCGTGAGCGACGGATTTCCATGGTATAGGGGGCTACTCTGACACTCGTAATTTCGTAATTTCTTTATTGTACTCACATGACAGTAAACATAGCTTAACATAGAAAAAAATATGTACAAAGGCGAGCTTATCTCTAATAAGAGATTTCTTCCAGCAAACCGTGTTGGGTAGGAGACGGAGATGATAGGTAAGGGGAAGAATTGCGCGTACAATAAAACTATGGTTTGAATGCGTTCCACTACAGCGTGCCGCGTACCTAGCGAGAAGTCCCGGGTTTGATTCCCGACTGGGGAGGGACACACAAGTAGAAGAAAGAAGAAGAAAGAAAGAAGATTGTTTTATCTGCTAGAAGTGGGCATAAATCTGATATGAAATCTAGCCTCCACTAAATTATACTAATACAAATAGACCAGTGATTGGTCAGCCGCTGCGAAACTGTCTGGTGGCCTGTCATCGAACATAGGTTGCGTATGCGAACGCTTGTTGAATACAACAAACGTTCGGCGAGCCGCATTGCCCCGCAGGCGCAGTCAATTGGATATATAGTCTCTGCACCCGCCCGGTGTGCCTGCCCGGCGGTGAGAAGCAAATAGAGAGAAATTCAATGTCTCCGTCTCCTACCCAACATGGTTTGCTGGAATAAATCTCTTATTAGAGATAAGCTCGCTTTTTTACATATTTTTTCTATGTTAAGCCATTGTTACTGTCATGAGAGTACAATAAAGAAATTACGAAATTACCATTGAGTTACGAAAATACCATCAAGACAGCACATTCGACGGACACACACAATTTTTTATTATTAGCCTTCTTCACGTCCTCCGCTCATGTCCTTGTTTTTCCTATTATTTATCATCATTGTAAAAATATCATTATACAGCTTCTTCATTACTGAACCAGTCTTATCCTATTATTCAGTTCGCCAGCCTTAATACATACTCACGTGTTTTCATCCAAGAAGGGTAGGCAGAGCCAAGAGACCTCCACTTGTTAGAGCTCGTCTAAGCTGAAATGACGCGCCCCACTCCTTGGTTTCGTATTTACTTGTCATACAAACCAAGGAGTGGGGCGCGTCATTTCAGCTTAGACGAGCTCTACGATCCTGGTAAAGGCTTGTGGCGTGTCAAGTCAAAATAGATACTTTTTATGAATTGTCAAAACGGAACTTTTGTTCCTGAGTTCTATGAAATAACAACAGAATGACGTCATGTAAAAGTGCCATCAAATGCTGCCTTTTTTGCACAAAGGAGAATGTTAAAAAAAAACCCAGGCCCGGCGCAAACGAAACTTAACTCAAATAATTGGTATAATTGAGTCATAAAATAACCCATGGGAGACATGATCGAAATCGATGCCTAAGTGCGCGAAATTGCTTTTCGAGTTTTTACAGGCGTCATACTAATATTTATTTAATTAATATTTTATTGCAATTTAAAAGCGTAAAGTAGCCCTTCTATGAAGTGATTATTACTATCGCATGCTGTAAGTTTCCATATGTCTCGCTCATACATTTTTGGAGCTCGTAAATGTCTCTCGCTCTGTTCTAGGTAGACTCGGTCTATTTGTCGTAAGGTTACTATTACTATTACGTCGGTCTAATAGGTACGGGAGCAGGGGGCAAGGTATGATTCGTACAATAATTGATGCCCACTCAACCGCCCAAGGGACAAAAAGACCCATTTTCCATACTTATGTTTTTTCATACCTTCATCTTGATGTGGGTAGATTGAAAATCGCGGGCCGTGGACTTTGACTTAACGACATGGTTTTAGGTGAGTGTTTGTTTTTTATCAGAGCACGACATGTGACAAGTGCACTGACCTAATTAGAGCTGATTTTTAATATAATTATGGTAATAGTATTGTTAGTTCTATTAAAATATTAGTATGACTCCTGTAAAAACTCGAATAGCAATTTCACGCACTTAGCCATCGATTTTATTACTCAATTATACCAATTATTTGAGTAAAGTTTCGTTTGCGCCGGGCCTGGGTTTTTTTTTCATACATTCGTAGCATTGTCCTTTTACTTTATAAAATATATCTGCTGGAAATATACAATTCTGAGAATGTCAAACCATTTTGTAGATATTGCTTCAACTTAAGACTTGTTCCTAGACTGCCTATTATGGAAAGAAATCTTGTAGGAAATGTGATTTGTATTCGAGAGTATGCCCCCATAGATTTTAACTTCATAATCGTGACAGCACTATTGTTTCTATGTATTGTCAGTGTTTGTTTGTGTTTTGCGATTGTCGCTAGAAACATTAACACCACTACACCGTCGTGCAACCTACGAGCGTTCATGGTAAAAGTTATCCACGCAATCGCAGAGACCAACCGAATAAGTTTAGGTTTTGATAGAATAATACAGGTTTACGAACCTAGTTAGGTTAAGTTTACCTTAGATTGTTTGCCGACTTTGAAAAAGGAGGAGGTTGTATTCAGCTGGTCCAATTTGGAAAATTCTTTTGTTTGAATAGAGCTCCGTGGTCTAGTGGGATTTCATGCTTGCCTCTCAGGCAGGAGGTGCAGGTTCGAATCCCTGTGCTGACCACGAGATAAGTCATTTTAAGTACGTTAGGCGGACACTCTAACGGTGATGGAAAACATCGTGAGGAAACCTTCATTACTCCATAGCTGCGGCGATGGGCTAGCCCCCTGTCACGCAAAATGGAGTATTGAAGGGCACAGTGGTGCCTCTGCCACCCCGAATGGGAAAAAACGTGACGCTATGATAAGTTATGGTATGTGAAAAATTCTGCTCTTTATTAGTATGATCTTGTGAAATTATACTGATGATAACGACACCAGTTGAAGTCGGTAGTTTTATACTGATGATAACGACACCAGTTGAAGTCGGTAGTTTTATACTGATGATAACGACACCATTGAAGTCGGTAGTTTTATAAGTGGCAGAGGCAGCGATAGGGCAAAAATCATGTGCTCAAAGTTATGCAGAAACAGTCATGTCTCCAAGCATAGTCAAATGAGGACTTTCACCAACTTTTCGTCCCTTCAAAGCGCTAAGGGCCGTGCTGTAGGCATTGTAAGAAACCCTATGACCTACCAGCAACTGGTTACCAGAACTAGCTCCATTCACAACTCGGAGAAAGCTGATTGAATTTAGTATAAATCGAAAGTCTGGCGGCACTTTTAGTTACATGTTTGGGATGACATCGTTTTCCTAACTTATAGTAGTTTACTATCCCTGGGAGCTAAATTTTCCAATAAACATACGAGTTATCTCTAAATTATTAGTTTACTGATAAAGATATCTCGTAAGATTTAAGCTCGCCTTTGTTTTTTTTATAATAACATTTATTTTTGTGTGCCAAAAAGATTCTTCGAAGTAGGTATGATAAAAAAGAAAGTAAGGATGAAACTCCTGTTCCGTTGGTACCGAAACGGTATCTAACCAATTCATAATCGTAATTTGATTGACTTCCCGATGTGATTAATTCTAGATCTCGAAATAATGGATAATACACGGTGAAATTTTAGTAATTTTGTTTCTGTTGTGGAATGATAGTCAGCCATCATTTTTAACAACTTTCCCCAAGAATCATATGGTCGCATTTCTCGAAAGGAAAAGAATGAATTTACACCGTGTTTATTAGATATCTCACAACTGAAATTATTGAAAGGCATAAAAATAATAACAGATACCTATACCTAATCACCAAATAGCGCAGAAATTGTCAACTAAATACAAACAAGTCTAATTGAACAAAACCCATACACCTTTAAAAAGGCACAAGGAGGCACACAAGATATATTGAGCAACGAAGATTTCTACCATTTGCCATGGCCTAGAATCTGAACGCCTACAGAACCAAGTCTCAACAATTTCTTTCTATACCTAATATACGTAGCTAGCTAAAATATACGTAGCTAGCTAAAATTCATAGTGAAATAAGTATAAGAAGTAGCTTCGAAAATCCTATTGACCTTCTAATGTATTAACACAATTGCTTCTTCATACAAATGTGAAGTCTACTCAGAAAGGTTTAGGTTCTTTTTAGCTTAACATGACTCTATGATTGGTCGTTTTTCTGTATTCAAGCTGTACGCGGCAGTGCAGGCCAATGCACGAATGCATACAACTAACTAGTGATGGGACATGATGTGAATAACGTGTACGAAGCGGTTTTGAAACGGTTTTCGCTACTATTCAAAACTGTTTCTAATGAAACGCGTATTTCAAACAGGTTTTTTAACATGATATTTTTTCATCTGTTTCATAACTCGTTCTAATGAAATGAACCCTAACTGTCAAAATGACTATACAGATATTTACTTACGGATTTAATATACGTTTACTTTATGTATACCGTAGATTAAACAGCGGATATAAAAAAACCAGGAACAAACATTACTACCTCTACACCCGGTGGGAAAAGGTGTGTGTGTAGAACATACTAAGATCATAATTATCATAAAGTATAAACGTACAAATAAGACTAACTAAATTAGAAACGGAAACACACATCCTCACTCGTGGAGAGACACAAGGATGTGCAAATCACGATTTCAGACAAAACCGTCATCAAAAACAGTTCATTCGAAATAGCAGTTATCAAAAAACCAGTTCCATTGTGCGCGCGCGCAGTTCCTAGCCAGACTGCGCCTGTAAGCGCTCAATATAGGCTAAAACATATTATTATACGCAAGACGTTTTCTTGTACTACGCTTCGCCTAGGGCTGCTACAACAAAGGATTCTTGTCTAATCCGAGTGATTTACTCTTTTCTTTTGCTGTTATTAAAAGCTTTTTTTATATATTTAAGTATTTTTTTGTATTACGAAAATGTTTATAATTGCAAGACAAATTGTTATGAGCCTATAAAACTAATGAAGGTATTTTACACAAAAAGCTGTATGCAAATTAGGAACCTAAAACGTCGAGGTAACAAGCGGTTTTCATTGGCTCAGTATCTCAAACTGTTGTGAACTCACATGTATTAAAAGGATTTGTAAAAGCGTCGGCAAGACCTAACGGTCCCGACTGAGGGCTCTATTTATTGCAGACGCAAGTCTTAAATTGCAAAATCCAACTTCTAACTCAAGACTAGCGCTCAGCCCTAGCCCCGCAGGCAAATATGAACCAATGTAAGTTGACTTAGAATAAGTACCAGTATATTCTGTAATCCAGAGACCGCCAGTGTTAGATCATAATGTGTTGAAAGAGCTTGTGTTCTGCGCAACAACGCTCTAAAACAATGAAAATTCGACGCGATGGTTTAAAATTTTGAATTAAGAACTGCTTTTTTGTGTTGGCCAGTGGCGCGCGCGCATTTTGCTACCAAAAAGTTTTCGGCGCATGCTTGACGCGCCAATAATGTGACGGCTACCAACGTTTTCGGAAACGGTTTTTTTCGGCCAGTTACCTTTTGGAAGGTAGCGACTGTATTTTGTTACTAAAAATAGACTTTTATTCGCCAGGGATATGATGTGAATTAGAATAAATGCACGAATGTGTTACGCAACGAAAAAACTCGGTGCATTTATGAAGCAACTGGTATTGATATTCATTGACGTAATTTATTATTATTTTATTTCCGGTATTTTTGGGACTTTTATAAATATTTTAAAGTGCGCGATAATTAACACAAAGAAACCTCGACAAAAATGTTTGGCACAGGTGTGTGAAAATGGACTGAAGGTTAGTAATAGATTTGAATTTATTTATGATTTGCAACCTCCTCGAAATAACCTTATAACTGAAATGTATTTATATGCAACCGAAATGGTAACGTTATTGTATTTTGAATTTATAAATAAATTTATAGGTAACACACATAAAAGTAGCTTCCGGGTTGAAAATTATGTGTTGTCAACTATTCGATGAAAAAATAATATATTAGTTGATTAAACTTTAGTAAGTATATTTTAAAGAATATAGAAAATGCCTTCCTGTGAGTTCCTGTAGTTTAGGCAAAACATCTAATTGGGTAATATTACATAAATACCATCATAAATTTTATCGAATTATAAGTATTTGAATCTTTTGCCTCTCTCATACCTACACACAAAGTTTTGTAGCACAAAGTTTGTTTTCTAAATATGAAAGATTAAATAATTGTGAAAACTACAGTTCAAATAATATGTAAAGGAAATAGTTGTCAAATACCTCCATCAACCTACATACTACAACTATAAACCATTAGCAGTTTGTTTGAGATTCATCATCTTTACTGAGAGCAGCTGAATCTATTTATTGATTATGCAGTTTTTCAGAGATTCAAAAAATTATGTATTAAAATTAACCCCTTAAATGAATATCCTTGACGATTTAATACACACACACACACACATACACCCTCACACAGAGCCCCACACACACACACACATACACAGCGTCACTCCTTTTCCCATACGGGATGGCAGAGACACAACTGTGCCCACATTTAGCCAGCGATTCAACACTCCATTTTGCGTGACAGGGGGCTAGCCCATCGCCGCAGCTATGGAGTAATGCAGGTTTCCTCGTGATGTTTTCCATCACCGTTAGGAGGTCCGTAAATAGGACTTAAGATAAATGACTTATCTCATAGTACCGGGATTCGAACCTGCATCTCCTGCGTGAGAGGCAAGCATGAAACCCACTAGAGCTCTGGCGATGATTTGATATAGGTAGAAAGAAAAGTAAAAAAACTGGGGTAGTATTTAAACGAGCATCAAAAAAGTCTAACCTAACCTAACCGAAAAACTAACTGAGCGACTAAATTACAGTCATGTCATTTCAGTAATGTCAGTCAGTAGTTTAGTCGCTAAACTACTGACTGACATTACTGTAAATTTTTTAGTGGATCATTTTATTATATTTAAAAAAACTATTTTACCGTCTAAATTATTTAAAATAGACTTCGGAATTAAGAACCCCTTCCTATTTGAAGTTGCCTAAAAAGCACTAAAGTTTTTTCGAACACGTTTTTTCCGCCAAACCAAGTTATTCCTATCCGATGAAAAAACGTATTGATAAATTCCAGGTCGCAATTCTATGCGCCCACGCAACTAAGCTTTAACGAGACTCCATTGTGTAGAGCTCAACAAACTAGCTGCAGGAGTAGTGTTACAGACACTAGAGTCTAAGACCCCATTTTACTATAACTAACATGAAGAAGTGTCGTTCGTTTCTGGTTCATTTGCTTGCTCTAGTTGTGAGTGTTGTTTTTTTCTATTATCTTCAGCTATGTTGTTTTGATGAGCTATATAAGCCTATAGAATATAAACAACTATATAAACTTGCACAAGAAACCCATAAGGTGATAATCTCACGTTAGAACTGTTTAATTTTACCCTCTTATTATAATTATCCTGTATAAAAATGTGCACAATAAATAAAGTTTGCTTATTACTATAGATATTTCTAAATAGTTAACCATGTAGCAGTGCTTGAAGATTTTATTCGTACTTCTGACAATTCTTGTTGGCCGATCTATAACTGCCATATTGCTTGTACACACGATGGACGTGATGTAAAGCAACCAGGAATTATTGGCACCAATAAAAACTTACTACATGGATAACGTAGCTATCAGGATGTTGACAAAAATTGGTGTATTGAAGAGAATTGGACCTTTCCCTAATTGCAAGGGGATAAACTACAAGATGTATCAGTATTGTAAGTTTTTTGACGGTCCATCAGTGATCTCCTGTTGACAATAGGCCTCCTTAAGTACCCGCCATTGAACTCGGTCCTGTAAGAACTGCACCATAAGCTAACCTCGTTATATGGTCGAACAATCTGTTTCTATCACCGCAACGTCGATTCCGATCCCGAAATCATCATCATCATCATCATCATCATCATCATCATCATCATTTATCGATAATTAGTTAATTTTTAAGGATTGAAAATTGCAGTCATATTCACAATCGTATAGGTGTCAAGAGCTAAAGTAGCCTTATTTTCAATCTCAGGCAGGAATCGTCTTGCATTTAGGTATGTCAACTGTCAAACTTAACATTGAAATCCTTCAAAAAACTGTCCGAAACCGTTATCCAAATGTGCTCTGAAGGCATCTGGCATTTTTTATTCAAATTACGTGTGTTGTGGTAGTCCTGTGTTCCGAAGGTCCGGCTGAAAACCAGCGCTGAGCTGAGACCGTCTCAGCTCGGCATCGCTGAGCCGTGTCCTATTAGCACTAACTATCACGCTGTTATTGTCTGTTCTATATATGTAATGTAATGTGCTAATAAAGTCTTTTTCAATTTTTATTTCAATTTCAATTTATCTAGTACCATCCTTACCTTCGAAGATAAAAAATGAGCCACAGAATTAGGTTACTGGGCCCCAATTTGCACAAATGTGAATAGGCGATTTTCTGAGAGCTAAAAATAATCCTGAAAGCTGCCAACAGATGTCATAGGCGAGACATTGGTTGGCTTTTACATCGTTCATCCTTAATTTGATAATAAAAAGGTGTTCAATGGATAGATGAAGGTCACTTTCCTCAGCAAAATGCTTTTCTTTTTGTGAGGAAATGCGTAGTTTTTCCGGAAAATTCAGTTGAATTTTCCAAAATATTTGTCACCAAAACGCACAAATCGGCTTTTTTATACGTCGAAAAGACCATAGATAGGCTAAATTTGCACATATTGTCAATAATATTGTCAGAAAATTACGTTTCGTTCACCAAAATTTAACAATTTTCATTTTCGATTTCCAGAAAAACTACGTATTTCCTCGCAAAAAGTAAAGAAAGATTCTTGGTATAAAAATGACTGCCAGTTATCCATTAAACACCTTTTTATAATGAAATTAAGGATGAATGATATAAAAGCCAACCCTATGTCTCGCCTACGACATCTACTACGAATTTGGAACTACTGAATTGTTTTTTTTTAAATCACATTGAAAGCGTGACGCAAATTGACTACGACTATCACGAAAATTGTAATATTTTTCGTCTGTGCTTTTAATTCGCATGGTCGGGAATTGGGCACCTATTATGTTGACAGTGACATCTCTCATCATTTCAATCTCAGTCATTTGCCAATAGTTTCCCGTCGATATATACCCGCATGTAGCCTGTACCGCATCGACATTAGATGCGAATTTGCATATATTTTAATAAAATTACTCTCAGGAAAAATATTACGAAGTTATAGCGAAGTGAGCGTTGATTTCTCGAGAAAAAAAACCTGTTATTGAAACCTGTTGATCTTGAGCAGGAAGATGGGTAGAAACACTTACGGCTGTGTTCCCCATAATAGTCGGTGATGTAGGGTAACGAAAAGATTCAGCAAAATCCGACGATCTAACTTAAACCTCTCGTTTTATTTATTTATCTATTGTTCTCCATTGTTCGTTTGTTCGACCGGTGTGCTTCTGAGAGTGAACCAGAACAACACTGCTTTGTAGATTCCTCCACCGGATTTACCCTGGCAAACTAACCTTAGAGAGCATAATAAACATTCACATTCAGGCACATGCATTGCTTCTGGTCCCACACTAGGATACCCTGTGACGTGGGAACCAGAAACAGCGACATCACAAACATGTAAACATCCAAGACCGGAGATACACATTTTTTGGTTTCTTAATCACCAGCCTGGAATCAAAGTTCAAAGCTCATTTTTTTTTATTGACCATAAAATCATACAGATTACTTACGGCCGATCCCAATAACCTATCTCTATACGTGATCTGCAGATTACGCGTCACATTTGACAGTTGCGCTATGGGATTTATGTCAAAATTGACACTAGCAATCTCAAATCTGCAGATTATGGATAGAAGATAGGTTATTGGGATTGGCCATTAGTCAACTTCAATATAATATTAATATTTTTGTATACTACCGCCCGTTCGGAAGTTGTGGACTTAGGGATGGAGCAAAGATCCCGGGACCATCGAACCCGGGACCTTTCGCATGGTAGGCTGAGCCGCAACCGCTGCGCCACAGTGGTCGTCAAGTCGTATTGTCAATGAACTCTTTGAGGACGTCTTGGCGTCTGTCAAACTCTCGCCCGGTTCCCGAGAGGAACGAGTGATCAAACTCATTTCAGCCAATCACGTGCCGCCATTTTGAATTAATCTTCGATTTATCGCTTGCCACGTTTGATTGCTCTTTCAGAAACTGGTGGTAATTCTCTTAAAAAATACTAAACTACCGAAAACAATTCGGAAATCGGGTATTTTAGCCGGAGACTTTGTTTTTCTGAACCAATATTTTTTTCCACTAGTTTGCTATTATTAGTTTGTTTATCTGAAAACACAGAATTACTGAAGCTGGATTTTACCTACAAAAGAGTAACTTTTACTCGAGAGTATCTTCTACTTTTTCATAGACACTAGAGACACCCAGGAGCATGATTCTCGCGCATTTGATATCGTATGGGAATCTGTCAATATTGGTCTCGATATCAGTATATGGAAGGCGCGAGAATCGACCCGCAGGTTCACCTCATTTTGAACTGTCATTGTCATACAAGTTATTACCGGGATAGTTATTCTCGTATAACTTTTTGCTGGTAAAATCCAGTCTAAATGAGTAAAGTACAGTCGACACATTCCGTGCCAAAAGAAGAGGGACTCGTGATGACTCGATCTAAGAGATCTAAGAGGGAGCATTTAAGAACCGAATAAACCCACCAGACTTAAACCCGACCCACCTAAACGTCTGGTTAAGTAAATTAACGTCGGGTTAGAATGATACGGATCGTGTCAGTTATCTATTGATCAGTCCACTTGAAGTACAGTTAGTTAGAAAAGGCGGTTAAGTCGGCTCTGAGATTACAAGGCTCTGGTTCCGTATTATGGTCTTATCTGAATATTTCGTGTTGCACCACTTTTGTGTCTTTAGTGGTTTGTGTGACAGAGACTTCTACTGAAATAATTACACTGGTTTTATATTAATCAAATAATTTACCTGAAATAAAAAAAAAGTTTCTGTTTATAAAACACTGACATGCTGATTATTGCTCATTGCGAGAATGAGAATTCTCTATGACCTGTAAAATAGCACATACTTTACCACATAATCATCACATCCGGCAAGCCTATCTCCTCAAAGATATTACTTTTGTGACGCCTGTTTTGATAATATAAAATTGGTCAATTTTTACCTAGATGCTAAGTCAATAATTCAAAACTATTTATATTTTATTATACCAAAATATATTTCCCTTTACGGGTTGGCCGAGGCCATTTTACCTGTTTATATAATTCGCTACCCAAATAAAATACGTAGTTTTTTAAGCTACAGGTTTTTTTTATTTACTGGGTCTCACTCCGCCTGAACCGAACCCTCTCGATCTACGGATCCCTAAAGTGTACTTGATATCTTCGCATACTTAGTTGTAGGACCCGTTTACTCGACCGATTTAAAACTAGCATTTTTATTAGCATATAGGATATTAAATAGCTTTTTAATAAGGTTTTTTTATTGCAGTAAACTGTAAAAATATATACCTAACATTTATATTTCAAGATACATAAATATGTTTTTGTTAATACGAGCTTCTGTCCCACTGCTGGGCAATGGCCTCTCTCATCTCTCCCTCTCTTCCACTCCATCCGATCCTGAGCGGTCTCCCTCCAGTCCTTAACCCAGAGACCACTCTTTACGCCATCTCTTCACAGGTCAGCTAGGCTTTCTCTTTGCAATTTCTGAGAGCCAGCCCGTGGCTCTCCTCTTGGCTCAATGCGAAATTATAATCATCATTAGACTGTCACATATACAAATACTCAAATTACAAATACTCAAATTAACATAGCGTCACGCTTTTTTCCATACAGGGTTGCAGAGGCACAATTGTGCCAACTTTTGTTAGTTAGTTTTTTCAATATTCATGTTCATATTTCTTTATTGTACAGAAACATTAAAAGTACAATGAACCGAAAGTAGGTACTAGGTACTCTAGTATCTAGGTCTTTAGAACAAGTATTTCGTTGTCTTCGGATTGACAGTGTGGCGCAACTTTTAATAACAAACGATCAATCTGCGAGCTTTATCCAACAACTTTTATAACAATGTGACAAAAACATACTCGTGAAGTAACAAAAGTGCATGTGTAAACATTGACACGAACAATAGTTTGTTTGGTCAAACATCTGACTAAAACGCGCCAATTTGTAGGAAAAATTACCAGACAATAGAAATGAGTTGTCTAGTTTGTAAACTTAGTAAAGTGTATTATCCTAACGAAAGCACACGGTTACAAACCTACTTTGTAGGAAAAAATCAATACAATTTTCGTTTCCAAACGTTGTGGCTGAAGCACGCAAAGATTTTAGCCAATAATCAGGTAATAAAAAATGAGAATCACTGAAATTTGGCTTTTCGATAGTTTTCTATCGAATCTTTGTTCGTGATTGGTCTAGTTCGCTATAGCTTATCCTAGAGAACATTTGAAACAGCCTCAGCTATACTAATGTTCTCGGTAAGCTCTAGGTGTGACAACTGTACTTTTGCGCGGTAGCGCCCCCGCTAAGTCGAACAAAGAGCAAACGTAGAGGCGCAGTAGTACCATCCTTTACTGGAAGCCATTCAGCGCATATATTTTATGTCATAAAGAATAAGAATCACTGATATTTGGCTTTTCGATAGTTTTCTATCGAATCTTTGGTTCGTGAATGTTCAATATGGCTTATCGAGAACCTTTGCAACAGCCTCAGTTATACTTAACGTGACCATTTATTTTTTCATCAAAGCGGGACGTCTTCGGAATTTCGTAAAAAAATGTCAAGTGCGAGTCGAATTCGCACATACAAAAAACCCTCTCAAGTCTATTGTTGCTATTGTTAGTTTGGCCCGCGTGTGTATACAAATTATCAACATACATATATTTTTTTAAGTCAACATGTTTATCGATCTTGTCCCGTACGATGAGTGTGGTGCCGCAAAGCGAAAATTTCACATGGCTAGTAACTCGAGAAACTAGCACCCGCCCAACAAGTATGCAAGTGCGACGTGCAGCCGCCCCGGAAATTATATATATGGCCAGTTACTCGAGTAACTAGCACCTGCCTAAAAAGAACGCAAGGGTGGCGTCAGCCGCCCCGAAAATTTCACATGGCTAGTAACTCGAGAAACTAGCACCCGCCCAACAAAAGCGCAAGGGCGACGTCAGCCGCCACAGAAATTATATACATGGCTAGTTACTCGAGTAACTAGCACCCGCCCAACAAGAACGCAAGGGTGGCGTCAGCCGCCCCGGAAATTTCACATGGATAGTAACCCGAGTAAATAGCATCTGCCTAATAAGAACGCAAGCGTTTTAAATTGTACATGACATGATATTTACATACAAACTTAAAACTATATGCTAAAGCGGGACATTTGTGCTCTTACGGGGGACAGCGGGACAGACAGGCTGAAAGCGGGACAGTCCCGCCCGAAGCGGGACGTATGGTCACGTTAGTTATACTTATAATTTTTTGACAGTTTAGTAAAATATTCTATTTTTCCTAGCCTCAGTCACTTTTTTGACGAACTCTCTGCCTGCCAAGCGAATGATCCCTGGGGAGGAAAAAACAACAAATATTAGGTCTTGGAAGTTTTTATGTTTGTATATTTTCGATGATTCTGATTCAGTATCCAGTATTCAGTATTCAGTATTTATTGTGTCATATAATAATAATAATAATTCGTTTATTTCAGGCAATTAAAAACCCATAAAAAAAATATAACATTGAAATTAGTACATTTCACTTATAAGTAGGTACTCTATATTTATATGGGCCCTGTTAGCGCACTGCACAGTGACTACAGGGTATGCTTGTGTGGGGCTTAAAGTTATATACAATTATAAAAAAAACTGTTTTAACGACTTTAACGGTGTACGATACAATAAGGATAAAAAAATCTACTTATTTCGGTTGCCTCTCTAGTATCTAGCAGCCATAAATAAATCTAAAGTAGTTGTTAACACACACATACACAACACATAGAATAAACAGTAAATTGCGAGTTTGTTTTTCGATTCGACCAAACATTATTTCTTGAATCGTGTAAACACGGCACGCTCACACGCGCAGTTACAGTGTTGCTACGGTAAATTTGCTGTAGCTGAAAATTGCTATAAACATAAACATTTATATACAGGCACATACATAGCTTCTGGCCCGCGACACAAGGATACCCTGTGTCGTGGGAACCAGAAACAGCGACATCACAAACATGTAAACATCCAAGACCTGGGGATATTTTGGGGATTCGAACCCAGGACCTCTCGCAGTTTTTAGGCAAACGGGACCCTATTACTGAGACTTCGCTGTCTGTCCGTCCGTCCGTCCGTCTGTCTGTCACCAGGCTGTATCTCATGAACCGTGGTAGCTAGACAGTTAAAATTTCACAGATGATGTATTTCTGTTGCCGCTATAACAAAAAATACTAAAATCAAAAGAAATTCAATTATTAAGGGGGGCTCCCATACAACAAACGTGATTTTTTTTGCTCACTTTTGCTCGATATTGATAATGGTAGCAGGTAGACGCTTAAAATGTTCACAATATATTGAGTTTATAATTAAATTTAAATTAAATTAATATTTATGGGGGCTCCCATACATTATTTTTTTGCGGTTTTTTATAGAAAATGGTACGGAACCCTTCGTGCACGAGTCCGACTCGCACTTGGCTGGTAATTTATTTTGTATTTATTATAAACAGAAATTATATAGGTATATGAAACCATTTAGGAATGTATGTGGATCCTAGGATGCGCAACTGCTGCGCAACTGCTGCGCCACAGAGGTCGTCGAAGTTTTCACAAATACAGGAAACAAAGACAATATAGTTAAAAAATTGTGTAGCCCATTAATGTCCCCAACCAGGGGCATAGGCCTTACCCGGATACGAGTAAGATTCAAGCCATACACCACCACGCTCGCTGGGTCAGTGCGGGTTGATGTGAATTCAATTAATATTACTTTTCTTTGTCCCCCTACTAATATAACCTATATTTTTGAAAATATTTAACTATCCACCTATACGGTGAATAGACAGACGGACAGGGGAACTTTGCAATAGAGTCCGCTTGGCACCTTTCGGATACGCATATAATACCTGAATACTGAATGAAATATATATGTATGTATATACACCTAATATTTCATGGATGGAGAAACTATGCATATTCTGCATATTCTGCTCATACCTCTATTTAAATTTTGACAGTTCCTTTTTTGCGTAAATATGTAAAATTTTTAGGGTTTCGTATCTCAGAAGGAGAAACGCTTATAGGATCATTCGTGCGTCTGTCCGTCCGTCCGTCTGTCACAGGCAATTTACTCAGAACATATTCGACCGATGAAATTGAAAATTAGTACCAAAAAATTGACCATAGTAACAGTGTAGTTAGTGCGTATACAGGGTGTGTGCATTTTCTTTTCGTGCATGTGCAAGATGCATCGTATAAACCGATGCTTGGCCGCGGTGCCAAAAAACACAAAGGAGCTGCTACGAGAAGTCTTGATACTTTAGAAAATGCTATTTACGTTTTTCATTCGTGAATTAATTATTTTAATGAATGACGATAACATTACATTTAGATACATACAGTCGCATACATTGTTTCTGGCCTCACGCTAGTATACCCTGTGGGATCAGTGAAGTCATGTTGTGGAAACCAGAAACAGTGATCTCTTCTTCTATCAGGGGGTTGTTGTGCCTGCACCTGGCCCACGAGAGCAGGGCCTTTGTGCATGTCCCCTGCACCTGCACTCTAGTTCAGCCATCCCAACTCCAGCACAAGCTGAAGTAGGAGGCCTGGATGTTCGAGGAGGGTTGACGCTCTGCTGTTTTCTCCCAGAATCGCGATTCTGGTCTCTATGGTGGAGGGGCACGCAAGCAAGATGTGCTCCACGGTCTCGTCCACTTCCATGCATCCCCTGCAAAGGGAACTGGAAAAAGTGATGTCACAAACATGTAAACATCCAAGACCTGGGGGGTATTTTCTCGCTTCCCAGCTGGGATCAGGACCCGGGACACCTCGCTTGAGCAGCACAGACCGCTACACCAGTATGATTTATTTTAGGGTTTGGGGTGGTACAAGTCTAACAAAGGCGAAAGACGCATTGATGATGATGAAGAAAGACGGAACTGACTGTTATTTTATGGTGGTTCAACTCTCTACATTTAGATCTTGGTTACGCATTCGTAGCAAGTCGAGGTTTATAGTTTCTTCTGCCCCTCTTCCGCGAACAAGGCGTGTGACCTTAAGCATGTATGTGTAGCACCACCACGATAATATTGAAGCCAATTTTATACATGTATGGGAATGTACAGGAACGAAATGACAGGAAGGTGAATGAGTGAATGAATGGACGAGAGGACATTTAACGCAGCAACTATAGAACGGTGAGTTTTTGGAAATTTTCAGTGTAAAATAAAAGAAAAACTATACATAGGTAGACACCTAAAATTGGAAAAAAGCGAGTTTATACCATATAGTAGCATACTTATATTTGTTCCGCGCTAAAACAGAGAAATGACCTAAAATGTATCAAGACTAGACACTCCCCCAAAAGAAGGGGAGAAAAACTTGAAATCACAAAAATAGATCGACGAAAAATGAGCATAACTGTATATCTGTAAATGTCGGCGCTCGGCGACCAATCAGAGACGAGCTGTTTCAGTATGGGTGAGGGATTGTGCGTGTGTTTGACCTTCGTGATTTTTTATATGTATGTGTATCGCCTGAAGAAAAGCTTTCAGTAGTTGCTTTAAATGTACCACTAAATATTTTTTTACCATACTCTCCCACAACTGTATTTTCTTATTGGTCGGAAATCGAGGATTGTTATTGTATCACACAGGCACAATTAATAAGAAGATTAAATGTGAAATGCGAATAAAAACGGCAACATTAAAAAAATCGGTCGGTCCCGCCAATTTGTTAGCGTAAGTTAAGTAATCAGGAACAGCATTGGTGTAATTTTATTGCATATTCATTGCTGCTTAATGAAGTTAAAACACTATGAAATTCCGTCAGTTAGTACTTTACACACTGATATTGATACTCGTTTATTTTTTAATTAATCCAGCATTTTAAAGATTGTTCAAATTATCATGTTAAAGGAGCGATTTGAGTATTTTAAAGTACAGTATGTACAAATCTTTGGTGTTATGTAGATGTTATCATCGATGATAATGAACATCAACTTCAATTGATGATAATGGGAGGAAAACTTACTTACACTGTTTTTTGCCCCCTTTGGATTAGAGCAGAATGAAATTGTATTTACTGATGTAGAGTCTTCCTTCTCCCACAGAGGTCCAACGTAGAAAATAGGGAAAGAAAATTGTGAGCTATTATCTGTCACGGGCGGGCAATATCTAGTGACCGGGCAATATGAATAATAAACATAAAGTTAAACATAAACAATGACCGGTCTTATGAAATTGCCCGTAGGGATATCTACAGTATGGTCATTATTCAGCGAGTGGCTAACTTTTGACAACTCAAAATCCATATTTTTAACATCGACAATGTAAAATATATTTTTTAAGTACGAAATAAGGATGTGTCAAAAGTAACATACAGAAACGAATAGACAGATATTTTGAGTTTTATTTATTTTATTTTATTTATTAGGACGAAAAACAACTACACAACACAATACATAGATGTAACTATTACAAAAATAAAGAGTTTGTAGAGGAATGAATAGACACATTACATATCTTATTACAGTTTGTTTGAGTTGAGTCGGTAACACACACAAAAGCGCAGCGATCTGTTTTTCATCAACTCCTGCGCAGTGCAATCGCGATGCAAAAATACCGTCCAAATTTCAAGGTTGCCATCTGTTAAAAATAAAATCAGTGTTGCACGGATGCAACGGCGCGGATGCACTTATAAAATCAAGGGCAAAACGGCCGTTTGAAAGAATGAGATACTAAAAAAGACTGAAAGAAAACTTTTACAAAAATAAGTTTTGCAAAAAAAGCATAGTACTCGTACTTACAATAGGCACATTTACGCCCACGTTTGCCCAGATAAATAATACTTCATTTGTGTAAGGATCTACTAGCGCAATGCACCACCGGTGTGGTGATATGAAGGATTCCTTGGTATGTTTTTCATCATCACAAAATAGGCGTACTAAAATAAAGAGTTTATAAATATAAATCAAGCGAGTCATACTCCACCACGCGTTAGAGGACGCCTCAAACTAGGGCTTTCCCGCTGAACCAGTTGGACCATTGGCAAAGTACCATTGATGGTACAAGTGACACTATTTTATCCAACTTTAGGTTCTTAATCGACAATCGAGCATCAGAAAATTTCAATGAGAAGATTTAATATATATTTATTGCACAAATCAGAAAAAAACACACAAACAATACAGAAAAGGCATGAACAAAGGCAAGCTTATCTCTAAAAAGAGATTTCTTCCAGCAAACCCAGGATGGGCAGGATACATTTTAAAGGATTAAGTTAAGTATAAAACCAATCATGATTTTTATATGTATTCTGACCCCCTCGTGACTTGTAATGAATATTATCAGTAAACGATGTCTATGTCTATGTCTATGTCCACTATTACATTCTGTAGGACATCCGATAGCAGACGTCGCCGTCGCCGTGAACACTCCCGGTCATACTCACAGGACAATTCACAATTCTTTACTGCACACAATAATTTAAACAGTAACATTAGGAGAAAACACATGTACAAAGGCGAGCTTATCCCTAAAAAGACATCTCTTACAGCAAACCAGGCGTGAAAGGAAAAATTGTGTAATGAAAGGGTAGGCAGTGCACATTAACAAGTTTAGATTATATATAAACGAAAAAATACTAAATACAGAAGAACCACTAATATACAGTATACTGTACTGATATACTACATATACTTTACATATAATAAATATATACAATTACATACAATAACAGAAAGAGAGAGGTAGTGCTCTTTATTACGTCTCTTTGAAGATAATTGAAACAAAAAGTAAAACTTAAAAAAAACCGACTTCCACAAACCCTATTTGATTAGAAACCAATGTCAAGTGCTTTTTGAGTTTAATACAAACTGTAAACCCCTTTCCTCCCCCCCCCCCCATTGGGGAATTAATTTCGTCAAATCCGATCTTAGTGCTACCCTACGCTACATAAGGAACCCCTGTACAAAGTTTCATGGCTCTAGGTCCACCGGTTTCGGCTATGCGTTACCCGTCAGCCACGCATAGTAGATTGTATTTGTACCGAGTAATGAGCAGTACTGGTCGCCATGTCTGGTCTTCATCATCAGTACCGCATCACAATATTAAGCTTACCATGTGCATTTATTATTATGAAAAACACAAAAATCACTATAGGTCTGCCTATAGTATTTGAAGAGTTCCCTCGATTTCTCTAGGATCCCATCATCAGATCCTGACCTGGTGTCAATGGGACCAATGGGAAGTTAATCATTTCAAACAAAAAATAATTTTCCAAATCGGTCCATCCGTCTAGGCGTACATAAATAAAACATAATAATATCCCGACGAATTGTAAACCTCCTCCTTTTGTGAAGTCGGTTAAAGGGTAGGACCGTCTCTAATAGGACATGATCAAAACGCCTGCGAAATATTGCATAACACGAGATCATTTGCGAATTGGAGGTAATTTGCTATTGCTATTCATAATAAGCTCTTTATAACCTGAAAAAGTTCCTGCATTAGGTTATACTGGAGGTTGGTGCTCAGCATTCCATACTCCTTTCTGTTCTTTGCCAAGCGCATCAGCAGCTGTCCTACGCCAATCTCGATCATTCCCTGATTTTGCAAATATGGAGCTACATTAGGTAACCTGTTTCAGTCCATGCATCTATATTATTGCATTTCGAGGCATAATATCGTTCTATAATACAAGTTTTTTTTCTCTCTCTTTGTCCGACAAAATCCCAAAACGTGAGCCAACGGCTCGCCTAGGCAATACACAAAAGTCTGCTAATACCTAGCGTTCAGATTCTAAATTTAAAAATTTAAAAATGGCCGCCCATCCGCTCTGCGCTTGAGCGTGAATTTGTGCATAAAACTGCATCGGGCGCATTAAAAGCGATCTAAACATTAAAAATAGATTTTGCGCGCGTTAAGGTGCGCAGGCATTGAAATTTAAAATGCCTGGATATTTTATGCGATTATTAAAAACAAAACTAAAATTCTCGAATTCAGTAAAGGTCACGAAAAAATTATGTATGCATTTGCTCCGTCTTTTATACGGAGCCTAAACTTTTGCTAAAAGCCAAATATGTATCAATGAAACGATCCGGCGATGCCTAATTTAGTTTAAAAGTTGACATTTATTTTGGAATTTTGCTTATATTTCTCTGACATTTTATTTGTATTTTACTTGTATTTTTTATGTGTTTGTTTTATTTATATTGGACTATATTGTCTGGAAATAAATGATATAATAATAATAAAAATAAAAATGTGGCCCAAGCAGAAAACCGTTGTAGTTTTTGAAAGTATAATCTTTGGAAATCATACTAATATTTGTGCATTATAGAAAATACCTGTTGATTATGCATCTTTAATCGTCATTTAAAGTTTTTTCAATTGGGGTGGCAGATGCACAGTTCCGCCCGTTATTTATTCAATACTAAAGTCGGGCTTACCCTCACCGCAGCTACGTAAGATTTGAAGGGTTCCTTACACGTTAAGAAATCTCCTCCAATCTAAACCACCCCTTACAATACGTCCTTCTTTTAGCTACTCCAAATAAACAACCAAGATGTTTTCCAGCACTACAGTATCCATTGCCGGTTCTCTACACATAGTTCTGGTTATCGCCCATCAATACCCATCAATGGATGGCGAGATTAAAAGGACAGGCTGTTTATATCGCTTTGTTGTTCGCGCTTTGATGGTGTAAAGCTCGGAAAAGCTCTATTGGATTTGTTATGAAAATACCTTTATCTTTAGATTTTACTATTCGCAGAATTTTAATGCTAAACGTTTAGATCAAGATAATATGAGCCTCTGCTACATAAAGTGAGGGAGCGAAATGTGAGTCTGATGTCGGTTCAAAAATAAAACAAAAATAAACTAAGGTCACAGTGACATTTTTTTCGCATTGAGTAAGAGAGGGTTTCATTAGCTACTCAGATGTACAACTCTCATAGTTCTAAGAGTTACCATTCAGACATAATCACTTGATATGTTAGTCAAGTCGCGCGACTTGCGCGAGCGCATATCGGGCTCGGGATTTTAGCTTCTGCGCGCCGGGCGGCCGGATCGGAAAGGGTTAAAGGTGACGATTGTATTCATAATTCATAATTTCTTTATTGCACGGAAAACAATGTGATACATAGTCTTAAAACAAAGGTAAATAGGCAAAGGCGAGCTTATCTCTAAAAAGAGATTTCTTCCAGCAAACCTAGGCAAGATAGGACAGATTGTTCTGAGAGGATAGTCCTAGTGCACAATAAATAAAATGAAGATAAATGAATCTACATATATCTACTACATATATCTTGTATGGTTGTTGTCTAGAATTATGATGTTATAGTTGATTCAATAGGTAGGGTTAGGGGTACGTTCCTTGCAAAACAGTCATACTCAAGATTGTTTTAGTCAACGAGTTAATCAGGTTTCTATCTTTTTCCACTAAGGAGTAACAGGAAGTCAAATATGCGCTGAATGGCTTTGGCACTGTTACGCCTATGTTTGCTCGACTTGACAGGGGCGCTACCGCGACCCTAGTTTTTTTATAAAGGGAGCAATATTTCAATTTACAGACAAACAGTCAGACAGGAATATCAAATACCGCAGATAAACAGTGAGATACACCTAATTTGTGGATTGAATATTGACGGTAATATAAACTTGAGCGTAAATGATAAAATTCTGCCTCTGGCATCCCATGCGATGTAATGTTGTCTTGGTGGTGAGGTTATCTTAAAATTAAATAGAAGAGGCTTAGATTTCCATATAAGATAATTGAAACAAAAAGTAAACTTTAGAAAAAACCGACTTCCACCAACCCTATTTGATTAGATTGAGTTTAATACAAACTGTAACACCTTATCCCCCTCCCGCTTGGGGAATTAATTTTGTCCATTCCCATATCAGTGCTACCCCACGCTACTAAGGAACCTCTGTACAAAGTTTCATGGCTCTAGGTCCACCGGTTTAGGCTATGCGTTGCCTGCCCGTCAGCCACACATTGTATTTGTACCTAGTATTGAGAAGTTCTGGCCATATGTGGTCATCATCAGCAGTTCCGCATCACAGTATTATGCTTACCATGAGTAAATGCACGAGTTATTACTAAAAACACAAAAATCACTATAGGTCTGCCTATAATATTTGAAGAGTTCCCTCGATTTCTCCAGGATCCCATCATCAGATCCTGATCTGGTGTCAATGGGACCAATGGGAAGGTAAACCCTTTCAAACAAAAAATATATTTTCCAAATCAATCTATCCGTCTAGGCGCTATCGGGGCACATATAAAAAAAAACTAAAAAAAAAACATCCGGACGAATTGTAAACCTCCTCCTTTGGGAAGTCGGTTAAAAACACATTATCTCTTTTTCCACCACCATTATCACCAGTTAAAAATATTGCAACAATTTACATTCTAACCTCTAATAGATACCCCGGAAGCATTTTTCCACTCACATTCTCCGTTTAAAATGCAACCGTTAGCCTGCGCCCACGCACCATGAGTAATGGCGCTCGTGACTCGCGTCCTCTAGTCGGCCATTCGCGGTGGTTGCGAGTTCGAAGTGAGTCTGGGTATTGGTGTAATAACATAATATTTACTTATAGGTCACACATTGCTTCTGTCCCCACACTAGGATACCCTGTGTGGGAACCAAAAACTAGCGTCTCACACACTTGTAAACATATAAGACCTGGGGTTGTTATTCTTTCTCCCCGGCCGGGATTCGAACCCGGGACTTCTCGCATAGTGGCCGGCGACTTTTAATACTACATTGCCTGACAATAAAATAAAACTTTAGGGCCGATTCATGGATGATAGTCTCATTTGAGCTCAGCTTTGTCAACGGCATACAAAGTATGAAGACTGCTAGAAAACTCCTAGTCGATTTCGACTTAGAAATGAGAATTGGAACCATGGAGGAGCCAAAGATATAAATCGAGCTACTTTTTAGGGTTCCGTACCCGAAGGGTGCCATACGGGACCCTATTACTGAGACTTCGCTGTCCGTCCGTCTGTCTGTCAGCCAAATAAATTTAATATTAAGGGGGGCTCCCATACAACTAACGTGATTTTTTTGCGGTTCTTTATAGATAATGGTACGGAACCCTTCGTGCGCGAGTCCGACTCGCACTTGTTTATAGCATCTATAGAACCTACCTATGCCTATCATAATTTTTATGAATGATAAAAGTGGTTATTATAAGAAAGATAAAACGATATTTAATTTGCAGTCATAAAAATCTGATTATTTATCTCCACTATTTTGCGCGCATAAAAGTTGTTTTTACATTAATTCCCATAAGTTAATTATGTATGTATTGTACATTATAGTTACACCCAGCCTTGATTGTGTTTAATTTCTTATTACAATAATTAATGGTACCAGTTACGTACGTATTTACTAAGGTATAATATCAGCATACTGAAGCTATTTATATTAACCGACTTCCCAAAGGAGGAGGTTTACAATTCGTCCGGATGTTTGTTTTTTTTTTTTTTTTATGTCTACACCCCGATAGCGCCTAAACGAATGGACCGATTTGGAAAATTATTTTTTTGTTTGAAAGGGTTTACCTTCCCATTGGTCCCATTGACACCAGGTCAGGATCTGATGATGGGATCCTGGAAAAATCGAGGGAACTCTTCAAATATTATAGGCAGACCTATAGTGATTTTTGTGTTTTTTATAATAACTCGTGCAAATGCACATGGTAAGCATAATATTGTGATGCGGAACTGCTGATGAAGACCAATATGGCTACCAGAACTGCTCAATACTAGGTACAAATACAATGCGTGGCTGACGGGCCGGCAACGCATAGCCTACACCGGTGGTGGACCTAGAGCCATGAAACTTTGTACAGGGGTTCCTTAGTAGCTTGGGGTAGCACTGATATGGGATTTGACAAAATTAATTCCCCAAGGGGGGGATAAGGGGTTACAGTTTGTATTAAACTCAATCTAATCAAATAGGGTTTGTGGAAGTCGGTTTTTTCTAAAGTTTACTTTTTGTTTCAATTATTAACATAACACCCTTAGTCCACTTTGTAACTAAATAACATCATGCACAAATATAGAAATGTACGCCCTATTCTAGGTATGTAGGCTATCTTTACGAAACTTAATTTGTGTTACTATATTATACATCTTAACTTAATTTACTACTAAAAACAATTATAAATTTACCTTCCCATTTGTGTAAGAAGTTCAGATGACATGAAATCATAAGGTATCATTGAGCTAGTCTGATGTTTATTGAATAAACGGTCATGTGCGAGTAGGACTCGCGCACCAAGGGTTCCGATCACATTTGCAGAGCGTTACATGTGTAATAAATAAGGTTTCCACATAAATAACTAAAGTATGAAAGTCATCGATGTAAACCAAATTAAATGTTTTTGTAGAATGACAGAAATTTTCAGTTTTCATATTTTTCCATTTACTTGTGCTGTAAGACCTTGCTTTGTGCCTTCCTTTCATGATTACGTTTTGTGTCTATTGCGATACTTTGAAAATCCAATATTTTTCTACGTTCGACTGCGTTGACCTAGAAGGTTGGTTTTTTCACAGTTATATGCGACTATAGACTTTAGCAATTGATATAAATTTCAGCTTGATAAGTGTACGCTGATGATGTGTACGGAGTGATGAGTTGGCTCTATGGCATAAAGAGTGGAAGGAGACCGCTCAGGATCGAATGGAATGGAAGAGGGGGAGAGAGGCCTTTGCCCAGCAGTGGGATATTACAGGCTCATAAAAAAAAAAAGTGTACGCGTTCTCGACAAAAAGGTCGTGACACACGGACGGACGGACCGACAACAAAGTGAATTAAAGTGATCCTATAAGCGTTCCTTTTTTATAGAACCCTAAATACCTATCGAATTTCAATTGATTATATTCGTCATGAATCCCATTCTTTTAGCGATGTGGTGGAGCTGGATTAGGGGGCGGGATTACATCGCGGGGGGGCAATGGTACCAAATGTATTAATTCCTCAATATTCATGTTCACCTCGCTTTTTTGCCAACGTCATAAATAATATGTATAGAGCAAAAAAGTAAGATATGATTGTAAAAACGGCCAAGTGCGAGTCGGACTCGCGCACGAAGGGTTCCGTACCATTATCTATAAAAACGGCAAACAAATCATGTCTGTTGTATAGGAGCCACCTTAAATATTTATTATAATCTGTTTTTAGTATTTGTTGTTATAGCGGCAACGGAAATACTGAAATCATCTGTGAAAATTTCAACTGTCTGGCTATCACGGTTCATGAGATACAGCCTGGTGACAGACGGACGGACAGCGGAGGCTTAGTAATAGGGTCCCGTTTGGTACCCTTTGGGTAATACGGAACCCTGAAAATACTTATATAACAGAAAAAAAATTACTGCGACTTACCCTGAGTTGCAGAATCAAAGGCCAACGAGCTGGAAAAGCATACATAACCTTAGCATCAAAAACAAATAAAAATCCTGTGAGATTCTCGCCGTAAAATCAGTAAGGTAACAACCTTAAATTTCAAAATCGTTTCATGCAACTCGGTGTTAATCGATTAAATAATCCAAAGATCTGAAACTAAAACACCATCTTTCGAAAAGTCGATGCCCGTTGAAATTCAGTATCCTACTTAAAACCTTGTTATTTCTCTAACAAAATGGCGTCTTTCTAATAATGCCATTGTCTGGCTAGACTGGTAGAATTTCGGTTACGAAACATGCGCCCACGCCGATCGGCTTGACTCACGCCTTGGAACAATTAGACTGGAGCCGCCTCCATCCGGCTTGGTCCGGACTCTTCGGACGGTCTTTACAAACCGGGCGATAACGGAGTGAGGATTAGTAAGAGTTTTGACTATGGCTCCATCCAGTGCTATGGCAAAATGCAAGGATTAACGTAGTTTTTTGGGTGCCTAGAGTCGTCTCTAACTAGCTTTTCCGTAGCGGTTCCGTACCCGAAGGGTGCCAAACAGGACCCTATCGATAAGGCTCCGCTGTCCGTCTGTCAGAGGGCCCTTCAGCACGAACAGTAATAGCTAGAGAGTTGAAATGTTTTACGGAATGTGTATTTCTATTGCCGCAATAACAGAAAATACAAGTATGTTTTAAGTAAATTTCAATACAATAGCGCCTGACATTTTTTAATAGCAAGAAACGACTGCGAGATTGAAGGTATTGCCGTTTTAGGCACAGACGACGATGGTGCGCAAGCCTTCGTGTGCGACTCCGACCCGCACTTGACCAATTTTTAAGAATATTATTGGGGCGGTTGTCAATGTTGTCAAATCTATTGTCAAATGGCCGCTTTGTTTAGGAACGCTTCGCAAAATGCCGATTCATAAATAAAATAAATAATATATCATTCATATATAAAGGTTTTAACCAGGTTTTTTCATAATCAATCGCTCGGAGCAGAACCTATTTGCGAACGTCATTGCCGCTGGGATCAACCTGGTTAATTAATTTTGTTTGACAAGAAAGAGTAGAATAATAATGGCAACACAAGTGACATGTTAGAGTACAACTTACTATTGCGTGTTTTATAGACAAACCAAATATAGCAGTGAAGAAAACACGTAGTAGTCTGTCATATAATTTCTACTCTTTCTACAAGTGAAATACTACGGATTCTGACGGAGCGGAATTGAAATGAAAACGTGTAGCGACACCAAATGTCAAATCGCATAAATTGTGAGTTTTCGTTTTGTTTCGTTATTAACTTTGTCTAGGCCTGCAGGTACGAAAAATTCCTAAGGCAGTTTCAGTGTTGCTTGTTCTGCGATTCACGCGCATGTTTATGGTGGGGCTATGTTTGGGAGCTCGTGATTGGTCGGCAGATTTCTAAATAGGAGTTTTTTTTACGTTACGCCTGTTTATTTTTCTGAGCGTTGTCTGATTTGTATAAAGTCGATGGGCGGACTTAGATAAACGTCCTATTAGATTCTAAAGCAGGTTTGATTCTGGCTAATTAGTATAATTAGGTATTATTTTAGCTAGTTAGGTGTCTTTTTTATAATGAATTATAATTTATATTTGTATTCAACAACAGACATAAAAAACACAGAAGATATTTACAAAGGCAAGCTTATCTCTGAATAGAGAATTTATCCAGCAAATCTATAAAGAAAAAACTTACTTAATCGCAAATGTTGTTTAATATGAAAAAATAAAAAAAAAATACTTATCAATAATACATAGTTTGACCTTCATATTGTTTGTTTGGCCCGTCTTAAGGCGAGCGAACCGATTAACGTAATAACGTAATACACTACATAATAATTATGTATAAGCTAAGTCACAAAGTTTCATTTCATTTATACTTTATTGCACAAAAACATAAAAAAACACGTAACATTTACAGAAAGATACACACAGACAAAGGCGAGCTTATCTCTAAAAAGAGATTTCTTCCAGCAAACCTAGGCATGACAGGAAAAAACAGATAAAGAGAGAGAAGTCAGTGCACAAATTACTAAAACTAACGACAAGTATGAATAAATATGGAAGTTTGTACTTGTGTACATGTAGGTACGTTTATAGTAATGTTATTTAATATTTCCCTGTATATTACCGTGCAATGTGCACAAAATATATGATTATATTAATTTAAATTCAAAAAACCGGTCAAGTGCGTGTCGGACTCGCGCACCAAGGGTTCCGTACACGCTGTCAGTACTCTATTATTTTCAACTTTATACCTCCATGCGTTTCTGAGAAAAAGTCTTAACAGACGGTGAGACAGACAGACAGACAGACAGAAATTTACAGTTTTCGGATTTCTTCCTTAGCTTGTGCTATAAGACCTTCCTACATTCCAAATTTCATGACCCTAGGCCAACCGGAAGTACTCTATAGGTTTTGATTCCCTTGCGAGTTCCACGCGAGTTCATACAAATCCAGCAAAATTATGACATAATATCGCGGTATGTTTTGATTGCGTGGAGTGGACCTAGAAGTTTAATTTTTTCACAGCTCCAAGGGACCATAGACCTGAGTAATCGATATTAATTTCAACATTATACCTCCACGCGTTCCTGAGAAAAGGGGTCGTGACAGACGGACGGACAGACGGACGGACAGACAGACAGACAGACAGACATACGGACAACAAAGTGATCCTATAAGGGTTCCTTTTTTCCTTTTAAGGTACGGAACCCTAAAAATCCTAATGCTAAATAGTTTGAATTTAACTTCGCTTGTACCTCACTTTTGTTCTAAGCGAACCTACGCATTTAGAGACACGCGATATCCCACTAGAAAAAACTCGTTTGCAAAGACTACCACCATCTCTACCACGGTCAGTGGGCTCGCTCCAGGGAGCACTTATCCAGTGGAGAGCGCATAGATACATTTTCCTTTGAAACACAACTCACCAATTTACGGGCGGCGGGGGACGAGGTAAGAGAGCTGTGATTGGACAGTCGCTGCGAAACTGTCTGGCGGCCCGCCATCGTACATAGGTTGCGTATGCGAACGTTTGTTGAATACAACAAACGTTTGGCGAGCCGCATTCCCCCGCAGGCGCAGTCATTTGGATATATAGTCTCTGGCTCGCTCGAAAGACCTCGTGTTTTCTTTGCACAAACACAAAGTAGTTTTATTACGACATCGCATAATGCAATAGACAACAGACGTGATATCGAGAAGCGGGTCATTAGTATCGGGAAATTAATTAACAGATATAATAATTGACCGAGCGAGCGAAGCGTCTCCGTTTCAGGTTTGGGCAAAAATGCTTTCGTATGTCTGTCCGGTTGTTCTCCTCGACAGGTCGCATTTATGAACCGATTCTCGTGAAATTTTGTGAGCAGGTTGGAAAAATAAATAGATTTTTTTACTAGAGCCAGTTTTTAGATTTTTTCAAAATGGCGGAGTTATGGGGTTTGAAAATGTAAAAAAACCGATATAGCCCAATTGGCTTGACGGATTTTAACAAATGAGGTGTCGTTAGATTTGTGGAGATCGTGAGAGTGACACAGACCATATTATTTTAGTGAAAAGTCAATAGATTGTATTTCAAATCGCAAAATGGAGTTTACAAAGTTATTGGTGCGGCTACTTTCATACTGTATGTAGGTAACCAGGTACATTCATAAGTTTGTATGTGTTATTGAAAGAAAATTATTGTGTGTTAGCAGTTCAGCTTTCCCACCGACATACTCGCGAGGTCTACAGCTCACAGAGCCACTAGTAAATAATTAAGCAAGATGAGCTCCGTGGTCTAGTGGGTTTCACGCTTGCCTCTCACGCAGGAGTTGCAGGTTCGAATCTCAGTGCTGACGTCAAGTCATTTTATCTTATGTGTACGTTATACGGACGTTCTCCCGATATAAAACATCTTGAGGAAACCTTCATGACCTACTCTGGATAGGCTGGCCAGGAAAACCGGAAGTAGTTTTACTCAAGAATAACTTCACTCATAGGAAAACCGTTAATTTGACCAATTAGTTCT
The DNA here is from genome assembly GCA_963457715.1 of Argyresthia albistria. Taxonomy (NCBI): domain Eukaryota; kingdom Metazoa; phylum Arthropoda; class Insecta; order Lepidoptera; family Argyresthiidae; genus Argyresthia; species Argyresthia albistria. The sequence continues at coordinate 2,377,780 of OY735275.1, read as the reverse complement.
AACTCTATACACATACTTCATTTATACTCCTTCGCCTTAAGGGTGGCCGTAAAGTTGTCTCAACTAAAATACATTAATTAAAAATGGCCGGCTAAGAGTTTAAATCAATGGTTGGACGGGTTCGTTAGAATACGGAGCTAGGCCTGGGCCCGAATTCTACTGTACCCAAGCATAACACAAGCCTGGCACAAACTTGAAAACGACGCATTTGGTATTCTAATAAAACCGGAATCGCAATTCACAAGCGCCAGCGTGACGCCAGCCTACTTCGTATTCTACTATCCAAAACGTACTCACGCTGGCGCCAGTTTGACGCCAGCGTACTTTGTTCTACTGTCCAAAGCGTTTTTACGCTGGCGCCAGTTTGACGCCAGCGTAAGTACGTTTTGGATAGTAGAATACGAAGTAGGCTGGCGTCACGCTGGCGCTTGTGAATTGCGATTCCGGTTTTAGTAGAATACCAAATGCCTCGTATTCAAGTTTGTGCCAGGCTTGTGGTATGCTTGTGAACAGTAGAATTCGGGCCCTGCTATTCTTGTAGCGATTGATGCTAATAATGAATGGTGCCACAGAAACGTTTGTTATTTATCGTTTTGAATCGTTGACATTGCGTCACGCTTTTTCCCATACGGCAGGCACGGGTGGCAGAGGCTTGTGTTCTGTCAAGTCAAAATAGATACTTTTTACGAACTGTCAAAACGGAACTTTTGTTCCTGAGTTCTATGAAATAACCACAGAGTGACGTCATGTAAAAGTGCCATCAAATGCTGTCTTTTTGTGCACTGTAAAACTGACGTTATAAAATATATCTGCAGGAAATATTCAATTCTGAGAATGTCAAGCCATTTCGTACATAATGCCTCAACTTAAGACTTGTTCCTAGATTTAGTGGATTACTTTGGCCACAAGCCTAAATCTGTAATACTAATGATATTTGGTCACACACGCACGATAAAGTATGAATGAAAGGAGATTGACGAAACATACACGGCGGGTGTCAGGGAGCACTTATCCAGTGGAGAGCGCATAGATACATTTTCCTTTGAAACACAACTCACCAATTTACGGGCGGCGGCGGGGACGAGGTGAGAGAGCTGTGATTGGTCAGCCGCTGCGACACTGTCTGGCGGCCCGTCATCGTACATAGGTTGCGTATGCGAACGTTTGTTGAATACAACAAACATTTGGCGAGCCGCATTCCCCCGCGCGCAGGCGGGTGCGAATGGAACCGTCGTCGGTCGTCGTCGGTCGGGGACGCCCAAGAAGGTCCAACTACTGACTAAGCCCAAATTGGTGATTTATTAGATCAGTGAAGGGGCAGTGAAGTGCCCTTAGGCCTTTATTAATCTGTGCCTTAGGCTAGATTTTACCAACAAAAAGTTATGCGAAAATAACTACCCCGGGGATAATTTGTATGGCAATGACAGTTCAAAATGAGGTCTTTTATGAAAAAGTAGAAGATACTCTCGAGTAAAAAGTTACTCTTCGTTGGTTTTATAGAGACTTCTGAATGTTGAAGGGGCGAGAGATGTGTGCCAGGTTCTTAGCAAGTGTAGTTCTTTTATAGGGTTCCGTACCCGAAGGGTGCCAGACTGGACCCTATTACTAAGCCTCCAGCGCGAACCGTAGTAGCTAGAAAGTTGAAATTTTCACATACAAATAAAATACTGAAATACACGAAATATTGACAAAAATAAAAGTGTCTTCATACAAGAAACGTATTCACTCCACTCCACTTGGCTGATTTTTTTTTTATCTGCCTACCCTACTTCCAAGGGAAAAGGCGTGAGGATACTTATGTGTAGCCATCTACTAAACAGGATAACATCAAAACATGTCATAATCATCACACTAATTTACCATAAAAACAACGCGCAATCTAGCAATAAATAATATCTATTACCGTAGTATTCATACCGAACGAACCCATAAAGCAAACAAAACATACGCAGAAACAGGAAGACCTCTCACATACAAACTACCGCCACGCGGCGACGAACGGAACTAAACAACCCGCGTTCGTTCGCTGAACTCTTTCTACATTCTTTTCCTCCGTCTCTTTCCCTCCGGGTAGGGCTTGCGCCCTTTTTGGGCGCCAGAAAGGGATGGAAGAGGAAAAATGGGCACATGTGCGCGAGCGCTGTTTGGTCTTATTTTTCGCAGGTCGTTGGCTTGTTGGATATATTCGCGTTTTGTTATGCTATTTTTTTTCTAGTTTTTTTTTTCTGAGCGCCGTGTGTGTCCGCTTGGCTAGGTCGCGTGCGTGGGATGTTGGATTTATTTTTCTCGGTGTATCTTTCTTGTTGGATTTTAGTACGGATTTAGGTTTCTTACAGAATTGTCGTTTTATCACTCGTGTTTGATGGTGTTTTATGATTATGCTAAGCTTGTTAGGTTCTGACAGGGTGCTTATCTATGATTTTAGATTTTAGGGGTTTGTAACTCAGCTAAAACATGAAAAAAATAATTGAATAAATATTTTTGTATCAGAAAATTTAAACTAACAAGAAAAATATAAACAGTAGATATTATTGTTGGATTTTGCATTATCGTTATTTTTGAACTTCTAATGTCAGAATAAGTATATAGGTAGTATAAAATTCTTATTTTTAAATGGCAGTCTACGGTGTAAATAACATATTCAAGTTTGACGTTTCACTCTAAGTACGGTCGCCTGCGCCTAAAAGTATACAAACAGCAGTTATAAGCGGGATTCACTCATTTTATCGCCCTTCTTTGCTCCATCCCTAAGCCCACAACTTCCGAACGGGCGGTAGTATACAAAAATATTAATATTATATTGACGTTGACTTAGTATTCTGTATGATTTTATTGTCAATAAAAAAAATTGAACTTGAACTTAGAACTTTAATTGACCTGCCCGTATACTTTTAGATGCAGGCGACCGTACTTAATACTGTCGTGTGAAGTAACCATTTGTAATAATTTTAAGGATCACTGGCTGAAAGTGGGCACAGTCGTGCCTCTGCCACCCCGCATGGGAAAAGGCGTGACACTATATTATTATATTATTCAGCCCGGGTCTCTCAAGAGACGGAACAGTCAGATAACTTTTTTTCACACTTCATACGTGTGAAATGTCCAGATAAACAGACAGATAAACGGTATCGGATGAATGAGAGAATGGCACTGAGGATCACACCTACCAAGATTCTTTTTCTCATCAAAGGGGTGAAAAGGGGTGGCAGAGGCACAATGGACACTTTCCAATCACTCTATATTCAATTTGATTACACGCCTAATAATCATATATTATTACAATCCATACTTCCGTGTCACAAAACTCATAAAAATACCGATTCACCATACAATTTGCAACAGAACCGCGTTTAATTAATGCAGTCAATTAATAAAGGAATTTTCTAATCAAAGAGCGCTGTAAAAAGATTTATCTCGCGGCGCGGGCGCAAGCAGTAACAAAACGCAACTTTCCCGTTAGCCGCGACCTCTGGTGGTGCCAACAGGAACTTGTACAGTATATGTAGCGTGTGGTTTAATAAGTTTATTATAGATAGATATCTTGTGTTTACAAAAAAATAAAAACAAGCGAATTCTTCCGGCCTACGGAACTACGACCTATTTTTAAACTTTGTTACCAAGGCATATGGTTGAAATTCGCGGATTTAATAACAGCGTTCGGATTTAATATTATATTTTTTAAGTACTATATCTCTTGTATAAACTGCTACAATCCTTGTCCAAAACTTAGTGGTATAATTTTTTTGCGTCGCGACTTTCCCTTATTTGGAGGCAAAGTTGTGTCCGTTAATCGAAACATATTTTTTAGGGTTCCGTATCCGAAGGGTGCCAAACGGGAACCTATTACTGAGACTTCACTGTCTGTCTGTCCGTCCGTCCGTCCGTCCGTCTATCTGTCTGTCACCAGGCTGTATCTCATGAACTGTGGTAGCTAGACAGTTGAAATTTTCACAGATGATGTATTTCTGTTACCGCTATAACAACAAATACTAAAAATCAAAAGAAATTTAATGTTAAGGGGGCTCCCATACAACAAACGTGATTTTTTTGCTCATTTTTGCTCGAAAGGGATCGTTGAACTACCTGTGTGATGGCAAAAGTTCATAGATAGCAATGGTACTTTGATTAATTTTTTTTTTTTTTTTTTATCGATATCGAGCAAAAATAAGCAAAAAAATCACGTTTGTTGTATGGGGGCCTCCCTTAATATTTAATTTTCTTTTGATTTTTAGTATTTTGTTGTTATAGCGGCAACAGAAATACATCATCTGTCAAAATTTCAACTGTCTAGCTACCACGGTTCATGAGATACAGCCTGGTGACAGACAGACGGACGGACGGACGGACGGACAGACAGCAAAGTCTCAGTAATAGGGTCCCGTTTAGCACCCTTCGGGTACGGAACCCTTAAAAACCATTCGGACGGGAATCAATAAAATCTTTGAAGGCGGTTTGGACTGCCCCATCGGAGTTGATTTTTTTCTCTTTCAAGAAGTTATATCCAAATTTCGAAAAAAAAATGGTTATCTGTTGGAGCAAGGTCCGGAGAGTATGGTGGATGTCTTAGACATTCCAACTGAAGCTCCTCTAATTTGGTAGCCGTCTGTTGTGCAGTGTGTGGTCTAGCGTTATCATGAAGCAGCAGTGGCCTAGTTCGATTGACCAGCCTCGGTTGTTTAGCAGCTAGCTTTTCCATCATGGTTTGCGTTTGCTGACAATAGACATCTGCCGTAATCGTCTGGCCAGATTTAGGAAAGCTGTAGTGAACGACACCAGCACTAGTCCACCAAACGCTCACAAGTAACTATTTTGGAGTCAATTTTCGCTTGGGGCATGGTTTGGCTAGTTCGGCAGGGTTTAGCCATTGCGATGAGCGCTTCCGATTATCGTACAGGATCCACTTTTCATCACAGGTAATGATTCGATTTAAAATCGTTTCATTATTGTGTCGGTTGAGTAATGCAACGCAGCAGTCAACGCGCGTTTGTTGATTTGCTTCACTCAATTCGTGAGGTACCCACCTTTCAAGCTTTCTCACCTTCCCAATTTGCTTCAAGTGGATTAAAACAGTTTCATCACTAACACCGCAGCCTGCAGCTAACTCGGACGTGGTTTGCGATGGATCCGCTTCCACAATAGCCTTCAATTCTTCATTATCAACTTTGGTCTCCGGCCGTCGACGGGGCTTGTTCTGCAGGTCGAAATTTCCAGAACGAAAACGTTCGAACCAAAAACGCACTGTGTTTTCTTTTGCGGCACCGTCGCCATACACATCATTAATCCTTCGAGCCGTTTCTGCAGCACTGGTGCCACGGCGGAACTCGTACTCGTAAATAACGCGATATTTCAAGTTTTCCATTTTGTAAACAATTGAGGAAAAAACAAATGAATTATAATTTTCGAAACACAAATACAAGAGTAAATAGCTGATTAAAATTTGAATTTGGAATTCCTAACCATAGAGGAGATATTTGAGATCAAAGTGGCCAGTACGGCAAAACGCCAATTTCATATGTAAGGACCTAATAATATATTTTTTCACGGCCATCGTTGCATGTCTTACTTTTTTTTCTACAACTTTAAAATTGTATTGAATTTCTCCATTAGATTCACTCACTTTGACATAAAGAAAATCAAATGAAAAATTGTCGGAAGCAACATTTTATTATATTTATTCCTTTTTTTAATTAACTTTTTCATGACATCAAAACCAGCCAGATACAATTAATACATCCAAAAATATTTAGTTACAAATATACATTATACACATACAAAATACGAAAAGGCCGACCCGACCCGACCTAAATATATTTATCATTGCTTGGAAAATGTATTCCAAATCGCGACAAGTTACCAAAAAGACCATTTTGGAATTATAAACCAATAAACTAATACATAACACAGCGTCGCATCTTTTCCCAAACGGAGTGGCAGTGGCACAATTGTGCTCACTTTAGCCAGTTTTTCAAATAAATTACTATGGATACTTAAAATCGTTAGCAATCTATTGCCGAGACAAGTTTTCAATAACCTACTTTAATAAACGGAAAATCTCATCAGCTCCTCAACATCACGCTATAACATTAAGGGGCTGACCAGACCCATTCCGGGCGAAAGGGCACTTCTTACATTTTCGATACACATCTTAACTGCTGGTTAGAGAACCTTGTCTAATTGAACCTTGGATTAGTTAATCTTTTGATACCTTAGGAATAGGATCCTTCGTAATTCCACGGTTGAGGCGATGGGCTAGACCCAGGGAGCACTTATCCAGTGGAGAGCGCATAGATACATTTTCTTTTGAAACACAACTCACCAATTTACGGGCGGCGGGGGACGAGGTAAGAAAGCTGTGATTGGTCAGCCGCTGCGAAACTGTCTGGCGGCCCGTCATCATACATAGGTTGCGTATGCAAACGTTTGTTGAATAAAACAAACATTTGGCGAGACGAATTCCCCCGCAGCAGGGCAGTCAATTGGATATAAAATCTCTGTTCAGACTGAATTATCTCAGAAACGTATTCACGACATTTTGTCAAAGAACATTTGTTGTTTGTTATTAAATTTTCTATCGATGGACATATGTTTTATAGGTGTGTAAGTACACGAAAAGGCGAAATTTTAGGTTATGCAAGTACCCTAGTCGTAGTACTAGTATCCCAGGCGCCATACACAAGTGTTCGATGTTCTTTCATGTTATACAGCCCGCTGAAGAACAGACAGACCGACAGACAGACAGAGCGGAGGCTTATTAATAGGGTCCCGTTTGGTATTCAGGTACGGAACCCTAAAAAGTTATACAATCTTTGCTTCTAATTTCACGAGTAACGTGTCGAATAGACCCGAGCCTATAATAAAAAATATAAATTCTGACAGTTACTTACCTACTTACTTTAAACTTTATTGCACAAAAACAGAAGACAGACAATTAATAATAGAAAAAAAACATGTACAAAGGCGAGCTTATCTCTAATAATAAGAGATCTCTTCCAGCAAACCTAGGATGGACAGGATTAATTAACAAAAGATAGACCTACATACAGTTGATAATTTGGCAATCCCCAGTTCTTGGATGTTTACATGTTGGTGATGTCGCTGTTTCTGATTCCCACCACACAGGCATCCTAGTGTGGGGCCAGAAGCAATGTATGTGCCTGTATTTAAATGTTTTTATGACGTGCACTTCCGTTAAAGTAACAACTCAACATGGGTCTACTCCTACTCGGCAATCCACCTGTCTCATCCTTATTTGGTTTGCTGGAAGAGATATCTTATTTGAGATAAGCTCGCCTTTGTACACGTTTTCTATGTTTTACATTGTTGTAACTGTTTGCGTGCAAAAAAGAAATTAAACTCTTCGATTTCGAGTTCGATCGAGAGAAATTTCGATAGATCAAATACCTATTTATTTCAAAAACCCGAAGTTGTTTCCGGTGTTTATTTGTGGCTCGTGATCACTACCCACTACTACTGTGCACGGATGTGGGATCCAAGTAGCCACTACTACTGTGCACGGATGTGGGATCCAAGTAGCCACTACTACTGTGCACGGATGTGGGATCCAAGTACCCACTACTAATGTGCACGGATGTGGGATCCAAGTAGCCACTACTACTGTGCACGGATGTGGGATCCAAGTAGCCACTACTACTGTGCACGGATGTGGGATCCAAGTAGCCACTACTACTGTGCACGGATGTGGGATCCAAGTAGCCACTACTACTGTGCACGGATGTGGGATCCAAGTAGCCACTACTACTGTGCACGGATGTGGGATCCAAGTAGCCACTACTACTGTGCACGGATGTGGGATCCAAGTACCCACTACTAATGTGCACGGATGTGGGATCCAAGTAGCCACTACTACTGTGCACGGATGTGGGATCCAAGTAGCCACTACTACTGTGCACGGATGTGGGATCCAAGTAGCCACTACTACTGTGCACGGATGTGGGATCCAAGTACCCACTACTAATGTGCACGGATGTGGGATCCAAGTACCCACTACTAATGTGCACGGATGTGGGATCCAAGTACCCACTACTAATGTGCACGGATGTGGGATCCAAGTAGCCACTACTACTGTGCACGGATGTGGGATCCAAGTAGCCACTACTACTGTGCACGGATGTGGGATCCAAGTACCCACTACTACTGTGCACGGATGTGGGATCCAAGTACCTCCTGCGGAGAAGTGAGGAACTATTCCTCCCAAAAAGAAAAACAGAAAACACTAGCAAAAACTAGACACAAATAGCGCTATAACCTAAATAGCGTATCTAGACAAAGTCCACATATTTCTAACCATTTTATCAGCTTACAATAAAGACTCAGTCACTGTGGCTCGACGGGTTCATTGTGAACTCTATTGCTGTGCAGATAAGGTTGATTATTACTGCACGCGAGTGCACTCTTGTAAGTAGAGAGGTGCAATGATAACGTCCCTGCAAATAATAAATGTGCTGTGTTTATTTATAAAAAGTGCCGTATTCATAGTCTTGTCATCATAGTTAGGACATATCCAATTTTCACCTTATCTCTTTCCGACTATGATTCAAATGCTGGCGAGCAAGCCAACGAGTTAGTTTTAGTTAGTAATAAAGTTTAAACATGAAAAATCTGAACAAAGGAACTGGGTCCTTCGGTCCATTGGACGAGCTAATAAATAGATGGAGCTCTTATAAACCAAGCTGTTTCTGTGCATCCTCTATATTAGATGGATTAGCCTTCGGTTTTATGCCACTTTTCTTGTTTTTCAGCCTCATCATCATACTCTACCCACATCGATGTTGATTGTAGGCTTCTTTTCTACAGCTCCAATACACATAATTCGGTGCCAATCGCATCCAGTGACAGTGCTATCGCTAGTCTAGGTTAGGACTAACCCCTTTTCACACAAAATAGAGTATTGAATAACTGAGTATTCTACCACGAATGGGTAAAGATGTGACGCTTTGTTTGTTCGTATTTACTTTAATAAACAAAACAGATATACAAAAAAATTATAATAGTCAAAACATGAACAAAGACAATTTCTGTTTTAAGGTGTAATTAGACGCATTTCACATTTGTGCAATAAATTAATAATATTTTCTTTTACGAAATGATATACAGTCTATCAATCAGATCCCTGGTCAAGTCCTGTACCACCATGTCGAGAGAGCAAGAAGAAGAGTACAGACTACTGATGTGCCATTGACGGCAATATTGCCATTTGTGGGAATATAATGTATGATACTTTAGATGGCAGTATTGCCGGCAATGGCAAATAGTGGTACAGACTATGGATAGTGCAAAAAAGCTTTTTTCTCCGTCTTGTCGGCGACTGGTGGGGGTTATCGCGGGAAAAGTGGAGATTTTTTCAAAATTTTATCATCACTAGCGTCGTAGAGCGAGACAGCGATAGCTAGGGATGTGCCGTGACTCGACTGAGGGGTATACTCGATTGAGATTGTTGCATAATCGACTTTTAAACAGAATTTGTTTCTCGTTTGGTGGCGCTGGGTTCTTGGAGATTATTTTAAATATGTTTTATGGCCCTGAAAACTAGTAATTTCAGTAAACAAAAGGATTGCATCCCAAACTGACATGTATCAGGATCGCATTCTCTCAGCGACTTGACTATAGTATTAATTTGTTTATGAGCTGGTAGTGATCAAAAGAGTAATGAATGACAAATTGAAGTTTTCCGCCTCGAAAGCTCTCCAGATAATAGTTAAAAACTTGAAAATTAAGGACTATTTTAAGTTTTTAACTTTTTATTCGAAAACCGTATACTAAAAGATGTGTAAAGGTAAATCAAAGAAGACAAAGTTTCGCGTCGATAAAAAAATACAAGAGATGGAACACACTGATTCTATACTGAAAATCCATCTTGACTTGTTTTGAGAGTATTTTGGACCCCCGTAAAATTCAAACTACTAGACCAATTTTGATAAAAAAACATGTATTGTCGACGCGAAATTGTATCTTCTTTAAGTTTTTCATACACATTTCTTAACAAGTATGGTATGGTTTTCCAATAAAAAGTGAAAAACAGAAAAATGTTATTTTTTTTTTATAGATTTTCAGGTTTTTAACTGTGATTTGTCATATCATAACCCATTTAACCACTGCCATGCCATTTCATAAAAACACTATAAAACTAGAGCACGTCTAAGCTGAAATGACGCGCCCCACTCCTTGGTTTTGTATTTACTTGTCGCACAAAACCAAGGAGTGGGGCGCGTCATTTCAGCTTAGACGAGCTCTACCTCATTTGATGCGCCAGTACTAGCTTTTTACGAAGTCCATGGGCTAGGATAGATATAAAATAGAATTCACTTTATCCGACTGGTAGTGTCAAATTCTATCGTTGGTTGGCATTTAATAACCATAATCGCATTTAGAGTAACTTTTACTCGAGAGTATCTTCTACTTTTTCATAGACACCAGTGACACCAAGCACCAAGATCATATCATCTCATTTTGAACTGTCATTTGTCCTACAAGTTATCCCCGGGATAGTTATTCCCGGTATAACTTTTTGTTGGTAAAATCCAGCCTTAAAGTAATGTATCTCCAAGGCAGTACATTATTTTGAGTAAAAACTTCTTCTTCTTCTTCTGTCAGGGGGATGTTGTGCCTGCACCTGGCCCACGAGAGCGGGGCCTTTGTGCATGTCCCCTGCACCTGCACTCTAGTTCAGCCATCCCAACTCCAGCACAAACTGGAGTAGGAGGCCTGGATGTTCGAGGAGGGTCGACGCTCTGCTCTTTTCTCCCAGAATCGCGATTCTGGTCTCTATGGTGGAGGGGCACGCAAGCAACATGTGCTCCACGGTCTCATCCACTTCCATGCATCCCCTGCAAAGGGAACTGTCTGTTGCACCTGTAATTTTCAGGTGTTTATTAAGTGTACAATGGCCTGTTATGAGGCCTATTAGTATTGAGTAAAAACTTATCGGACGTTCTAACGGCGGTGGTTAAAAACATCGTGAGGAAACCGTCATTACTCCATAGTGATGGGCTAGCCCCCTGTCACGCATAATGGAGTATTGAGTAACTGGCTCAAAGTTGACACAATTGTGCCTCTGCCACCCCGTATGGGAAAGGACGTGACGCTATGTTAAAACCAGAGACAATATATGCCATTGACTGCGCCTGCGGGGGAATGCAGCTCGCCAAACGTTCGTTGTATTCAACAAACGTTCGCATACGCAGCCTATGCACGATGACGGGCCGCCCCAGACAGTTTCGCAGCGGCTGACCAATCACAGCTGTCTTACCTCGTCCCCCGCCGCCCGTAAATCGGTGAGTTGTGTTTCAAAGGAAAATGTATATATGCGCTCTCCACTGGATAAGTGCTCCCTGGTTAAAACATACTAGATGGATGGTCAAATGCACTGCAGCAGTCATGATCCAACAACTGCATGCACTTGCACATGCACATGCACTTGCAGCACTGTTGTCAAAAGTCAAATTCGGTAATGTAAGATTTTCTAATGGATAATTATTTTACAAATCTGCATCAAGTAAAACAATCTCATGAATCTTATAGGAGTTTTTTGGTGGTTGGTTTGAAATTCTGTCTTGAATTTAAACTCTCACCTGTTTCTGATAGGAATTCAATGGACATTTCCAATTTAGATTCTAGTAGGAAGTATCACCCCCTATGGGAATTGGCGTGACGTGACACGTGTCCCTTGTCCCTAAATAAATGATGAACCTAGATATAAAATGGCGAATAACTGCCTAAAAGTGGTCACAATTGTTTCTCTGCCACCCCGTTTGGGAAAATGCGTGAACACAATAGGCTTGTGGCCAAGGTAATCCAATAAATCTAGGAACAAGTCTTAAGTTGAAGCATTATGTACAAAATTGCTTGACACTCTTAGAATTGTATATTTCCAGCAGATATATTTTATAAAGTAAATTTTGTGCAAAAAAAGACACCATTTGATGGCTTTTTTACATGACGTCATTCTGTTGTTATTTCATAGAACTAAGGAACAAAAGTTCCGTTTTGACAGTTCATAAAAAGTATCTATTTTGACTTGACAGGCCACAAGCCTATTGTTATATACATAGTCGGGCCATAAGTTCTGTCACATGGGTAAAATTTTGAATTTAGAATAGAGGCCACAAAAAAAGTTATGGGAATTCGAAATTTGAATATTTCAAGAAAATAAAAATACAGGTTTTCTGGAATATTCTTCATTTTCCAATATGGAGTGGACGCGCAAAGAAGACAGAGTCGCAATAATTGCATTGCATCGTTGCGGCCACGCACCAACAGTGATTTTTAAACTGCTGAAAAATTTGAAAATTCCACTGAGATTCATTTATCGTACTATCAAACGATTCAGGGAAGATTCAAGTTTAGATGATAAACAAAGAAGCGGTCGACCTCGTACTGTTCGGACTCCAGCGGTCATCAAAGCAGTGAAGGCGCGAATCCAACGAAATCCTGTCCGCAAGCAAATAATGTTGGCTCTGCAGATGGGACTAAGCAGAACCACTGTTAAAAGAGTATTGAATGAAGACCTAGGACTGCGTGCTTACAGAAAAAGAACAGCAAATCTTCTTAACGCACGGCTGAAGAAAATCAGACTCGAAAGATGCCGGGTTTTGTTAAGGCGGTACGCAGGTAAAAAATACCGCGAAATACTTTTTTCGGACGAAAAATTTTTTAATGTTGAGGAGAGTTACAACAAACAACATGATAAAGTGTATGCACAGTCTAGTGAAGAAGCGATCAAACGTGTGCCACGTGTTCAGCGTGGCCATCACCATTCGGCATTCATGGTTTGGCTTGGGGTCTCCTATTTGGGTCCAACAAAGGTGTTTTTTTGTGAAAAAGGAGTGAAAACCAGTGCCCTCGTATATCAAAACACAGTCCTAACAAACATTGTGGAACCTCTTTCACAAACAATGTTCAAAAATAGGCACTGGGTTTTCCAGCAGGATTCTGCACCGGCCCATAAGGCGAAAAGTACCCAAAACTGGCTCACGACCCATGGAATCGTCTTTATCAGGCACGAGGATTGGCCCTCCTCCAGTCCAGACTTGAATCCTTTGGATTATAAAATATGGCAGCACCTAGAGGAGAAGATCTGCGCTAAACCCCATCGCAATTTGGAGTCACTTAAAGCATCTCTGATTAAAGCAGTCGCCGATATTGACATGAATGTCGTGCGTACTTCGATTGATGACTGACCTAGCAGATTGAAGGCTTGTATCGAAGCCAGAGGAGGACATTTTGAATAATTTTAGTGTGGTTTAAATCTGTATTTTGTACCCTTTCATTTGATATATAAATGGTTGTAGTGCGTAACTCATTGTGTCATTTATTTAACTTTCCATATGTGACAAAACTTATGACCAGACTATGTATGTTTGCGGTTTCATAACATACCGATGACTTTATACAAGTTTCTGTTTTAAATTATAAAACATTCTGAAAATATTTCCCCTTGCGCAGTCGAATATATTTGTATTTCAATACTACTTCAACTTAATACAGGGTGATTTTTAGGGTTCCGGAAGAGTGTTAAATGGAATCCTATCACCTTGTCAGTCTGTCCGTCAGGGCTGTATTCCTTGAAGTTTTAGTGGAGTTGATTTTTTCACAGAATATGTTATATTTTTTTGTCGCTAAGCAACAAATTGTTTCCTAAAAAAAGGGCTCCCCATACAAATGACTTGTGTTTTTATTGCCATTTTTTCTTAGCGTTAGTAAGGAATTTTTAGAATGCATATTATCTATTTATGTATGCAACCTTTTAAATTTATTGTTGTACACATGGGTCTACCCCCGCTCAGCTATCAACCTCTCTCATCGAAACTTGGTTTGCTGGAAGAGATCTCTTTTTAGAGATAAGCTCGCCATTGTACACTTTATATTACCTACCATGCTTTGTTAACTTTTTTCTGTGTGCAATAAAGAAATTATGAAATTATGAATTCTTGAGTAGCACTCAGGCACTTACCGGAAATGTTAACATTCTGAATGCTCTATTCTTTCTTCAGCGTAAGTGTAAGGAAAACATTTATTTATTTATTTTATCAAATTAAATATCAAAAGTAATTTTTAATTGCATCTCGCTCTACTTATATGTATAATAAACTATATTTATCCATAATAAAGTTGTAAGCATCTAAGAAGGTGATATTTATAGTCAGTTTACCTCACATTGTTCATTTAATATTTGCTTGACAATGCTTAATATGACGCTTAAATATCTCGTAACAAGATTTTTATCATCCAACATAAATCCGGAGTCGTTTTATAGAAAAATATTCTATGGCCTCATTTGCAAGTCGATGTTTATTATTATTGAAATCTACATTCCTAGACTAGAATGATCCAAGACATGTCTCATCACTATGACCAATAAGTATACTAAAGGAATACAGTTTAAAGCAAAAGGGCGTAACTTAATTTAGCGAGATTTTTTAATTTAGATTTAATTACTTCAAGGTTAGGTTAAATGTTTCGGGTTTAAAGGGGGTTTATAGGATATTTAAGTATGGTTTCTAAATGATTTTTTTCGTTAGAAAAAAGATAATAATGCAGCAAGTTTTAAATGGAAATTTTATTAAGGTCTCGTGCGCATAGCGGTTGTTTTTCAGTGGTTCGAGGTAATTTTCCACTCATTACGCAATTGTGATCATGTGATGTTTTCGTGTGGATTAAGTGACATTGCTTTAAATTAACAACTACTTTTTTTTAACAAGAATCTTTTTTATTAGTGAAAAGAGGAAGATTATTTAAAAATTACGTAATCATTTTCGTCGTTTTCTAGAATGATCGTTTAACCGGTGCGCTCTTCATTCCTTTTTAGAGTTTTAAGTATTATTTTTTTACAAAAATGATGGTATTTTATAAGTTTTTTATGCTCACAAATACAAGGCGAACATGAATTATAATAACAGGTTTATACAACTTCATCACAAGTCATACAAGTATGCAAGAATATGCAGTTATTTACTTGCAAGTTCTTAAAAACTATAAATAACACAGGTAAATAAGTTGATAATACTATACTGAGAAAAATTGGACTGCACATGTTGTTTTAACTAATAATATAGTTATATTATGGTGTCATAAAAATAAATCGAATACAAATTAGAGTTGCATTGTTAAAACATTAGATGTCGCTACATACAACTAAATCTATAATTATGACTAAATCTATTCATACGTCTTGTTAAAATAAGTTGGGGAGTATAGTCGTAAACCAAATAAAAAGGATAAAATATAAAGTATACTTTTAAGTTACATAATACCTACCATATAAACTAACGAATTTCAGCTCAAAATTTGAGAAAATTATAGGTTCATAGAACAAACGTTTATTTGACAGACTAATTTCGAGTGATAATTTCGTTATCATCATTCATATTATTGTATTTATTTAATATAAGTGTGATTAAACATTTCACGGTCATATTTGAATATCTTGATTTATCGCAGATCTAAAAAGCGTTGTATTGAAATTAAGCAACACAGAAAAAATATCACAACATTAATTCATCATACAAAAGATAATTGGAGCAAAAAACTCACCCCACAGTTTATAAATAAAAAAAACTTAACACGCAAGGGTACCGGAAGTGACGGGCGTGCCTTATTAGAAAAGGTAGAAAAAAATACATAAAAAAACTGGGGTGCCACGAGCTCCCGACCAATTACCCCGTTTTTTGTTCGACAGTACTTAGCATTTTTTTTTGCTTTTTTTATTGGTTGCCACCGACGCCAAGGGGCGGCTTTTTGTGCCAGTTTTTCTGACGCCCTCCGGTGGCATAACAGAAATGTGTCAAGTTTAACACGCGAATTCGTTTTTTTAATGGAAAGTGTTTAGACGGTTCGTGGGTTTTGAACGTTTATCGTAATGTTTGTTCAGGGTGCTTTTTTATATTTGTCCGTTTTGTTTTTTTGTTGTGTTTCATGATGGTGTAGCCGTTCAGGCAATCGATTCTGAGAGCCCTTTGGAAGGGTTGTGATGTGACTTACGTAAGTGTCATTCGAAATTACACAAGTGTCATTTGAAACGTATTTTCAAGCTATTGAGCACAAACACTAATTTTTATTGAAAAAAAAAACGATTAATACCTTAAATAGGCAATAAGAGTACCTACATATTTCAGGCAATTTTCATTTACATACCATTGGGGCCAATTCTCTAGGGCACACTCACTAAAATTACTTGACAATATTAGCTCTGACGCTCTTACGCGGTTGCCATAGATTCCATTTTCGAACTGACTTTTGAATTAGTTCATCAGTACATTAAAATAATTCAAAAGTAAGTTTGAAAATGGAATCTATGGCGACCGCATAAGAGCTGTCGGACTTAATATTGTCAACTAATTTTAGTGAGTGTAACCTAGAGAATCGGCCACATTGACACAAAAATAAATATTTAGATACTAAAACGTCGCGTATTCGGACATTATTCAATCCTGAATCGAGCAATGAACAGAAGTAGTTTTTAGGGTTCCGTACCCGAAGGTTGCCAAACGGGACCCTATTACTGAGACTTCGCTGTCCGTCCGTCTGTCTGTCACCAGGCTGTATCTCATGAACCGTGGTAGCTGGACAGTTCAAATTTTCACAGATGATGTATTTCTGTTGCCGCTATAACAACAAATACTAAAAAACAAAAGAAATTTAATATTAAGGGGGGCTCCCATACAACTAACGTGAGTTTTTTTTGCTCATTTTTGCTCGGTATTGATATTGGTAGCAGGTACACGCTTAAAACGTTCACAATATATTGAGTATAATATTTATTAATTAATTAAATTAAAATTAAATTAATATTCAGGGGGGCTCCTATTCAAAATGTTTTTTTTTTTTGCGGTTTTTTATAGATAATGGTACGGAACCCTTCGTGCGCGATTTCGACTCGCACTTGGCCGGTTTTTTTTTCCAAATAGCCAATTTTTATTAGAGCCGGCTTGCTCCCGCCGCACAGTTAACCAGAAAATATCATTATCGAGTCACGGAATCGTACCATCAATAATGTTTTACCTTATTAATGGTTAGTTGTATGGAGAAGGCTGTTTTGTTTAAAGGTCTACCCTTGCTCAGCTCTATCATAGGAACTTGGTCTGCTGGAAGATTTCTTTTACTAGATAAGTTTGCCGTTTGACACAATTTATGTACTTCTTTATATCTATTTTTTAGAAGATTAATATAAAATTACGAAATTATGAAAAATATATTTTGATTAGGTACACGTCGCAGTCGAATGTATTTTTTAACACCCGTCGGAAAAGAGTGGTGTTAAAAGTTTAAAACATAAGTACCTATGTCTATCTGCAAGTGTACTATGTATGTGTCTGTCATTGGCATTGGCACGTCCGTCACACAGGCACAGGTGGTCAAACAGGCGGATTTATCAATGCAGATTTTATCCTGATTTTATAAAACATTGGTCCTCTGGTTCAAAAGTTATCAGCCTATCAATGAAACAAAAAAAAAACAATAAAAAATGCCTGTTACCAAACAAAACAAAAGAACAGAACGCGTAACAAATATCTACCTATACCGGTATTTATTCTACCAATAATTGTATAGACAGGTACAAAGAAACATTGATTTGAACAAAACCAAAAAAGTTTGTCTCCATACAATATGGCATTTAACCCTTAAAGACAAAACAGTCAAAAATCATTAAAAATAGGTCGTCGTGCGTGACTCCTCGGTCATTATGACCCCTCGCTCTATTGAAAGTTTTTCTTTGAAAACTTCAGCCTTTATGAAACTCACCCTTCGTAAATATTTGATTGGAACCGATTTGTCTGTCATTTTGTCAAAATGTTATATTTTTCAGATACACCTTTTTGTGATACAAAATATCAAGCTCATGTTTTTATTTTTGTACTTAAGATTCAAGATTCGTTTATTTGATCATAAATTACACACAAATAATTTAAGAAATAATAGTTTGATGAACTGTACTCAGAGAGTGCATAAAATTTTTGAAGTCGGTTTCTCAATTCGACCCGTATGTTTTTTTTTTTTTTTTCTATGTTTGTTACGCGATTGCTCCGCCAATTATGAACCGATTTGAACAAATCTTTTTTCGGCGTATAGGTAATACCTCAAGGGTGGTCCCATTGACACCAGGTCAGGATCTGATGATGGGATCCTGGAGAAATCGAGAGAACTCTTCAAATATTATAGGCAGACCTATAGTGATTTTTATGTTTTTCATAATAACTCGTGCAAATGCACATGGTAAGCATAATATTGTGATGCGGAACTGCTGATGAAGACCACATATGGCCACCAGATCTGCTCAATACTAGGTACAAATACAATGCGTGGCTGACGGGCAGGCAACGCATAGCCTAAACCGGTGGACCTAGAGCCATGAAACTTTGTACAGGGGTTCCTTAGTCGCGTGGGGTAGCACTGATATAGAATTTGACAAAATTAATTCCCCAAGGGAGGGGGGGATAAGGGGTTACAGTTAGTATTAAACTCAATCTAATCAAATAGGGTTTGTGGAAGTCGGTTTTTTCTAAAGTTTACTTTTTGTTTCAATTATTGTTATTCATAATTTCTTTATTGCACACAATTAATTGCAATGACAAAAAGTAAATAAAAACAGTGTACAAAGGCGAGCTTATCTCTAAAAAGAGATCTCTTGCAGCAAACCAAGTTCCGATGAGAGAGTTTGATATATTATTATTAGCCTATAGCATCCCACTGCTGAGCGAAAGCCTCTCTTCCCCGTTTCCACGCATCATTCTCGATTCATCCATACTACAATTAAATAAATAACAAAAAGTAAGTAATAATAAAACAGCTCCCAAGGTCTCAAAACACAATATCCGTCAAAAGTTTTATCAAAACTCAAAACAAAAGACGAAACGCAACATCAAAAAACTAAACTCGACTTATCAAAGGTCTTTTATCGTACCATCTTGTCTTCTGTTCCCATAAAAGACAAAAGCAGTCCCCTTCGGAACAACGCGATTCCGGGCGCTGTAAAAAACCTACCGGATTCGCCTATTCAGGACGGGTTGTTCCCATCTCAGCATATTTCACGGACACGTTAAAAATCCGTTCATGCATTCTTAATTTCATACGTTGAAAAAGTATAGTATGGTACCCGCTTCACTTCGCAGGACTTCGTTATTTCGTGAGATTAGTGTTTCGATCTTCGTGACAAAAAGTAACAATTTCTTTACTTTACTTACTTTACTTTATTGCACAAAAACAGAATACAGACACTTAATAATGGAAAACAAAGTGTACAAAGGCGAGTTCAGTGTTCTTTCCAGTTGTCAGTGTGTAATTTACAGTTTATCTGAGTCCTATTTTTTACTGTGAAAGAATAGCGCGACACGGGCTTTTTCAAGGTCCCATCCTAAGACATTAGACTAATCGGTTCGATGTGAAAAAGTAAAAGACAGACAGAGTAACTTCCCAACTTGTAAAATTAGTTTCGATTTGTTATACTTTTTCCATGACTGACAAACCATTTACAACTGCCACGTTGGACTGGAATATTTTTTGCACAATAGTCGAGGTGATGATTGTGATGATGATGTCCTCCAAGACTATCCGTCGACGGCGACACCTTGTCAGTTCCTGTGGCATGATTCTCGCGCCTACGATATACGGATATCGAGACCTATATATTGATAGATCCCCCATAAAAAATCACTCGATATTGCTGTAGATATCGTATATATCAAATGCGCGAGAATCATGCCACTGGCGTCTGCTCGGCTGCGACTCGCGAACCCGAACTGCTCGGCTGTGACTCGCGAACCCGGACTTGGTTTTGAACGTGCAGCTGTGTATGTTGCACTGCAGTCGAGGTGAGACAGGAGTAACCCTACAAAACTATTGTTGGCTCTGTAGCAGATCCCACGTAAAAAATCAACGTGGCTATATTAGTGCCCTTGTTTTCGTTGTACTCGATCAAAATGGAATTTGCATGTGAAATGGCGGGTCAAATATCTATGGTGTGGGTTTTTAGGGCCGCTTAGGGGAGGCAGTTTGCTCACGTCTGAAGAAAATACTCGGTACCTACAGCCCTTGAAGTCCTTCCAGGGAGCTACAGCAACAACACTAACATGTCCAGGTTCTCGAAAGAGGACCAATCCAAATACAGTGAAATTAAATCTATAAAGCACGTGACATTAGCGAAATTGTCCTAAAGCCTACTACTTCGTACGCAGAATTAGACTTATCCCGAGTTAACTTTGACAACTCCATATAAAATTATCCCGAATTGGTATGGAGTTGTTAACTCGGGATAAGTCTAATTCTGCGTACGAAGTTGTAGGCCTAAGTTGTCCTGCGCTTAGCAGCTGATTATAAGCAGCTGATTATTGCTGCATGGTCTTTACCATCTCAGCGCACAGAAATCCAAAGAGGGGCGATGGACTGAGTCAGTACGTCTCTCCTCGGTGTATTTCCTTAGACTTAAGTAGAAATACATAACATTGTATTTTTAAGGCTCTGATATTTTAAAAGAGGTACGGGGGAGTTTCTTTCCCTTCTTTGCTCCATCCCTAAGCCCACAACTTCCGAACGGGCGGTAGTATACAAAATATTAATATTATATTGACGTTGACTATGTATGATTTTATGGTCAATAATTTTTTTTACTGAAATTAACCAATTTGGGCTAACAGTGAGCTGTGGGCAAATATATGGTTTAACTGGATATCAGTCAACCCATGTTATTTTACAAGAAACATCTTGTTTTACACTTCTTCCTTCCTGTCCTGAAGATCATCACTCATTAGTTCTTATTTTATACCATTACTTAGGCCAAATTGACAGTTTTTTGACAGCAGCTCAATGTAGTTTAACATATCAATATAGCTGTACTCACATAAGGTGTTCCGTGGTCTAGTGGGTTTCACCTTGCTTCTCACGCAGGAGATGCAGGTTCGAATCCCGTTGCTGACCATGTACCAATGAGATGATTAATTTGTCTTAAGTACATTATCGGACACTCCGTGTTTCGGATGGCACGTTAAGCTGTAGGTGCCGGCTACTATCACTACTTCGTAGTATGTAGTAGTCGTAAAAACCCACCAACCCGCACTGAGCCAGCGTGGTGGATTATGGCTCAATCTTACTCGGATCCGGTTAAAAGCCTCTGCCCCTCGGTGGGGACATTAATGGGCTACATTTACACTGAAATTTACTTGGTACTTCCGTATCATGCTCTACCATTGCACTTGTAACTTTGTAAGTTTAACAAATCGGCCCCTGATCATCTACCTTTCCGATTTCGTTTGTCCACCCTATGCCCATGACCCTTATTTGCATTTCCGTGTCCGAAGGGCTAAGAGCAGCTGCCGCGTCCATTGTTATAGTTCTATATACCGACTGTCCGTCTGTCTGTCCGTGTCATAAAATTGCATAACCCCTTTCTAGATTGTTCCAAAAGCGTTTGTTTTATTTCGCGTTGCCGTATCGGGTTTCTCAAATTGCTTAGTAGATGTCTCATCCCAACTTGGTTAGCTGGAAGAGATCTCTAGAGTTAAGCTCGTCTTTGTACGTACTTTTTTCTTTAAATGGGTCATCAACAGCACACACAACATAAATAATCTTAGTGTTTCCTCATCATCAGATGTTTGTGTCCAATAAAGAAATTATGAATTATGTAGTTACGTAAGCATCTTTCTCTCATGGTCTAAGGCCTGTCTAAATACTGAACCGCTCTCAGATCTGATAATTATCAATATCAGATCTTCTATCTATATATATAAAAATGAATTGCTGTTCGTTAGTCTCACTAAAACTCGAGAACGGCTGAACGGATTTATCTTATCTTAGTCTTGAAATGTTCGTGGAGGTCTAGGGAAGGTTTAAAAGGCGAGAAAAAATCGAATAATTTCCGGGAAAACCCAAAAACAGCCCATTTCTATTTCCCGTACAAACGTTTTCTAGAGTCAATCGTTTTCTAGAGTCAATTTTATTTTAACTTTATTGCTATTCAATAAAGTTCATATTAAATTGAGGCAGTACGAAGTCTGCCGGGTCAGCTAGTAAGTAATAATAACAGTTTCGCCAGAATAAGATAAAGTTTATTTGTACTTTCTACTACTTCTAACTTAAAGATTACAGTGAAATTGTTGTACATGGTGTCATCAATATAATTTCGACTTCAAACCCCTAAACTAGGTGATGAACCTGTATCTTAGGGATTTTGGGTCTTCCGGTTGTCAGAATTTATTAACAACAATAACAATGTAGGTAATTAGAAAAAATTTCTTTTACAGTAACTGGGATTAAACGATAATTTAAATATTTTAGAAATTAAGTAGAATTAATAATTTACACGTTTAGATTTCGTAATTTCTTTATTGTACTAACACAAAAATGACATACAGAAAACTTATAATAGATAGACAATTTACAAAGGCGAGCTTATCTCAAACAAGAGATTTCTTCCAGCAAACCATTGGGAAAGGAAAAGGTAGATAGTTGAGCGAGGGAAGACCTGCGCGTACAATACAATTCTATAAATCAATAAATACGTATACAATACACATACAAATAAACCTCAATTTCTAAGAAATATAATACGTACAGAGTTACTTAATACAACCACAGATATTATAATAATACAGATAGACCACCTAGAACAAAATATGACACCGGCGTAAACTGAGATGCTACGGAAGCTTCTTTAGTTCGAGGCCATGATCGCTTGGTGCAGCACCATCGAAAAACTGCAAATACCACGAGATGGCGCTAAGATGTATAAGATTTATTCTAAGATCAGCGCCACCTAGAAGTGTGTTAACTGAAACCAAGGCCTTTAAAGTACAAACCTTGCTCCTCACGCAATCTCTTTTTTACGAAAGTTTACTAATTCTAATTTGTATGGGATGAGCACTCTGTGATAAAACTTAAGATAGTTCTCAGAGCTGAGAGTGATTTGACATTACATAAAATGTAGATACGTATTAAAATTAATAGTTGCAAAAAAACTCAAAAATTATGCATTTCCTTCCAATGAGATACTCTTCTATTCATAACTTAATAGAAAAGCATCATACTTTTTCCCATAAGGGGTGGAAAAGTTACTATGTGCCCACTTTTAGCCACAGTTATTAGTTTTAGTTGTTTATTCATTCAACCTGATAACTTAATGCAAAACTGACCCCAATAAAGTGTACGGAAAGTTATAACCAAACAGAAAGAAGCCATTTTCATTTGACATTCTGAACTCTACTTACTTACAATGAAGTACACTTTCTTTCAATTAACATTTAGAACGAAAAATTAAGATTCTTTGCGGCTGTTTTACGTAACTTATTAAAAATACATGAGACGTTTCATTCAGGATTGAGGAAGCAAAATAAAACTGGGTTTTGTTTCAAAAACTGCTTTATTGTTTAGCAATTTTTAACATAACAACAAAAACAAAAAACATAACAGACTCGTCATGATTGTCCCTTTTACGTTCGATATTTCTGACTTAAATACAAAAAAAAAAAACAAAACAATTACAAATTCATTTGTTCAAAAAATTCTTTCAATTACAAAATATATAATGGAGCCTTGTACTCTAGATTTATACAAATTTAATCTGTATTACAAGAAACCCGCAAATGTAAAAAAAATGTTTCACATCAATGTGAAAATTATAATTATTTATTTAGTGCTGGGATCTCGCTTTCTCAGCGCTTTTTCTCTTTCATTCGGCTTAAAATATTTAAGAAAATTTGTTTGTGACACGGATAAAGCAACATAACAAAATGTCACATTATACCCTGTCCAATATAACAGACATTTTGACAGCTAACCCAAACTTTGTTAAATCCACTTTTTAAACACTAGGGAGATGTTACCAAAACAATCGGAAAGAATCGAAATTGTTTATTCAGTTGAAATAACAGAGTTGTCATCACCATCACTGCTATTAGCACTTAAAAATATTATATTATTATTTAATTTTCAACCATATTTAAGGTAACTGAAGAATCAAGAATAAAATGTTAGACATCTTTCCGATTCACAAATTTTAATCTTTAAAGGGTGTATCGATTTTTTTGATTAATCGATTTTTATGAGCAATATCCCCTCACTCACAGGCTAAGACTGACATCTGTCAGGCTGGCTGTTATATTGGATAGGGCGGCTGCATCAGCAAATACTCGAAATATTTGATAGTAATTAAATTACTAAAACTTAAAATAAAAAATATATAAATAAAATCCTGACTAAGAAGAACAGGGGGCAAGCCCATCGCCACAGCTTAACTAACAAGTCTCAAATAAATATATAGATTTGTTGTAAAACATCATAGTCATGTTGAAACAGTGATTTCAATTGAAAACTGAAATGATAAGATTTTGTTTAACGTTTTCGGACGGGTAACGCCATCTACATTTTAACAAGATCAACCATTTTCGCATCTCTCTCAAAACAACATTACTTCCTTATTATATAGAGGTACAGGAAAGGATGCAGCTTACAATATGTACAAATTGAAATATTTCTTAAGATTATACAACTTAATTACAATTTACTCCTTAAAACTTACAATTCATAATTCATAATTTCTTTATTGCACACAAACAGTTACATAGGACAGTAAAAACATAGAAAACGTGTACAAAGGCGAGCTTATCTCTAATAAGAGATCTCTTCCAGCAAACCAAATAGGGATGAGACAGGTGGATTGCTGAGCAGGAGTAGACCCATGTGTACAATACATATAATAATTACTTACAAATCAATAGACTACATAAACTAGTGCATACTTATATAAATAAATATGAAGTATATTATATAATATACATAAACTAATTAATACTATACATACTACCTATAATTCTATAAAGACAGGTAATGCTTCTTCACACGACTCTTAAAAATATTGAGAGTAGGACTATCCCTGACGGTTACAACAATAAAATTAACAAAAAAAAACTATAGGTAGTTATGTAAATATTATCAGATTATCACGTATTTAAGACACAATCGCAGCAAACCATAATAAAATATGGTATAATGAAGCTATAGTATCCATAGTAATGCAAAATCAGTGTACCGTAAACCCAAGGAGGCAGATACCGTGAAAAAGTATGATTAAGTCACTCCCACTAGTCATTACCACGCCTTTTTACTATACCACGATTCGCTATACTTTGATTAGCACACACACATATACATATACTGTCCCTACTACTATTTGACGTAGGTACTAAAGATATTGTGTAATCTTTTACTTTTATATTTAAAAAAAACTTACCAGCACTTGCTACTTAGTATGGCTGGATTTCACCAACAAAAAGTTATACGGAAAATAACTATCCCGGGGATAACTTGTATGACAAATAACAGTTCTCTATTATCTAGGTGTCACTGGTGTCTATGAAAAATTAGAAGATACTCTCGAGTAAAAGTTACTCTTTCATTGGTAAAATCCGGGCTAAGTAGGTACACTTTATTTGCACAAAATTTTCTATAAATGAGAAGGACCTATTTCTTATCTATGCTTTATTTATGATCAAGGACATCGCATAAGAAATATTTTGAATAATTGTTTTATATTGGGCCAGACACACGGTATGCTTAGAATTACGACCGGTTTCTGAAAAAGCGATCAAATAAAACAGACTGTTAATCTAATATCAAATTTACTTTACACGTTTCACGTAGCCGCTGTTATACGACCACTCGTTCAGAAACGGGGAATTTGTAGTCTTCATAAATAACATACAATTTGTAGGTATTTTCCTCAAAATATTAATTGATAAATAGTAAAAATATAGCTTTTCATATTTTTCTATAACAATACTAATAAAATTCAAGGCTTTTCCGACACTCATTGCCATCTAGCGGAGGGTAGCGAAAGTAAAATTTTCCGCCCAACCTCGCGCCGCCTAAGACGTGAGGTCTTGAGACATCGTAGCGTAGCAAGGCTACGCAGTGCTACGAATATTGTAAGACCAAGAGGACAAGTTTTGTTTTACGTACACTTTTCAACTGTTTTTATTTTTGTTTAAAAATAGAATTTTTTGTTGCGAAAAACTAGCTATGGAATGTTTGTGTTATGAATAGAAAGGGGTGTTTCATAAGCTTACAGAAAAGTAGGCAAAAACACCCCCAAAGTTTAGGTAAACCATGAAAAGAAAAACCGCTTAAAAGGCCGTTGGCTAAATCCTCATAAGCACGCCCCGCCTAGAATACGAAAAAAACCGCAGAGGCGTAGAAAAGAATCCGTAAAAACCCCGAAAGAGACAAAACCACCCCAAAGCCAGCACAAAAGAGCGAGACGGCGCGCCGCAAAGAAAAAACGCGAAAGAAATCCCCATTCTTTTTCACTTCCTCCTACAAATATTAAGCTTAGAAAAAAACGGTTCGCGCTACACGTCCCTCTCTAACAAACAGGGGTGGCATGCCCCTTGTCCTTTTTAATAGTTAGGGCCAGCGAGGGGTGGGGCGGGCGGGGGCAGACCGTCACACGTTCGGCCGCGCGCCTCAGAGCCGCCGTCTTTTCTTGACCGGACGCGTTTTTTCGCGTTTTTCGCGAGGCGCACGCGCGAACTGCCCCGATGTTCTTGGGCACGTCTAAGGCGGCGGGGGGCGGCGCCCCTCGTCTTGCTAGTTGCGGTGGCGTCTTCGCACGCGCGCGTCGTCAGCAAGACGCCGCGGGGCAAGTTTCCCACCAAGAAGTTAGTCGGCGGCCGGGCGCGTCTTGAGGAGGTGGCTTTTCCGAGGGTACGCTTTTCCGGGCTGATAGGCGCGAGATCCTTGCCACGATTACAAGACAAAAAGTAGTTTCGCGCGGTTCTTTTTTGAGATTCGTGCGCGCGGTCTCGAATTTGAATTTGGAACGTCTGGCGTTTTCGATTGGAGGGAAAATTTAAAATTTTCGCGGTTTAAAAAAAGACTTGGGAAGTTTTCGAAGTCTGCCGGCGCTGACCGAACTGTTCTTCCCTTGCAGATCCGAAGGGTTCGCGTGCACTAAGGCCGATAGCGGCCGTATGACATTGTGACGATTCGCCCGAAACTGGAATTAATGTTGAAGTACTTCAATGAGAACATCTCCCTAGCGCTCCAGGAGAGGTACCGGGACCTCCATGAGTACCGGAAGACGGAGGTAGAGGAGGGGTCTCCGAGGGAGGCTAAGGTCCCGAAGATTTCGGAGGAAGCCGACCAAGGCGGCGGCGAGGGTTTCGAAACCACCAGCCCTGCGCCGCCGCCCTTCCAAAGACTCCTGGAGCAGCCCAAAGAGGACGAGAACTTCGTAGCGTCCTGGCTGCAGAACTCCTTCAAAATGACCGCTGCGGAAGCCAACCCGGAAACCACTTCTGGAAGTGCGTTAGACCTGCGGGCAGCGCCGCTGTCGCTGCAGATTCCGCTGCAGCAGGAGGCTCAGAGGCAGTTCAAGATGAGCCATGGCTTCTGGAATCGCAGCAGGCCGGCGACACCTGGAGAGGCTCTGGAGCCCCAGCCGGGGCCGCCGCCGACACCGCAGCCCCCGGCAACCCCTGACCACAAGATCATGACCGAGAAACTGGTTAACGAGATTCAGGTGAGTGGCCGCCTTTTTATGGCGTTTTTTTGTTAAAAAAGGAATTTTTTTTTTTGGTGATATTTTTTTTTGAAAATCAATTTAGTTATTGTCAAAAATCGAGGTGCCAAAAATAATGATAAAAGAATAATATGTAGATAAAATATGTGTTTCAAATCGTACAGTTACAGTAGTTACAGTTTTCATGACCGTCCGTCGGCTCTTTGAGTTTTGTCGTTCTATATTTAGGTGTCCTTTCTTGAGTGCGTTTACTGATATTTATTCGTAAAGTATTAAGAAAACGATAAAAATAAATTTCCGGTCTGAAATACTAGGTAGTTATACTTTAGTTACTAAAAACACAACACAAACAACAAAAAAATTCAAAAGTCACTTGTTATTTCACAGGTAACTAAGTAATATTCTGACAACTTATTTACAAAACGTGTTAATTATTTAAATTTTCAAAACGTTTGTGCAACGTCTAACTTCCTATAAGTTTGCTTATCGACTGACCTCAAGAAATGAGATCCCCAACAACTGGTTACGAACGATCCTTTTCTTGACAAAAAAGAAACAATAAGAAAGGAACATATTGTAGCGCTTTTGTTAAAGGGTTAAGGGTTTCGGGACCAAGCAAAAGTTATTATTAAATCGTTTTTGTCCGTCTGATCGCATCCGGTTCCTCAAAAGGATATGTAAATTATAATAATCTGTGATAATTCTATCGTTTCGGTATTAACTTATGATCAAGTTGTCCGCGTTGTTTTCAATAGATATCGCTTTTTTATCGCCGGACCACGACAAAAGTTTGTTTTGACCATATGGCCAGGATTCTTTTATTGAAAACTCCTTTGAAAGTGATGTTTTTATTGTCAACGGCAGCTAATTTTGTTGCCATGTAATTTTGAACATGGAACTCCGTTTAGTTTTTTTTTGCGGTGAATCAGCAGTTTTGGTTGACACTGGCCGTTACGGCAGCAAGCAATTGCAATTTCGCTGCGTTCTTTATTCAAATATTAAAAAAGAAACAAAAGAGGTCGGAGAAAGAATATTACATTTTAAATTAGTTTCGGATTCGCCTTCCTTGCATTTGTCTATTCCCACGGCATGCGGATTAGGGCTTCATTGTGTTTTCATTTTTATATTTTTTGCCGTTTTGTTTCACGAAGGGGTGTTGACAGTTATTTGTTACTGCGATTCTCTGTTCGTATTTAGACTTCTTTTTTGTTTTAGACGAATATGTCAATGAAACCGGTTTTAATATCCTGTTCCTGTTAGTTATTCATTGATTATTTTTTCACGGTAACTAGATATTTAACGGTTCGACGCTTCCAAGTGGTTGCGCTTTTGTGGTTAGGTTTTTTTCTTGTAACGGTTAATTAAAATTTGATTTATTAATATTTTTCGAGTGCCTTTGTTAGGTTTAAGGGCTTGTTAGATAAATATTGCAGCAACTATAACAAAAAATATACAAAATACAAAAATGATAATCATAAATATATTTTTTACAAAAAAAAATGTTAAACTTATTGGCCTTTTTCTTTCACGCCTACTCACACACTCGTTGGAACGGGACAACAGCAGCAGCAGCAGCAATCCCCATCCGCTGACTCAACGATGAGCGAGCGATCTCTGGTTCCATTTGCGCTGGTAAATTTACTGTCCCAACTCAATAATGTCGATGTAAATACTTTTACTTCCCGCACTAAAATATTGATGTCGTCTTGTGTGTGTGTTTTTATAGTTTTGTTTTACTAATTTACTAAAAAATCTTTTATTTTAAACTCTTACTTTAATTTCTAGATTTTTATCGCAAATTTTTCGTTTTCATAATTTGCCATATTTCATTTGTAAAAAAAAATAATCTTTAATTTTATGCATGATTGCACGTTTGTTGTGATGTGATATTAATAAAGAAAAAATATATGAATGTAAAGGGTAAGTAATGTTAACTCAACTCAGCTTGAAATAGCTTTTGCCTAACAACTAAATTGTAATCATGGTTTCTAATTTTGTACATAATTGTATAAATAAAAAACCCAACATTTTACTAAAATCAAAACTATTTTCTGTTTTTTATGGGTTAACTATGTCTATGTGGGTTCATTTAATTTCACTGATGCTGTCACTGTCTATCGCTCCGAAAATGGCAAACTTACCCTGTGTTGCACGAACCAAAGAACACTGGGATACCTACAATTGAAATTACCTGAAATTACGCTTTTTCCGTGTACACAAACATATGTCCAATTATCCATCGATAGAAAATTTAATTACAAACAACAAAAGATGTTCTTCGACAAAATGTCGTTGAGATATTTCAGTTTTAATATATAAAAAACACTAAATTACATATTAAAATTGAATTATCTCAGAAACGCTACTAATTTACGACATTTTGTCAAAGAACATTTGTTGTTTTGTAATTGAATTATCATCGATGGATATTATGTTTTAAACAATACACATACCTCGTATACAAGTACCTCAGTATCCCGGGCACCATACAAAAATGTTCGATGTTCTTTTAAAAAGCATATCCTTAGCATTAGAGACAAATGACTATACTATGAGATTTTCTTCCTAAGACGGCAAACTTAAATTTTAAAATCGTTTCTTGTAACTCAGGGTTTTTTACATCATTTGAGTGGTCCTTTATTTGAGCAGCAATCAGTGCATTCTGTCAATATACCGATAACTATTGAAACACACACAGACATAGAAAACATTCCGATAGTAAGCTCCGTTTCCATTTCACAGAGTAAGAAGACATAGATAAGTATTATGGTAACACCACTTAAACTACTGGGGTTTGTGTGTGGTGTGATCTACTCGTTATTTATCGTACTGAGCAAGCAATAACATAATTTTAAATATTCAATAACATCTTAAATAAATCAATGTACAATATATACCTACATAATAAGCAATAACATTCATGGCATTCAATAGCATAATTTTAAAATTCAATGTAGTAGGTACATTTTTAAAGAACTATTCGGTCTTTCTAATTTTTTTATAAAGTATGATTCGAGTTCAGCTTTGATATTAATTCCACTGATCGAGTCCCTAATGTCCCTAATAAGCGCCTCAGCCAGAAATGGAAACCGAATCCAAAAAAACCTTACCCTCCCATCAGTCACAGCCATGTTAATAGATGTGCAGTCTATCGATATTTTATAACATTTATCGATGTGAAATTTTAATGTTTTTTTTTTCTTCCGTGGCCGCAGCCTCAGCAGCAAAGTCCATCAGGAGAGACACCGCTCGACCGCAATATGTTGCCCTTCGCATTGGTAAATTTCCTGAATAACCTCGATATCGATGTAATTAATTTTTACCATCTTTCACAACACTAGCGTTTGGGTTTTCTATTTTCGATTTTATTTTGCAATTTATGGCAGCACGGCACTGCGATACTTTTCTATTTCTAAAAAGTCATAAATAATTGTGGAACTTAAAATAACCATTACAAAAAGCATGTTGGCAAATTACTGTACAAATTTAAACTCTATCGAATTTAAAGCTTTCTTTAATTACTTTCTACAATGTTTTCAGAAAGGTGTGTTCATAATTTCCCTTATAAACTCAGTCGCTTCATAGTTGTTTAGAACTATGTGTCTAAGCTGAACTCTTATAAAACTCAATAAAATATGACCACGCCGTTCTTTTACTGCTTTTAAATTAAGAATATATCTTATCATAACTAATTAATAATAAAATTATGGTGCAGTCGCAGTCACATTCAGTTTCCGTTTAGATTTCATACTGTGATTATTTCGTGTACTGGACTATGGTCTCGTAATAAGGGAAACTCACAAATTGCAACTACTTATATCTACATCTACCGTGAAAATGGCGCCGTAACCTTTGTAAATATGCGCCTAATTTAGCAATATCACGCCCAATTCTAAAGCATATTTTTTTAAAGCCTTTACCGTCAATTCTTAAGTAAATCATATTTATAACTAATGATAACTTCTTCTTTCTTCTGCAACTACTACTTTTCACTTTAAGCTTGAGCCCCTGCATCATATCCACTGAAGTGACGTGACATGACACTGACCTGCACCGCATGCTTTATCCAATCGGAATCGGATAGAACAATCGAATCGGTACCCAATAGTAATTCCAATTGGGCAGAACATTACCCAAAAAGGGGTACAAAAAGGACATGCCGTGAAATTTGTGCCTTGGTCACATCGATGTTACGTTAAGTCATAATAAGTAAGAGTTGAATTGTCAGTGTGTCTAATCCACCCCCTTCTATGGACGCAGCAACAGGCGAGGCCGGGGCAGAGCATAAGCGAGCGAACACTGGAGGAGTGCTGGTCGACACTTCAACGTGTGAGTTGGCACCTGTTTCAATGTGTATCGTATCTAATCCAAGGGTTGGTGGTAGATTGGGGGCATCTTTGTTGATTTTTAAGAATATATATAAAATTATTTATTGTATAAAAACAAATAATATACCAAAATATTATTTTTTGGAGATTTTTTTTCATAACTTTGTGTGGTGCAGTCTATTTTAGGAGAGACGTGATGCTATTTTCTAATCGGACATTTTTATTTTTGAATTATCACAAAGATGCTCCAAATCTATAGCCAACAGTTCGGGGTGTTGGTTACTTTACCAATTGCTCTTAGTTTTTAAGTTCTATCCCATGTTGTTTTATTTCCACCATTTTTTCACCTCACATCCTGGCAAAAAAAGGTTGCGCGCAAATCGCAATCTCACGGTATTGCCACACATCCTTATACGCCATCTTGCGAAGATCTAGGCACTGAATATTCAACACAGTTCTAGGGCACGGAAACATTTTTCCCTAGACTAGATCCCCGATAGTAATTGTCTGCTTGCGATTAACCGCTTCGGGCGTCGCAGAAATTTATGCAACTCAAGATCAAGGCGCGATGCGATAGCAAAAAATATATAAAAATGTACTTTTTTATTATGCACCATCTGCGTAAAAGGTGGTGTATGTCCGTATGACCCAGGAAGCACTTGTTTTGTATTTACGCATCTGCATTTTAAGGTTGGGTAGGTACTTGGCAATTGGTTTCAACGGAAGCAATTTCTGTGGAGAAAAAGGGTTAAAAAAATAAAAGTGTAATATTTTATTAGGTATATTTTTGATCAAATTTATGCAAATAATTCAACCTCATACGGAAGTTCTATCTAATATTGATAGAAATCACAGCCTTATATTGCCATAATTGTGGCGATAAGCTAGTCCCCTGTCACGCAATATGATCAACAGCTAATATTCGGCGCAATAAAAATGATTTTTTTTTAATCAATTTTCAATATTTGCGTACGAAGTCGATATAAAAAAATACGTCTACATATATTTTCCTAGTAATTACATGAGTGTGTTTACCCCACTTTCAATCATAATCAAAGGGGACATTATAATAGCTGACATGAGTGATAGACGTCTAGACATAATTCTAGACCATACCAAGTGACCTGAAGACTAGTCGATAAATAATTCTTGGTCTATTTATTAAGTTAAGAAAAGAACAAGCCATTATATTTATTTAAATAATTTTAAATAACAGACAAGTATATCATTACGCATTTTTCCTTTAGGGGGTTGCAAGGGCATAATTACGCCCAAGATTTGCTAACCGTATCCATAGAAAGAAATTGTTATACGTAATTTTATAACCCAACGAAAAATGGGGTTTACCCATCGCCAGAACACAATGGCAGCAAAGTTGTCTATCATCAGTGTGCTTTTAACATACACCGTCATAAGATCTAAATATCATAGCAAAACATGAGCACCCGGACTTCTTTGTGCAATGAAATTAGCCAAAAAGCAAACAAACAATTCTCGACCCAAGTAACAAAGTTAAATGCAGCGTACAACAAAGAGGTACAGGTGGCCAAAAAAAATAAAATTAACTTCGGTACGTCAGATACAAAACGAAGTACACTCGCGAAGAAAAAAACTTCACTCTTTGTACTAACGTTGAGTACTTACTCTTTTGAGGTCGGAGACGGGGACAGGGGCGGTGGTGGAGTCGAAATAAACGAAAGATCTCGAATACTGATCTTTGCTTACAATTTTCTCATGAACGAGACACGATCACACGACACGATTTTATCGTGAAACCAAAAAACGCACTCGTATTTGTCGGTAATTATGGAAGGAAAAAAGACTATTTATTTTTAGTTAATTAAACACAGTTAACCCGGCGAGCATGAGGCAGGGTATCTCATACCCAGACATAATTAAAAAGTTGTGTAATTCTAACCGTTTAGCAACACTGGCGTTCTAAGTAGCTGGAGGAGGGATGCGTGGGAGGGCACAGTGGCAAAATCGTAGTATCTTGAGGTGTCCGCCGAGATATTCGCGCGCAAAGCTGTCTCGGGTATGTAATACCCTACCTCATTTCTGATGTATTTTTTTACGTAATGTTTTATATTATTTTTTTATAGCTTGATTTGTTTATTTTTGGTTTATAGTGTGTGTTTTGACAGTCAAGTATAAAATAAGTAGAAATAAATAGAAACTGTCTAGAGACACGTTATATGCTGGATTGCTGGGTATGAAATACCCTGCCTCATTCTCGGTGTAACTTTTTTTCGCCTCATGCTCGCTGGGTTAACATATACCTACTTAAGCAATTTACAGAGGCTTCACATCACAACTAAATTAACTAAAAAAGTCTTGAAATTTTGTTTTGCAAATAGTAGGTAATTGCATAAACCAGACAGAATATTTCAGATTACAAGGGCTAAAAGCCGTTTGCACCAGCTTTAAGCAGTTTACGAGTTTCAAGGAAGTCTCTACCATATTTTCTGTTCCAAAACAAACTGAGGTACGAATACAAGTTGGCGAAAAAATAGTCCACATTTGCATGTCGATCGTCAATGAATTTATTGTTATTGCAATGCGATTTATTACCATTGCTCTTTTCGAAAAAATCTCTCGAATATGACCGCGTTCCAAATTTGAAATTCAAATTGCAATTGTTTTCGTTCGAAATTGAGAAGATTTTGACGTCGGCTGCTCGGAACGGACATGTGTTTTGTTTTGTTTTTGTTTATTTATTTTTTTATTCATTGTGCTTGGCGGGAAAGAGGAACATGTTTAGTATTCCGATAAAATGCGTGAGCGGCTCTATTTCAGATTATTTACACTTCTGCGTGGTAAAGTTTACCTTTTATTTTGAAGTGTGTTATTAATTTAAAGGACCTTTATCCCTGGATAATTTCTTACGGAACTCCACAAACTTCTTTTTCTGTTTCAACTGTCATTTTTTCATCTGAGTTCTTTTAAACTATAAATCAATTCAATGTTGTCTTTCTTTGTCGGCCATTCGATTATTTATTACTTTAAAAAATCAACTACGTCCTCGAAGGACCAAAAATGTTTTTAACGCTCAAAAAGACAACGCGAAAACTTTTTTAATAAAATCAAATTTCGACTTCCGTTCGAATTAAGAAAGGATGGTGTCGTTTTTTCTTTAAAAATAAAAGAGTTTGACTGCAACATCTTGTAACAAGCGTGCGACGGGGGAGGGGCGGGGTCGGTAATTATGAAAAGTGTCCAGAATGATACGAGAAATTGTCCGCTTCGGGGAGGAAGACGAAGGAAAAAATCTCACTCTAACGACCGCTCAGCTTTTACTGTTAATAGGTTTCGAAAAGGTTGTCTGTAGAAGAGTGTTGTGGTAAAAGGTTATTCTTTATATATTTATAAAACGTATTAATTAATATGGCGTGATTATTCTTAACAAAGAACATAATCTAAATAGGTAAGGTATTGATTTAAAAAAATACATGTTTTGTTTTTATGCAAATAAACTGACACCAAACGAAACTAATCAATCCAATTTACATTATGACAAAAATTATTGCATGCAGGAAAAAGTGGCAAAGTGCGAGTCGGACTCGCCCATGAAGGGTTCCGTAGTAGCACTGCATCATATCATAATACACCTGATATACCTAGCCCAAATATCACTATCATTCTTCACCAGCAAATAATTACTTTGTTTTCCATAGTGTTTGTATGAATGACAAAGTTAGCTTTGCGGTTTTAATAAATGTTTTATATCTTAAAACTGCTTTTTTTTATTTTCATTGAAAGTGTATATTGAGATACAAAGCATTTTTTTTTATATTTTTCTCTGTCTTACTTTATAAGTTAGAGAGGGGGGGGACACAATTTTTTCCACTTTGAAAGGGTCTGTATTCTATATGCAGACTAATGCAGAGCCTCCCCCTTATTTTTATTTTTTATGAAAATCGTAAAGCGGTTTACAGAATACATCTACATACTTACCAAGTTTCAACTGTATAATAGTTTCGGTTCCTAATAGATTCGGAATAAAGTTGCTGGGACATACGGACGGACGGAAGGACAGGCGGACAGACAGACAGACTTGACGAAACTATAAAGATTCCTTGTTTCTCTACGGAACCCTAAAAACACGACAGCGACCGATGATTCTAAAAGGACGTACTTTTCTAAATGCAATGATGATTTGGCAACCCTACCAAGCTCTCAAGGAAAATCTTTAAAAACATTTAAAATTAAACTCTGCTATCATTGCCACCGTTTTCTATCTCAACTCATTTTTTCTGTCGTATCTATTACAATATTCTGGCAACACTGCTTGGGTGCCGTATTTGTAGTTCATAATTTTGTGCCAAGTCGGTTTTTGTTTTTGTGCTATGAATAAAAAGTATAAGTCTATTCCTGATTCATGCTTTGTTGATGTATGTGTAAGATTCATCAATCAAATATGTGTGTGAAATTCTACTCATACTAAATACCTAATTACATAAAAAAATATAACAACATCAATTCAATCAATCAATCAATCAGCCCTAACTCACCCACTGCTGGGTCTTCATATATTTAAGGAATCGTAAAAAAAATTAACTGTAGCACCTTCAGACTATAAATACGACACTCTAGGGCCGCGGTCCGAAGACAGTTTATATATTTTTTTTTTGCTCGCTGAACCGTCCTGTTATATTTCATCCTAAGGAAGGGGTTTTTTGGACGCAACTTAAAATTTATTTCGCAATTAGCGGTGGGGCAGTCTTAAAACGCGGCACGGGACATTATTAGAAAACTTTCTTAGCACCGCCATAAAACTGTGAACGCAAACCTTTTTCGCGGTTTTTCTGACACCTGCTCTGCGGCGATGGGCTAGCCCCCTATCACGCTGATCAAACTACCTACTAGTGGCTCTGTGAGCTGTAGACCTCGCGAGTATGTCGGTGGGAAAGCTGAACTGCTAACACACATAAAAAAATAACCCAAATAATTTTCTTTCAATAACACATACAAACTTATGAATGTACCTGGTTACGTACATGCAGTATGAAAGTAGCCGCACCAATAACTTTGTAAACTACATTTCGCGATCTTTAATACAACCTATTGACTTTTCACTAAAATTATATAGTCTGTTTCACTCTCATGGTCTTTACAAACCCAACGACACCTCATTTGTTAATATCCATTGAGCCGTTTGGGTTGTAACGATTTTTTTACATTTTAGAACCCCATATCTCCGCCATTTTGAAAAAAATCTAAAAACTGGCTCGAGTAAAAAATTCTATTTATTTTTCCAACCTGCTCACAAAATTTCACGAGAATCGGTTCATAAATGCGACCTGTAGAGGAGAACAACCGGACAGACATACGAAAGCATTTTTGTCCAAACCTGAAACGGAGACGCTTCGCTCGCTTCGCTCGCTCGGTCAATTAAGACTATTGTCCAGCAAAATGCCTATCTTTAAAAAGTTATTCCAGCAGTTTGAGATACTTCCAGAATCCAGAAAAATATATGTTGTAAAACCGTCCCTTGGCTAAAAATTTAGTGTTTGAAAACATCCTAATGCCCTTGGAAACTATATGAAAAAAAAAGTTACTTTTTACCTAAAACGAGTTATTCCACGAGTTCTACAAGCACATTGTTTTAGTGACAAATGGTACACATCAAAATGCAAGTTTTGGTGACAAATGGTACACATCAAAATGCAAGTTTAACAAAACGTGTGATGGACAAAATGCTCGATTGATCGTAATCGTATCTAAATTAATAACTTACAAATAGTTCCCCTCAGGAGCGATCGTTCTGCTTTAGACCTCGCTAGCATGTTGGTGGAAAGCTGAACTTCTTTGCACTTGGTTACCTGTATGAAGTATACCTTGGTCACCTATATGACATTAGCCGCACCAATAACTTTGTAAACTACTTTTAGCGATTTATGATACGATCTATTGACTTTTCACAAATATAATATATTCTATGCCAATCTCATGGTCTCCACAAATCTAACGACACCTCTGCCTGTAGACAAAGTTAAACGCTAACGCTAGCGAAACGAAACTCTAACTTTTTATGTATGCGATTTGACATTTGGCTTCGCTAAGGTACGTCACCTTAGCTGATTTGTCAAAATCCTTCAAGCAGTTTGGGCTGTAGCGATTTTTTCACATTGATTTTCTCCGCCATAAAAAAAAACATTTTCATATTTCTTTAATAATTTGTGAAAATTTCAACCACCACAAATCTAGTTGCTAATTTTAGCGATACCGGGTGCCAGTAGCTAAACATGGGAACAGCTGTGCCTCTGCCACCACGATTATCAAACTGTTAGTTTCTTTGTTTATGTGTTTGCGATGGGTTTGTCCCACGATACAGCATTTTAATGATAATAACATTGGAGGATCATCAGAGGATATCAAACTTATAAATACTGGAAAAAAAAACATCATGCAAAACAGTATTTTTTTGTGGTTTCCTTAATTAAGGCCAGACGTAATGTGGTGAATGAGGTAATCATAATTATCAGAACCTGTGTTTTTATTTGACTTGAAATCATAAAAAATAAACAATAAATTAAGCAACCGAAAAATGTATAAGTGATCCAGTCGCTGTTTCTGGTTCCCACGACACAGGGTAGTGGGGCCAGAAGCAATGTATGTGCCTGTATGAAAATGTTTATGTTTATATTTATGTGATAAACAATGCAAAAAAACACAGTTGGGCCTTTTTCCATACGGTGAGGCAGAGACACAGTAGCGCCCACATCTTATTTTAAGCAAGTGATGACAAATAAAAAATATGCAAAATATATGCATTTTTCCTAAGGTTTTCTGGAAGAAATCTCTTTTTAGAGATAAGCTCGACTTTGTACATATCTTTCTGTAAATGTTACGTGTTTTTTTATGTTTTTGTGCAATAAAGTATAAATGAAATGAAATGTATGAAATCCCGATAAGGCGCGAGATTCTCACAAACACACAAATTGGCGGGAGCTGTGACCTCCCCCCTTTCCTCTTGCCCCTCTCCCTCTGAGCGCTAGAGACGTTGTATGAAATAAAGAGAAAAACTCGACAAAAATTAGATTTCTTGAGATCTGGCGGGCGAAAATACTCTTGATGCTTGCTTGGGTGGCATGAGAACGTTTTACGAGTACATAATGGATATAATATGAAATATAACACGTTGTAGTTATAACATTCCTAATTATGTCATACTACTTATAAGATGGTTAAAAGACAAATTAAAGAATACTTTCTGTCATGTATGGGTTACACTATATAAAATTAATGGTATAACTTGTGACGAAAATCAGATACGTATTGATTGTTCACATATCATTATTGCTTACAAAAAGATAGTACTCGAAATCCTTTCAAACACAATATTGTTTTTTATTGCACGATAAATAATTACAGGAATCCTTAATACGAACTGTTCCATTTTAAACTATCTTTAATTAATTTATAGAGCAAAATCTGTCCTATTTCACGACAAAGTATCAAGTTTCTTTAGCCGGCAACGGCAGCGTTAATGGCGCGTGCTAGAGTCTAAAAAAAGATGGCGACGCTCTGAAGATAAAAATTAGCTGAAATTAAAAGAGACTTAACGAAGCCTATTCTTGCCTCCCGTTTGAACAGCATTTTATCTTATTTGTAAGAGAAAATATGTTGATGAAAAACATATTGGTAAACCTTTAAATCGCCTTAGTGACTGACGGTGCTTATTGACCGCTGACTGTGACATTACCACCTTTTTTCATACGGGGGGCGGCAAAGATACAGTTGAGCCAACTTTTAGCCAGTTATTGAATAATAACTGCCTCTGCCACCCCGTATGGAATAACCGGCCAAGTGCGAGTCGGACTCGCGCACGAAGGGTTCCGTACCAATATCTATAAAAAACCGCAAAACAATGTATGGGAGCCCCCCCTAAATATTAATTTAATTTTAATTTAATTATTTATTTTTAAGTAATTAATATACTCAATATATTGTGAACATTTTAAGCGTCTACCAGCTACCATAATCAATATCGAGCAAAAATGAGCAAAAAAAATCACGTTTGTTGTATGGGAGCCCCCCTTAATATTAAATTTCTTTTGATTTTTAGTATTTTTTGTTAAAGCGGCAACAGAAATACATCATCTGTGAAAATTTCAGCTGTCTAGCTACCACGGTTCATAAGATACAGCCTGGTGGTGACAGACAGACAGACGGACGGACGGACGGACAGACAGCGAAGTCTCAGTAATACGGTCCCGTTTGGCACCCTTCGGGTACGGAATCCTAAAAGGCGTGACGCTATATCTGTAAGGTCAAATTATAAACTTAATAAATTGTATAAAATAAAGTAGTTTCCCGCTGTCTGTCCCTATGTATGCTTAGATCTTGAAAACTACGCAACAAATTTTGATGCAGTTTTTTAATAGATAGAGTGATTCAAGAGGAAGGTTTATATTTTTAATACTTGCATAATATAGTGCACCGTGCATTGCACCCGTGCGAAGCCGGGGCGGGTCGCTAGTGAAACTTATAAAACTAAATAAGTATATTTTTTTTTTGTATAATCCTATGGTTATATATCAGTAGTATAAATAGACATTTGATTTAGGGTTGAATAATGAAATGCCAATTTCATGGTCTTACACGTCAATTTATGAGTTGCAAAACATGCATGGTTGATTCCTTCCTTAGTGGTTAAAGCTAGAGGCGTATTTTGTATTGGAGGGTTCCGCATTAAAATGCACTAAAATACAAAAATGTGACTTTAAAATGATACTTTTTTTCATTTTTTTTAGTATAATAATAGTTCAATAAATGATCCTTCGAGAGCAGTAGCAGGGCAGTAGGTATTAAAACTGCATGATATTCAAATATAAATCGAATATTAGGTATATATTTTCCATATTCCTAATCACCAATTTTACCATAATAAAAGTAAAATTGGTGATAAAAACTATTCGTCAATATGTACGGTCGGTAACGATACGGGAACCACAACAGGAATGCGTAGCTTCACACTTGACCGATTTTTAATTACAATTTAGTGTGCCAAACAATAAGTACTTATGTCTGCGGTAAAATTAACTCATTACACGCTGTTTAAATACCGGACATTATAGTTTTTTATAATTTGAATGATTGTAAAATTCTTAGAAAAAACGCAGTTGGTGAGAAAGCTTTCGTTTCTTTGTTACAGTTACACATAAATATATTATTTATTTGTTTTGTTTGTTTGTATGTATGTTTGTTGCTTTATGTAGTTGTAAATATGTATGATGATTGCAATGTTTCATTTTTTTGTACATTGTTCTCCACAAATGCTTAAGCCTACAACGTTTACATAAATCCTTATTTGAAAAAAATATCTTTGAGTTTGTTTGTTTAATTAAAAGTATAATGTTGCGTTATTGACAAAAACCATAAATGAAAATTTTAATAAATTGCAATCAATTCTCACTGAAAAAGAAAAAGCCAAAGAAGGAAACTACCGACTCGACATTCTTATCCCATTAATGAACATATTTAATTATCTGTTTACTTTTATGGCTTTATGGCTTTATAGCTTTGGTGCTTAATAAGTATGGTTATAATACACACACACACTCTCACTTACATAGATACACCCTCACACATGCAGATATTTATAAATTATTTTAACTTAATTTAATATAATATAAATTTATATAATAACAGTAATCTCATTGTTAAACTTAAATTCTAATTCAATTCAATTTTATTCAATTTTCATGTAATCGCCGCAAATAAGGATTGTCAAATGTTTATTTCCTCCCTCACAAGACAGGCTATGCCTAGTGTGAGGGTCAGCATACCTGTGAATTGTATTTCCTTATGGCAATAAACGATTTTCATTTCATTTTCATTTTCAATAAAAAGCAGTTAATTGTTATAATATTCTAGTATATTATTGTATTATAGTCGTCATAATAATATGACGATTATAAATAATTCACTTGTTTTTAAAAATTAAGTAATAAGAGTGTATAATCAATGAAAAATAATAAATGAAAAAAATATATATATCTGAACAAAATTCGACAGCTATTTATTATCATGTTGTCAAACATAAAGAAACAGCGCCATTTTCCTACACTGAGACATTTTATTTTAGTCCAACACTCATTAAAAGTAGTAATCTGTAAAATAAAAACCTAAAGTAGGAACGTAACAAACCTAAATAAATATAAAAACAGTAAAAATGCAATAACTTAAATTAATTAACTACGTATCGTTATCATAAAACGATGCGAGTATTGATGATACCAAGATAAAAATAATGCAAACTTATTAAACTTTTTCTTATACCTAAAGTCTTCACAAAATAAAAGGCCCGTTTTGACAGTTCACGCCCATGAAGTTTTAACCCCTAATGCGTAGGTAATAAAAGCCAACTGTTGCGTACATGCAAAGCGCACCTAGGAAAACCGCTTCTATTACCTACGCGTTAGGGGTTAAAACTTCATGGGCATGAACTGTCAAAACGGGCCTTTTATTCTGTGAAGACTTTAGAGAAATCCTCAACACCGTGTTAACACCTAATAACGCAGCCTTCTTAGGATTTATTTTATTAATTTGAAATGTATATTAATGTTATGCAATATTTGTGTCTCTGCCTCTCCATAGTGGAAAAGGCGTGAAATTATGTTATGTTTTCGATAATATGTAATATTTGCCATCTTTCATTCACACCTTGTAAAGTCTTTCTCTGTCTCAACGTCGCAAGCCAATTACATGAAAACCATTGCATTCTATCGAGACCACCTATAATGATACCACCATAGGACTGGCAAAAAATGATTCTATAAAAAGTATGGATATAAAAGCGATGGTGGAAAAAAACGCAAGATATCTTGACGTGGAGCTCTCTGGATGGAAAAAGTGCATGTTAGTCTGTCTCACTTGCACGCGAGTGGGGGCGAGGGATTGTGATGTCTTGATACTTGATTCTTTTACGTTAATTGACATAGGTACCTACCTAGAGTCTTTTGTCGAGAGGTTTGATCGGAAACATACATTTTTGTGTTTTATAACATAGAGACAGACTTTTCACTTACAAGTTAAAAAATATAAATACAGCAATGAATAATGAATCCGGATACCAGAAAAAAGATTTTCTTTTTATATTTTAACGTTGTGGATTTGGATACTCGTCTAGGTGACCACCTATTTTTGTATGTCTCGACAACTTATAACCAAGTAGTATGTTATTTTTCATAAAATTAATTAACAGTAATCGTCAGCACATTCATTCATCCAACAACTATTGAACAATCCAAAAGTATCAAGATCTCTTCATCGGCCGAGCCCGCAGAGGCTTAAACTAAGGAACTGCAATATAACTGACTATAATAAAAAACTTAGCGAGTACACATAAGTGCTCGCCGTGATACCCAGACCAACATACAGACCTATAGTTTTATAGTGCCCGCCTACAGGCCACGGCAGTGCATAAGATTTTTTATGCCGCGCTCACTGACATTTGAAAAACTCTATTTGGCGAAAACATACGTTCTTTTTGCTGCAAATTAAGAAAAAAGTTTTCCTTGAGTGATCCTGGTCGGTGACACAACAGTGACGTAAAAACGCGCGAAATATTTTTTCAAAGTGGATTGAAAAGTTTTCTTTTGGTAGAGATTTATACAGTGAAATGATAAGTTTTGATAGAAAAATCTTAAGTTTTTATCCGGAAGGCAGAGACCGATGCAGGTACTTACTTGAATAATTTTCTGTAAAACCAGTTTATTTGGCTTGTATTGTATTAATCATAAAAAATAATACCCTTTCAAAATATATTTCATAAAACGTCAAATGAAAGGGTTTTATTTTACTACACATGCTTGACTCTGTGCCTTCAATAGGAGGAAAGCAAATTATTTGTGCTATAGGTATCACACTGACTATCAAAATGGGTTCAAAAGTAGACTCTAGGGCTATATGACAAGAGCGATAAGCCCAAATGCTTTATTTTTAGTCAGTTCTAGATCTCTAGATCTCGAAAAATATATCATGTACCCTACCTATGTATATTTTTAACAAATTTTATTTAACAAAATAAAAACTTTTCCCAACAGTTTCTTTTGAGTTCTTTAATGTCTAAAACAAAATATTTGTTTACTAATAGGTACTTACGGATATAATTGCTATCTAAGTCTCTCTAATTACCTACTTTATTTGCCCATTTTATTTATAAACGTTAAGCTTACGAGTTCACGACACAATATCAATCAATATATATTTTTAATGGCTCATTGCAAGTTATTATGTCAACACGCCCTAATTTCCGTAATCGACAGTAAGATGATAACAAATATCATTGAATCTACATAAACTGACAATATTCGTACTAACTAGAATACAGTAGCCCAAGCCAGTTCTCAGTTGAGACGGCAAGAGCACACGCGTTCAAAGATCGGAGCCAATCTCAACAATTCATCTTTATTT
The DNA here is from genome assembly GCA_963457715.1 of Argyresthia albistria. Lineage (NCBI taxonomy): Eukaryota > Metazoa > Arthropoda > Insecta > Lepidoptera > Argyresthiidae > Argyresthia > Argyresthia albistria. The sequence continues at coordinate 2,333,512 of OY735275.1, read as the reverse complement.
CTCAAGTCAAGACCGCGTCTAATCCTTTTTCCCGCGCAAAAAAAAACAAAGTAAAAAGTGATTACGCAACATACAGCCTACTCACACATACACAACATTGAGGTAGGTCAGTCAGTTCAACCTCTTTACACGACTTGCAATGCAACTGATTAAAAAATGACAAATGTAGTACTAGCTACCTACTTGAATAGTATCAGTTTTCGCAAATACTAATCATAATTCACAAGTAGGCACTCATAATGTCACTTGTGATGTAATATTATACCTTTGTTTTTAAACGCTCTATTTAGGGCAACGCTTAGTCAGTTTCATTGAATTCAAAATAATTGACTTGTCATCAGTTTATTGGGCATCATGTCTACGGTGGATGTCGAAAGGAGTGGCTGTTTGAGTTTGGATCTATGACCCAATAAAAAAAAACTTATAAAAATAGATAAAAACTAAAAAGTAACATGTGTCGGTTCTCTGAGCTCAACAAAGTGGCATACTCAAAATCATAATTATAACTGGACGGAAATTCATATCATAATACTACATTCACATCATTTACAGTTTGCGTATCTTTCGGGAGGTTCGAAAGGACTTTACTTCCGTATTTTAACCAAAGAATCGGCTAAACCGCCGAAACTGCCAGTCGCGAAATATAAATTAAGTACTCCTTAAAACGTCCAGGAATAGTAACAGCAAACTCTGAACCTAAAAAGAGAATATTTCTTCCGTTTGTCTAAACTCGTTCGACGCACGCGCAGAGGTTTACATGTTTGCGTTAGTTATGCGTGTGTGCGTGCGCCCTGATGCATCGGTGTACTTGTACGGATAGCTAGTTTCTATGTGTGTGTGGTGCGTAAACGCTTTACTCTTGTCTTAGGTTAGGGAGGTGAGCGACCTCTCCCGTTTCGCGCAGACTCCATTTATTTTTATTGCACAACACGTGGATGGCTATCGGCAGACCTCGCTTTTATTATTTTTTTGTTTTTTTTTATGTGCCTCTATCTGAATTGGGACTATTTTTATACAGGCTATTATCGCGGATTATAAAACACCTGACGACGCAAATATTTTACAATGGAGATGCGTCTATTTAAAAATATACATAACAATCAAGGAACTTTTTAAGTAGTAGGTACCTATAACTTGCATCAATATATATTAGGGAACTAATATCTCAATTTTATTTTATCAACTTCTTAACGTACTTACAGCCCAAAAAAGCCAAAACAAAAAAAATTGCTTTATTACAAATACCCTTACTTCTAGTAAGGGTATTTTTAAGTGTCGCAAGTTCGTCGTCCGTGATCGTGACCCGGGAGCGGAATACATGAATAGTGTATGAAACGGCATCGCGCCGTGCATTCAACAATAGGAGGCAGTGAAATGCGTCCTTCTTACAGGTTTAAGAAAGTATTTAAACGATCCTTAGGAGGTTTGAAAAGAACAAAATGCAATTTATATACATTGTTCCTGTGAGAGATAAAAAATATTTTAAAACATATATAATATAAAAATATATTGAGGTTAATGAATAATATACAAATACTTACGTAATGATCAAGATAGTTTTGAATTAAAATACAGACAATAAACAGCTATTGTTGACAAGAGATAAAAAAGCAAGGGCCAAGTACGGGTCACCGACCTGATATTCTTGTAGGTACAGTTAGGGCTAAGAAAGAGACACTGTCCTTTGTTTTTCTTATCATATAGCCCTGAAGGAGCGTTCAACTTATTTTTAAATTAAACCCCTTCTATCATCATATCTTGGCCATATCGGATATCGTTATTATCTTGTTTGATTGTCGGAGCATTTAAAAAAAAAGAGATATATCGTCTTTTTCGATAGCTTACATTACCAATGTTTCTAAATATATATAGGTATGTGTATTTTTATTAGCTCTCATATTTGAAAAGCAGTAAGCTGTATTTTTATTTGTTTTTTCCCAATTATTAGGTGATAATAAAACGCTCTAATTTCTGAGAGTTGTCTCAGCTATGTGACATTGACAGTTCCGTCATATCAACCCTATCATTATCACGCACTTGAGGTAGCACTCAGTGCTGTCAGGAGTTTGTTACCTACGGGGTCTGCGGGTCCATTCTCGCACCTTCGATATACGGATAGATTCCCATACGAAATCACTCGATATAGGTGTAGATATCGTATATCGAATGCGCGAGAATCATGCTCCTGATATGAACAGACAAAATCCTGAGCAAAAATATTAGCAAGTAGAGAACTTCCGAGAAAAAGGCGAGATCATAATATAATAAGTATGCGTGTCTAGATACGAAGTGCGAAAAAGTACGCATAACCATTATGAATTCCCAGTTCATTCGTCCATTGCGTAACAAAATAAAAATGCATCGTCCGTCCGCATACTGCGATGTAGTCGATTAGCGATTGCATCATCGTAGCACAAACACAGCCGCACGCGCACACATGCAAAGCGATGTATATTAAACTGCCTGTTTGCTAATGCAAAAAATAAGGAAAAAATGCATACTTACTTTGTATAGGTACTTACATATTTTTTACGGTTCAACATTTTTCGATTTAATTTCCTTTTAATATTATTATGACGGACATTATACATACCTACCTACCTATACTTTTAACTACCCAAGAAATATTAAACTAACTATAACTAACTAACTATTAATATAATATAATGGATGTAATAATAATATAATGGATGTAATAATAATATACAAAATATTCACATAAGATGATCAAAAATGACAAAATATATAAATAAAAAAATACTTATTCAAATCATTGCTAATCAATATCAATAGTGGTGCGCGTGCAACCATTTCATCAAGTTCTTAATTCCGTCACACGCACATAGAAAAAATAAATTGCATTTGTCTATTCGTGGTATTGCATGTGTGCGGTATCGCGAAAAGAAATGAGGTTATCTGAATGCGTTTGTCATTGTCTGTGCTGTGTCTCTTTGGACAACAGAGTAGGGGAAAGAAAAAAACCTGCCTTTTCTCCGATGTGCCAGTTTTTCACTTAGTTTCATGTAAAATAAACTGAAAAATGTGTCCTGCCATTTACATACTCATTTCATAAGCATTTCATATCCAACTCGCACTTGGCCGATTATATATTGCAAAAAATTCCTTGATATGTTGTCATTGAAATCGTACAAATTAAAGACATCATAATATTTTAATGTATGATATATTATTTATAATAATAATTCTATATTTTCCCATACTCTGCAGTCCACTAACACTTGCACATTAATATCTAAAATGGCCGTCAGTTGTTGACGTGACGCAGGTCAGTGTCGAGAGATGTAACAATTCACTTTTAGTATTCTCAGGATGAGTTTTAGCTGCTGTAAGGTCTTTATGATTCGCTTTGGCAAAGGCTCTATCCGTGATATTACAAAAAATATTAAACGTTGTTTAACCTCAAAACAAGCGTCAAATCCCATACATTTTGGTTTTTAAACAGGTGTTGAACGGCAGTTTTTTTGTTATTGTAATAAGCCCTTTACTGTGGCCAGGGGCTAGGCTAGCCTCCTTGTAATACAAAGTCAACTATTGAATGAACATGTAATGTAACAATTAAGTAAACATGTATTGTCCGTTGGCGGACCTGAACCAATAAAATAAAAATAAAATAAACATAGGTGCAACTGCGTCACTTTATAAGAACCATAACATTATATTTTTTTATAAAACCATTTTTTTTATTCCAAACAAGGAAATCCCTTCTACATGCCGACTCGCACATTTCCCTGTCTTAGTGGGCGGCACAGCGATAGAGAGTAGATATCTAAACTGCCATCTAAAACGCAGAACATTTTATATTTTAAACTTGTTTTATTCCATACTTGGTCGCCGCACCTCAGCTATTTTTGAAACTATGCGCGTAACATGCGTCTTAGGATGTTATCTATTTTATTTTCATTATTTGTAAATACTATACAAAATACTTATTTCATGTGATTTGAAGATGAACTGTGTTCGGTGAAGATGGCACCCAAATATGGTGATATACTATTTTTGAAAATACCAAAACTATTATCTTCTTTTATCTTTATTCATTGGTCCTTTGAAAACACAGACTAAATGGTCTAAAATCTTAATAAACTGCAATTTAAAAAAATAATATGATACTAATAAACGTAAGTTATGTAATGAAATCAGTCGTAATCACTGATATGCGACTAAACTACTCTGCAATTCCAATTGATCCATAATTCCGTAATGGAGTAGCAATCTCGGGCCAAAATGTCATAAAAACCTTTATAAATCAATGCTTATTTACCACACGACCCCGCCTTTCATCATTGAAACTAGAAAATTATATACCTAATCATAAACCTAATAAACCTATCTTTTGTAATTAAACACACTATATATATAATAGTTTTGTGTCAACAGGGCCAATGCAAGGCCGTCGACGATAAGAATGTGCTTGTGGGATAAAAACATTAAAAAATATAATAATATGAAAATGGTGATGAGTAATGAGTAATGTTGCCTTGAACTTAAGATAAACTCTTAAGTGTGTTTTTATTGTTTTTGTGATAATACTTTCTTGATCATAGCTGTAAATTGAGAGATGTACAAAAGGACACATTTACACGAACGCCTACAGTTAGGAAATGATAATAAGTTTTGTAAAAAAACCACAAATATTATGTGCAAATTACTGCAAATATAAAAATAATACTTTGATACCACAGATTTTACACCCGTGTCGTCAATTTTCCCCTTGATGGACAGCATAATGAGCAGAAAAATGACTAACAAAGTCACGTAAGAACCCCTTGGAATAATGCGAAAAACGTTCAAGTTAATAACCGGTTGTTGACAGTTTTTTAAACAGTTTTTTTTTAAATAAGTCGTTTTGTAACAGTTAGCGCGGGAAACGGGAAGTGCTAAGTTGCTAATTGATACTGTCACACCTGTTAATATTTTGTTTGTATTGTTTTGTTTTTAATTGCATATTTGTGGCGTGGTGGTGGGTATGCAACAAAATGGGTGCGTTTTGGTCGCGACTTTGATATTTATGTTTTTATTGTGTGTTACAAAATATACAGAGACCTTACAAATGAAAGCTTAGCTCTAACACCTATGGATTAGTATCAGCTTTATGAGGTCCCATGGACATGGACAAATTTTTAGAAGAAAACGCCACGTCAAATCGCATACATTTTCTTAGCGGTTCAATGACCTTGCCATGTTATCTGGCATACAATATAGATAGTTTAAATAGTTTAGTTTAATTTAGTTTAGTTTAGTTTAATAGTATAATTAGGCATTAAACATAGAGAGAAACATATACGATGTGTGGAACATATATTTTTATCAAACATTTAACAAAAGCATCATCTCTTTCAATCAAAGTTTTGTCACAAAGACATTTTCCCACAATTTGACCCGAACCTTGAGAACCGCTTGTTTATTTCTCCACAGTAAAAGTACGCAGTCTCCTTTTGAACGCATCCTGCGCTTCTCAAACTAAAAATAAACAACCGCTCAAGTTCACTTGGTCACTGAGGCGCAAGTGACGCATTTTTCTGAACTTGACTCGCATTTTTTGGGTCACCGTTTGTTATTTTCGTCCCCTGCTGAGCGACTGACGGCTCAAGGCGCGGATTGCTGATCAAATAAAGTCTCGCTTAAATGTCATGCTGAGTCAGTCAAAGCAATATTTGTAGATGATAATTTTAGATATCTATATTTGGAAGTAGGCAGATATTTTATTCGAACTGACGCAATAATTTTAGTCCCAACGAATTGATTCTTTATTAAATTATCCTTTCTTTTCTTTTCTTTATACTTTATTGCACACAAATCAATACATTATGACAATTAAAAATGGAAATGATATGTACAAAGGCGAGCTTATCTCTATCGAGAGATTTCTCCCAGCAAACCCAGGATGGAAAGGATAAATAAATCAACAATATACAACCAAGTGTACAACATCAAATACTTAAGTAAAATATATATATATAAAAAATAATAATATAAACTACATACAAATACGTACATATATACCAGAATTAATGGATATAAATAGGAAATAAAACATACATAAATACAAATACTTAAATTAATTCGTAATAATGAATGACTAATCCAGGTGCAATACTGCAGAATATACACATAAATATATTCAACACAAATAAAAAAGGATTGTCGTACTCAACATCAGATATTTTATAGGTTAGTGACCCACCAAGCAACTCACATACTTTTACACATCAAGAACTACCTACACAGCCAAAGTGTCAAAATTATGTCAGAATTCTCTTCAACAAGGATGTTAACATCATTATGTCAGAATCCTCTGTGTCAACAAGGATGTTAACAGAATCCTCTGTGTCAACAAGGATGTTAACAGAATCCTCTGTATCAACAAGGATGTTAACATCATTTTGACACTTTTGCTGAGATGTTTCTGATTGCTTAGGATGGGCACATCTGTTTGATCTGACTTCTTGCTCACATATATTTGAAGCAAACTGTACCTATTATTAACATAAACATTTACATACAGGCACATACATTGCTTCTGGCACACTAGGTTACCGTGTCGTGAAAACCAGAAACATCAATATCACAAACATGTAAACATCCAAGACTTGTTTTTTTTAATGTTTTCTTTATCCCCAGCTGGGAATCGAACCCGGGACCTCTTGCATGGTAGGCAGAGACACTACCGCTGCGCCACGGAGGTCGTCATTATGACTTACCTACTACTTTAAAAAATAACTCTTTTAAGACCTTCTGGCCGACGACGGTAATACATCTTAATAGAGCCTTAATGCTTAACAGCCCCGTGGACAATTTGCGAAAATGGACGGGGCATATTTCATCCAGTTTTTTTTTTCTACTAAGAGCGCTCAATTTTTAATGTCCTAATTACACCCTAAAGGGACAAGGTTTAACTTGTCTGGGCGACAGGACACGCGATTTAAAAAGATGTTTAGTTGAAAGACCTTTTAAAATTTAATGAAAATATGTATAGCAATGCCCCATGATGTAGTAGGATTTTTGCATTTATGCCACTATGGAAAAATATGCTGTTTGGATTGATTCAAAACCTTTATATTAGGCTTGTGGCCAAGGTAATCCAATAAATCTAGGAACAAGTCTTAAGTTGAAGCATTATGTACAAAATGGCATGACATTCTCAGAATTGTGTATTTCCAGCAGATATATTTTATAAAGTAAATTTTGTGAAATAGATAAAGACAGCATTTGATGGCACTTTTACATGACGTCATTCTGTTGTTATTTCATAGAACTCAGGAACAAAAGTTCCGTTTTCACAGTTTATAAAAAGTATCTATTTTAACTTGACAGGCCACAAGCCGACGGGGTATCCCCTGTCACAACAATGGTCTTTTAAAAAAGGTGCCACAACTGTGCTTCCGCCGACCCATAGGTATGGGAAAAGCCGTGACGCTTCGTTGCTATCTTTAGCACAAAATAAAAGGCCCGGTGGGTCAAACTAAATTCAACCTTATTACGACAGTGACACGGACGCTGTCACCGGGCCTTTTATAAATAATGATAAAAAAAAACATATAACTCCCTCTTGATAACCCCCTCCTTTTTTGAAGTCGGTTAAAAATAAGGCCAACTACGGCTATCTATTTTATAACACGGCGGACTTACACTTATACATAAACAATAGAGTTTGAACAACTGGCTCAAGTAGGCAGAACAATACCCTATGCCACTCGGTATGAGAAAGGCGAGACGATATGTTTTTAGTTTTGCAGTCAGGGAAACCACCACACCCGAAAATATGGCTACATTACAAAGAGCAATTCACTGCAGGAATGTACCGCAAAACTTGTATTGCACACACACAAAAACATACGTTCAAAAATCACATACAGCACACACAAACTGCACGAAAGCACGAAACTCACAGTACAATAAATAATTTTAAGTCCCTATAATTTCGCGTTATCTGACTTATGACTAGAAAGTAATTTCTTTAGGTCTCGGCAAAATTATAGGACGCCCCGTGAAACCGAACACCATACCGCCTAGGTTACCTGCACATACCTAGGCTAGGTTATGTAAAGTGGGGAGTAAGACAAATATAAGCTTTTTGTTCCATTGTGGGTCCTATGTCAGTCATATTATTATTAATGTGAAGGAATGAAAGTTATGGCAATTTACACCTTGGCAAGATGGCAACAGGGACACTGAGCAGATTACTGCTGCTTATCTTATAGACGATACAATTATTATTATTATTTTTTAAATCTGTTTTTTTTTATTGAGGGCTTAGTACAATAAAAATGACTATGTCGCCCTCGTTCGGGTCAACTAATATTCTTACATCAACTAATTAATAGGCACACCATTATTTCTTAGTCTAATTCCTAACCTAACTAAACTATATAATAGATACAATTTTTTTTATAAAATAAAACACGAAGTAGTCACCTAATGTTTTTATAATATATTTTTTTGAGAGAGAATTAAAGTGTGAGGACTCAGTGACTCTTATGAACAATGTCATAAGGTATATTTCATCTGGACCCTGATATTTTTTTCGATCTGTCGAATATCCGTGCTCCAGGCTTCAGCGGGTCGATTCTCGCGCTTCGATATACGGATATCGAGACCAAAATTGACAGATTCCCATACGAAATCACTCGATATAGGTGTAGATATCGTATATCGAATGCGCGAGAATCATGCTCCAGAACCCAGCAAAGCCTGTACATTAGGTGAAATTAAGAAAAGCTACCTTGTACAGATACAGACAGGTAGAAGGTACCACCTTGTACAGATACAGACAGGTAGAAGGTACCACCTTGTACAGATACAGACAGGTAGAAGGTACCACCTTGTACAGATACAGACAGGTAGAAGGTACCACCTTGTACAGATACAGACAGGTAGAAGGTACCACCTTGTACAGATACAGACAGGTAGAAGGTACCACCTTGTACAGATACAGACAGGTAGAAGGTACCACCTTGTACAGATACAGACAGGTAGAAGGTACCACCTTGTACAGATACAGACAGGTAGAAGGTACCACCTTGTACAGATACAGACAGGTAGAAGGTACCACCTTGTACAGATACAGACAGGTAGAAGGTACCACCTTGTTAGACAAGATAGTTTCTATAGCTTTAGCTCCATTCGTACAGGATTAAAAGAAAAACAACATATCATAAGCGTCTCGCCTTTTCCCAGGGATGGCGAAGCTAAAATTATTACCACATTTACCCAATAAAATAATGCTTTCAATTAATAAATATATTGTATCAGTCAGGGACCACCAACCTTTTCTCAAAGTGACATGTGTTTCGACAATTCCCCATAGAGAGGGCGCACCCAACGCAGTAACAAGCACATTTTTAAACTCTGTAGCCACGTCAACCAAGTCTGTTTCGTCAATAGTTTTACGTAACTGCGTACGGCACAAAACCCTATAAAATGTAAAATCTCATGATAATCTGCCTCGTTGTATGCCCGTTCTGTATAGGTATATTGAAAAACCCTTCGTTTGGCTGATGGCTAAGAAACGACTTGGGGCACGCGAGCGTATACACTGGATGCCAGAGTTTTCGGCCCGGTTCTGATATGCGATTTGTTTTTAAATGGGTATCGATAACCTTATAAATTACTTTTAGATGAATTATAAAAATAAGTCATTTCTAAAATTAGTCGTGTCTAAAGAAGTTTGTGTTATGTTTGTAATATGATTCACTCGTATTCTTATCAGGACTAAGTTTGACTCCTGACTCCTGGGGTAGATATTTTTGGGATTTCTTCCTGAAGATATTTTGGCATGGTGCAGCACACTTCGGACAAAATATTAAATTTTAAATGTTCTAAATTAAGTACTTCTGTACTTAATTTAGTACTTCTGCTCAGTCCCGGGGTAGGTATTTTTCAAATATTTTCATGAAACTATTTTGGCATGGTGGAGCATACTTCGGACAAAACGGATTATTTTGATGTTCTAAATTAAGGACAAAATGTCTCAGGAGGATCATCCATGATTTTCCAACTATTCTTTGCATACCCATATTTTTGGCGGTAAACCTTGTGTTATGAAGTGAACACACACATGCTCATTTTTACTCACAAAGAAAAAATATCTAAAGAATTACATAAAAATCGGATGCATGACAAATAATATAGTTTCTACGTAATGTCTGTATTTTTCCGTCTAATCAAAACCAATACTTCAGTCTTGGCTATAAAATTTAAAAATACACCCAAAGATGTTACGTGCCGAATTCCGTGGCGTACAGTGCGGCCCTTCCACGCGTGTTAGAAAGTGGAACTAGAGGCCCCGGCACGCAACCAAGAAATTGCAAAAGAATTTATGTTTTTCGAGCGATATGACTGACGTAGCTATAGCACTGATAATGATAATAATGGCCTAAGGTTTTGGTTCCCTGTATGGAATTACTTTAGAAAATACTTTAGAAAAAGTTGGTAAGGAACGTCAAATATACAGAAAAATTATACAAATTTCTGTTAACCCTTCAATCACACAACCACTCTAATTTGCACTAATACACTCATACATTTAAAAACGTACGTCTACACACCTATCTCCTGTTTTATAATTGATTTCGTTCTATTTCTTATTCTTATGTTTATGGTTGTGTTTTACTATAATAGATATCTATAGATCTCCCATGATATAGAATAAACTCTCAAAGTTTGTACTAATAACTCGTGTTTACTTACCACACCATCAAAAGTACTAGTCTCCTAAGCGCCTGTGCTTACCTTCAGAAATAGTCACTGATCCATGCATGATTCCCACACTCAGTTATTAAAACTAACTTCATTAAAATTCAAAACAAGTACCTACCAGGCTACCATAACCAATTAATCGATCTATCTCTCTTGAGATCTCCCATAAACTACTCACTACCGATATTTAGTTTGTCTACAGCAATACCTCATTTCCAGATCTTCATGCACAAGAACGCAATGCAAATGCATGCCAGAGAACTACAGAGAGGCCTTGGAGGGGAGGTGAAGCCTCATCAGTGTCAGCAGTGTCTGAAGTCCTTCAGCTCAAATCATCAGCTCGTCCAGCATATAAGGGTTCACACGGGGGAGAAGCCTTATAAGTGCTCCTACTGTGACCGGAGGTTCAAGCAGCTCAGTCATGTGCAGCAACATACCAGATTGCATACAGGTTAGTGGTGGAAGAAGGTTCTTGAGTTTACTAGTTGGTATTTGTAGCTTGAAGTAAAGTTTGAGAGAATATTTCTCTTCTATAGTCATAAATCTCATAGCTTCACTAGTTAACGAAGATATCTATAAATGGTGACGTAAACGGCAGAAATATTGGATTTCCCGCTGAGCAAAAAGTTTACATTAAAACTTACGAGCACGCTGCACGTATGAGCATTCCTAAATTTAACTCGGTCAGCCATTATTAAATCAGGATCTCATTTCAGAACGCGCTCTCAAAAATTTCGTACATAAACCAGCTACTCGGCCAACTATCAGTAACTTTTATAATTAAAACTACGTCCCCGTCATCCATTGGCCGGGGAAAAGTGCGGAAAAAAACGCAACTGGCCGTAAACGTAGAAAAGTAGAAAAAAATATCCCCAATGGCCGGCCTCGCTTGGCGCGTCAGCCAACCAGAGCGCGGGAAACCACGCAACGTATTCTACGTGGCTTAGAAAAAAAAATACGTGTTTTTCCACGTTTGAAACTAGCCAATCACAGCCAACCGCGAGCGTTTCGTAAGCGCATTATTATAATTCGGTCATTTATTTTATAATCGAGTTAGCATTTTTTAGCTGGAGTTGTTTTTGCAGATTAGTTTACTATAGTTTGTAATTTGTAGTGATATTTGATAGTTTGTTTCCTGTCAGATGCTTGTTTTAACTGTATATCGGTGGCTTAGATTTGCTTGATTGTCGTGTTTCCTTACTGGATTCTTTTAACTCGCTGCAGAGTCATATTACTGTGGGTTACTGTGACCATTACCTGCCCAATACGTTCTAAGTACCTGTACTTCTTGATAACTCATAGTTTTTTTCGAACATGACATAGCTATCTACCTATTTTTTAATAACATATATTTTTTTATAGATGCCTGTCAAAATTCCCACGCATTTTTCGCACAAAAGGCACAGAGTCAAACTCAAACAGCCAATGCTGGTGGCAGTAATTAAGTCGTTATTACTGACGGGTGATGATTATTGGTTGTCAGTGCGTAATGAGTTTTTTAATTGTCACAAATTGGCACCTCCAAGTGTATGACCGGTGGGGTGAAAAAGGCACTTTAAAATTCTTACTGGCCATTTGAGATTGCAGGGTTAAGATTTGTATTTGTTTTATTTATAAACCCCCGACAATGTATAGAGGGGTGTTTTAAGTTTGAAGCGAATTTCTGTATACACACATGTGTCTGTGGCACTGTAGCGGTTAAACCGGTGAAGGTATTTTAATTTATCTTTCTGTAAATTGTAGGAGACTTTTTTGCTATGGCTTTAGCCATGTTTTATTAAAATCGGTTGAGTTGTTTGAAAGTAACAAGTTGTTTGGGCTGAACAAGGATACACCTAGCCAATTTTCACATTAGGTTTCATAGATGTCGTAATATACTTATTTAATGTATGTTTCATTTTTTTCACCTCCCAGTACATTTTGGCCGGACTGGGTCAGATGATTTGAAGAAGTGAAAAATAAAGTTGCTCTGATCAAATCGGTTTCATAGTGAAAGTTGCTCAGAATGATGATGTCCCTAATAACCCCGTGAAATATAGCTAGGGGTTTCACAGTCACCCCGTATATCTTTAAATTGGGCTGCTGATTAATATAGGTAGGTACCTAAATTTTTTTTAATTAGGGAAAAAAAAATAAGGGCACGTAGTTAAACACGGCCAAAAAGAGAGTAGTGTAAGCAGGTATTAAAACACCCACCAACCATACTGACAACCATACATTAAGTCTAAGCCACAAACCCATATTTCTAAAGAGTTAGTATGAAGGACAAAGTATAATTTAAGGCGGTAAAATAATTTTCCATGGCTCTCGAAGGGCAATTTTGAACAATTTATCTTTCCAATATTAACTCGTACATTCACCCTATTTATAAAACATAATTGCTCACGTGATAAATTACTGTCTACTAATTTACTTTTAATTTCTTTCCTTTGACTTTACTGACATGTCTCTATGGTAAATCCTATAATTATAGATAGGTATTTTAATACTTTCACCGATCACTTAAAGTTAAACTACGGTTTTTTAATATCTTACAAGCAATGAAAAAAAAATATTTGACCTTTCTTACATTCAGATCGTTAATTTTCACTGAAATACTTACTTCAGAAATGTTTCATACAAAAACTCCACTGTTCAAGATTTCAGGTGAAAAAGGTTCTCATGAAAATTATTAAAATATCTGCCATTAAGTTGGACCTTTGTCTGTTCTACGAATTTTTCACTTTCGTAAAGTTTCCAACTTGATATTGAGTTCAACCTTCGGAGAGGCAAAGATCTTTTGAACTTCATGCACCTGTGTCTTTTTACGGTGATCTTTAAAAAAATATGATTTAATAAAAACTTCTTTCATTCGCTCTCATTCACTGAGTCATCTATGTTGCTTACCATTTTAGGTAGTAGAATATCAGTTTTTGTTTAATGGTTTTGCAGTTTTATTCGTTATCTTTCGACATAAAAGATATTATTTTTTAGATTGAATGATAAGTATAGGTAGGTAGAGGTATCTCACTACCTTATGGGTTAACTGTCTATAGACGTATCAAATAGGACGTCTATAAGCCAGAATACTAACAGATCCCTTCGAATCTTACGTCTCTTCAGCATTTCGGCAAAGTTCGAGTCCGCCGCCATTGTAAAAAAACTTTGGCACGCAAAATTCGCTCACCTTTTTCTATTGATTACATTAAAGGAAACAATCGGCAGCCGCGCAGAAAATGTTTTTTGCCGCCATTATTATGCTAAGTCGGCTTTCGTGAAATAATTGACAGGCAAACAAAAACATTTATTGAACGGCAGTTTTGCTGAGGGAAATTTGAGTGAATGATTTTTCTTTGTTACGTTCAAACTTCAGTTGAACGCATTCGCAACATTTTTTTTTCTAAATCCACGAAAGATAACCATTGTATGGCTGTTATGTTTCGTCACGAATTTTTGGAAAAATATGTTTTTAGAGATAAGCTCGTATTTGCGCATTAACTGTGTGTATACGTAGTGGGTTTACTCTGTAATGTTGTTTATAGTTTATAGGTAACGCCATCCACGACGACGCGTGACGGACAAAGACAAAGATGCAAATAGCTACTCGTACGTAACGCGTCATCGTGGATGGCGCTACCTATACCTGTTGTATGGACCTTAAAATGTCTTGTAATAATACTTCCTAAGTATGTAAATTACCTTGCAATAAGAAATATGAATATCTTTGACTGCTATGTCGCAGTTAAAGGTAGGTACAGAATTCTAAACCCTTACCCAAGCTTGACCTAACCCAACACTTCATTGCAACGTTACCGTAAGGGGAAACCTTTGCCTACGTTGCTAAAACTACCTATACCTACCTACAACTGAAGGTATCTACATACCTACCCTATATAGGCAGGCTGCTTACTTGACTTATTGCTCAAAACTATGGCATACTTATGCCCGGTTTCCTAGGCGCTGATTAAAGTTAACGGGTTGGTTAAATCAGCTTCAGCCAATCACGAGCCACTATTATTCAAAATGACGGCACGTGATTGGCCGAAACTGATTTAACCAACCTGTTAACTTAATCAGCGCCCAGGAAACTGGGTATTACACACAGATAATTCAAAAACACGCATACCTACGTAAACGGGCTTATCTGTAGAATAAACGTTTTTTTCAGCCAACCTAGGATAGACAAGATAGCTACTCGACTTTAAAATTTAACAAATATAGATATTCAACGTGAGCTGGAACTATATGCATAAAGTTACCGCGACTTGTTCAAAAGCCATTACACAAACCGCCTTACCTATAAAACTATTACACACCACATAATAATACCACCCAACCCCGCACTATATACTTACTTTTAGTTATTTGTATAGTGCAGGGTGGGGGGGGGTCATCTCGCGGAGTCCGGAGGGTGGGGGGGGGGGGGGGCGGGGAGGGCATGTGTAGTGAAAATCGATAGAATCATCACGTACTCGCCTCGATGACGCGACCCCTTCCCGCGAATCATGGCGCGAAAAAATGCCGCAGCCATTTTGAATTTCGATGATGCCGGGCCCGGCCGATAAGTTATTTTGTAGGCAGAATAATTGAAGTTAATATACCTAATTATTTCAAATGAATTCTATGAGCTTACGATGATTTTCAACATCACCAATTTCTGGGGAGGTGGGGTACTGAAATCATCTCTGCATTTCATCACAATTGGTGATTTATATCAGATGTAGAAAGTCAGTCAGGTGTTGCACTAGTAACTTTTTACTGCAACTACTGAACAAACGAATTTGCCCTCCATTCATTTGTTCCACCCTGTATATACTTACTTAATACAATAATACTTTGTTTTTGTGAATCGAACAAACTTGGTACCTACCTATGCAAAAAATCTTTGTTTGTTTCTTAATCCGGCTCAATAACTATGCCACCCAATTTCAATTCAAAATTCGTTTATTTAAGATCCTCACACCATGCGTTGTCATTTGATATGTCACAGGGCATATTAAAAAAACTCATTTGGCCCCCCAAAAGTGGCCCCTTTATTTCATATTTATATATTTACATTGCATCTCTGTCTTTGTGTCACAGATATTGATATGTGCACCAATTTTCAACTTCATCGGTCTAATATGTTCTGAGTAAATTGCCAGTGACCTGTGACATACGGACGGACGGACAGACGCACGAGTGATCCTATAAGGGTTTTTCTCCTGAGATACAAAACCCTAATAAAAATACTTAGCACCTAATAAAATAGTATATTTATTTGAATTTGGTCCATGTTACTATTAAGATTTAAATTATCATACAACGAGTTTTTCCCACAATCATAAATATTTAGATCAAAACAACAATTAGTCACAAACAAGTCCGATTTGGCTCAAATTTCCAAAACTAATCGTAATTGAAACCAGTATAAAATATCATTGCATTGCAAAATATGTACATTACCTGCCTCAAAGGAAATTCCGTAATGTATGATTTAGGCTGACTGGTTACTGCGGTTTTAGGAGCCATATTTCGGTTTTCTATTGCAATTTTAATATTATTCACTAAAATATTAAGCAAGTTAGGTCAGGTAAGTCAGCATGCTGACTAGGCATGTAGCTAACTCATAGGCACCGTTAGGTAAGTACTTATAGGGCACAAAATGTAAAAACTAAATATGGCATTATCTAAATTCCAGATAATACAAATTTCGTTTATAATGTAGATTTTAGAAATACCCTCTTCGGTCACCAACCACAAATATTGTTAAGATTCAAACATATAAAACGCATTCAATTTATTAAGTCTTACAAGGAGTCTTTAGCTTGTAGTACATAATTGCATTCATGTATATCTTGTCACTCTGTATTCTTAGATAATAAATCTGTAAATTGTGTTTAAATGTATTTTTATAATATTTTTAAGACTTATTTTGAAAAAGTTGTGCACAATAATATGACCGATTTGAATGTCATCAAAACCTAGGCAAAGCCTACTTCCCGAAGTCCTAAAAATCTGAAATTTTGTATGCAAGCACATGTTTGCACCCATATCCCATAAAAACTCCGAAATCTACAACTATAACCCCCTTGCCCCCTAAATCTAGGGTGCAAAGTTTGTATGAAAAACTGAATTTTAGGGTACTTTTAGGGTATTTTGTTGGTGTCAGTCCTATTATTGTTGTACGAAACCCTCTTAACGTGAGTCCAACTCGCACTTGGCAGCTTATTAAACCTACCCAAGATCACTTCCGTCGTTTCGACATTAGTCTCGTATTAAAATTCAGAAAATATCCTCAGGAATAGGGGATAATGAAGTTGGGACCTTAGGGACCCAATGTAACTCTAGCACGTAATCCATCTTATCCCTTTAGAAATATTTTTAATGGAAAAATTTGTTCAGGAGAAAGAATCCTTGGTCCAGTGGGAATTGGCTGGGTTGATAATGTGGTGGGGAAGGTATATTTTTTTCAAAGTTTTTATTTATTTACCAAGTGGTAGATATATTAGATACAGTTTGTGTGAAATGAAATAGAATATGTGTAGCATCTGTCAAAGGGGTTCTTTCAGCTTAGCACGAATTCGACTTGGAAATAGTAGATTGTTTACCAAGGGAGTAAAGAACTATTTTTAGGGCGAGAGTGTTTTTTGAATCCTGAGCGACCGAGGGATTCTAGAGTTGAGTCCCGAGTGTAACGAGGGACTCAAAAGTAGAATCCTGAGGGAGCGAGGGATTCAAAGTACATCACTCGAGCCAAAAATAGTTTTTACTCCTGAGGTGGACACTCTACTTTTCATCACCCTCTATGAGAAAAGTAGTAAGTAATCAATAAAATAACATACATGTACCTATACAGGGTGTAACAGAAAGGGGTGTACAAGCGGAAACAGGGACAACATTCTGAACAACTTTCACTATGGGACCGACTTGATCAGAGTAACTTTATTTTTATTAACTCAGTACATTTCGGGCCTAGCGCTGATCAGTATGGTGGAGTGAAAAATAATGTTGCTCTGATCAAGTCGGTCCCATAGTGAAAGTTGTTCAAAATGATGTCCCTAACAACCTTCTTTCGGCTTGTACCCCCCTTTCTGTTACACCCTATATTTATTTACACAATTGTCGTGATATGTTGTGTGTAATGGTTTGTTGGAAGAAATCTCTTGTTATCTATTATAAGTTTTCTGTAGTCATTCTTGTGTTAGTCTAATAAAGAAATTACGCATTACGAATATGTCCTCCTCATAGTTAAATCTTGTTTAGCCTCCTCTCAGTATTGGCTAAATCTTGAAAAGGGTCAAAAGGCATTTTCAGATAAACACTTTGTTCCTCTTGAATTTTTCTACAGGATTACAGTTTTTACATACCTATATTCCTCGTGATTTTATTGGTAACAGATCTTGTATTTGTCATTCGCGTTTGTTGTTATCATCTGGAGTTAGACACTCACTTTCACTCATATTCTTTACTCATATCCGCAAACTAAATTGAAATAATTACAGCATTCAGATTTGGCGCGCTTTGTTTACAAATTTTCCACAACTTTTTAATTATTTGGTCCGTGTTTCGATATCAATTCTGTAAGGTTGTTTCTCTGTTGTCACCAATCGGTGTCAATCGATTCGATCGATCGGATTATCTAATCTGTGTCGAGTACGCATTTTAGTACAAACTTTTTTTTTTATTGGCTGCGTTTTGAATCGATCTCTCTTTTAATTGGGTCTGTCAGCCTGAGTGGTAGTGAAACTGATTAGTGATAGCATTATTTTTCCTTTGTACTGGCAACAAAATTAAAAAGTCACTTTTAGTCCCTAGGGACTAAATGACCTACTTTAGTCCCTGTTTGCCGGGACTAAAGTAGATCTTTTTGAATAGATGTGATGAAAAGTGTATTGTGATTTATGTTTTTTTTTGCCACCTGATAAGTAGGAATATAGGTACATATTATACAAGATGTAAATCAATTAATGCAAAATTAGAAACTACTTTGTTAGGGACATCATTCTGAGCATCTTTCATTACTTTATTTTTCACTTCCCAGTACATTTTGGCCTCAGTGGGTCAGCTCATTTGTATGGAGAAGTGAAAAATAAAGTTGCTTTGATCAAATCGGTTTCATAGTTTCTCAGAATGATGTCCCTAACAAAGTAGTTTCTCATTTTGCGTTAATTCATTTACACCTTGTATTTAGTACTTAGTTATTCTGCATTACAATACTGCTATTATTTCGCATAAGTACCTAATAATATCTACCTATATAGGTACATACCTACCGCAGAGAGAAAAACACACTTTACAAAACTTTTACGCGATTCGAACGTCAAAATTATTATCAAAAGCAAAATGTCTGGAGAATAAAACGGAAAACCGTCTCCGTTTTTCGCCCAAAGATAACAAATGAAAAATTGAGTTTTGAAAAAAGAATCTCGATTTGTTTCATAAAAACTCTTTGCCCAATGGAACAGCTGTAATTTCCTCGATTGGTTAGGCTCTCGGGGGTCGGTTGTTGTCAACATTTTTTTGTTGTCTTTTTCCATTTTCCCGCGTCTTTTTCCCACCTCTCAGAAGAGAGGGAGCCTGCACGGCGATCGGGTGATGTTGATTCTTTGTGTTAATTGATACATATTTTTAGAGTCTTGAAAATTAACGAGGCAACGGGCGGGAGTAAACATTAGACATTAATTTTGAACCTATATGGCTGTCTGATTGATAGGTTTTACAAAATGATTTATGCATCTATCTATAGTCATTAAGCCAGAAAGCTGCTTGTTTCATAATTTTTTGATTGTACACATAAAAAATACACAGTACAAAAATACATCGTAAAAGTGTACAAAGGCGAGCTTATCGCATGTTCATTTCCAAAGCATTTTAAAACAAAGATTTGCCAAACACAAAAGTGCCAAAACTTAGGGTGTGTGTCTAATCTCGTCTCTCCAAACTTTTACGTTCCTTTTTAAAAAAAAATATACTTTACCTTCATGCTGAATTGCCTTATATCATTATTTCGGTATAAGTAGTCAATGCAAGGTATCAAGACTAAACCACCCCGCACAGCGCAGCCTATTTGCTAAGGCGGAGTAGGAAAAAAGGTTGTTTCGCTCGATCGGTTTTTATTTGATTTTCCCAAATGTTTGCGCGGACATTAGCCCGGCTCACTGCCTCCGTCTCCAGTTATTATTTCTATTTACATTTTTAAAACGAAATTTGGTTTTGCAAAGTGGCCGGCACGAATGAGGTCTAATGAAGCGATGCTGCTTTCTAATAACTTTGTATTTGGAAATAATTTTTGCTGAGTTTTTTTTTTAAAAGTTTTGTAAAATTTTGTCACTGGTAATGATTTGCTACCTATTTCATCGTACTTTTATTGAATTTGTAAAAACAAAAATTACTGCTATGCTAAGGAGACGGTGTCGCATAAAATCTTTAGAAGGGATTAATTCCTTTAGCTTTAATAAAAATCGAAGCCGCAACCCTTCAGTTATCTTTCAATTAACCCTTAAGTGTTATCCGGTGATGTAAAAATAATTTTCGTTTTTCCGGCAGCGCAATTTTGAATGTTCGCATAATTGGCTTGTGGATGTTTTACTGAAATCGTAGACAAAATCGTGGACACCTTAGGGCTTTGGGGTTATTAGTGCAGATGTTTAAAGGAATCATTTTTGTTTCGAGTGTATAACTGTAAAAATTCATCACGCCTTTTCATGTTCGGGGTGGCAGTTTTTTAGGGTTCCGTATCCGAAGGGTGCCAAACGGGACCCTATTACTGAGATTTCGCTGTCCGTCTGTCTGTCTGTCACCAGGCTGTATCTCATGAACCGTGGTCGCTAGACAGTTGAAATTTTCACAGATGATGTATTTCTGTTGCCGCTTTAGCAACTAATACTAAAAAACAAAAGAAATTTAATATTAAGGGGGGCTCCCATACAACTAACGTGTATTTCTTTTGCGGTTTTTTATAGATAATAGTACGGAACCCTTCGTGCGCGAGTCCGACTCGCATTTGGCCGGTTATTTTCTCCTATTGGGGTGAAAAAAGCTCGTGATTCTGAGTAGAACTAAAGTAGAAGCTAAAAAATACGCTTCTTATTTATTTTTTATGCCCAAATTGCTACGTTTATTGTCATAATCAAGCATAGAAGGTTAGTAGGTAGCAATAACATTAATCATAATATGAGATCAAAATGTACAATAAAATTTCAGTAGATTTATATTTTTTACTAAATCTAGTTACTTACCTACAACTGGATACAAGTTTTACACAGAATTTCTCAAAAACCAAAGTTTACGACCAACGCACAGTGGTTCTCCGACAAAAAAAGGTCTCCAAGACAATTAAACGAGAAAAGCTCAGTAAGTCCGAATTAATAACCAATTCAGGGCCCTCTCTCAGACACCTTAGAAGAAAAAAGATGGCGAAATTTTCTTCTCGCAATATAATTTCCTAATCACCGGGCCGCACTTCCGGCGAAAAAAACTCAGATACCGCCTTCGGGAGGAAAACGTCATGTCAAAATGAGCGCGGTATGGATAAGATAAGACGTCAAGATTGGGAAATGTTTTTAGTTTCGACGGATTTTTGAAATATTCTTGATTTGACTTTATGGTTTGGTCAGAAATAACGGATAACATTGACATTCACAAACATTGCTTCTGGCCCCACTCAAGGAAACCTCTTGTATTGTGGGAACTGGAAACAGGACATCACAAACATGAAACATTACTATTATATACTTTATTGCACAAAATAACACATTTTACACATGACAAAGGCGAGCTTATCTCTTTTAAGGGATTTTTTCCAGCAAACCTAGGATGGAAAGGAAATAATTAAACAACAGGTAGACCCAAGTGCACAACATCAAATAAGTTTAACTTACACAATATAACAATAAACTACTCAACAATACTTACATAAATACCAGACTTAGATATAAATAATTATGTTAAACAAATATACCTAAATAAAAGTACTTTAATTTAATATGGTAGAGAAAGATAGTGTTCTTTCAACCGACTTTTAAATATTTTGGGTGACGGACTGTCTCTAATAGCGTTGCTGGGAGTTTGTTCCATAGTCCATGACATGGGGATTTTTTCCAGGATTCGAACCCGAGACCTCTCGGTCGGGAAGCACAGCCTCGACCGCTATACAACAAAGGTCGCCAATAAGTATACAGATATTTCAAATATCGTATCCACACCAAGACTTTCGTGCGCCATGTCAATATTTACCCGGGGTAAAAGAAGGCGGCAAAAAATAAATTAGGCAAAAACTCATTTCGACTCAGGAATCGTCACAAGCGCCATCTGGGGCCCGAAACGAGGGGCCCCGACCACTTAGGACGAAGCGTCTGAAATGGGGGCCCTCAAGATGTGATTTTTCCGTTCTATTTGAGTAATTGGTCCAGTGTGTGTTGCGTGAAAAGAAATGGAAAATGTTGTGATTATGTACCTATTACATATCTATGTACTTCATTATTTGTTAAAAGATATATAAATTATATGTAAGATATTTGTTATTTGTAGACATAATCAATCAGTCCCTCTGCTATTAGGGAGTCGACAGGAACTGACTAAGGCTGGATTTTACGAACGAAAGAGTAACATTTACTCGAGAGTATCTTCTACTTTTTCATAGACAGCAGTGACACCTAGATCAGATCACCTCATTTTAAACAGTAATTTGTTACACAAGTTATCCCCGGGATAGTTATTCTCGTACAACTTTTTGTTGGTGAAATCCAGCCTAAGCAAACTAATTAAAATTATGTGTTTTTTTATTTTTTATTTATTCTTTGTATCTTAAGTAACATCTATGATATCTTAAAAAGTACTCTTAAACCACTGAGGTTTGTCTGAGCACAGAACATTCGTAGTTGTCAGTTTACATAGATAAATTACACTACTGCACATAACTAGCCTAACACTGCAAATTTATTATTTGAAAATGGTATATGTCGCCCCCGACCAAGAACTGTAGATTGTCAGTTTAGTTTAGTGCCTTAGTTTAGTGGGTTTTACTACTCCGAAATTGCCGAGAGTGTCAGATGAAAAACTAACAATATATAGGCATACATACCGGAGTCCGGAATCTGATGGCAAATTAGAAAATAAAAATTTGATGTGTGCAATACTGGGGAAATTCTAATTTATGACGCGACGAACTGATTTGATAGGCGAAAATAGACAATAATAGACATTGCCATATGAAAATCACAATTTTCATCTATTTTATGCCATCAGATTCAGGTATACCTAGCGCAAAATCATATTAGACCACTATCTTCTAAAACTATTTGTCTCTTTTACAAATATCTAATTTAAACAATGTCAAACGAACCGTGAGCGATTCAAAGAAAAAAACGCCTAATTACAATCAAATAATTAAAACCGAGACAAAGAACTTGCGATGCGTAAAAAAAACAAACGACGCATTTGGTAGCGGGAATTTCTTTTATATTATTTCCAGACAAAGACTAAAATTAATTGGAGATATTAATTATAACCTTTATTGTCTTTGGACCTTCTTGAGGGTCCATGAAGGGACGTGAGCGTAAGGGATTAAATTTCAACATATGGATATTTTTTATGCGCTTTCGTTTCTAACAGTTTAATCAAATATTTCTGGAGTAAGCTTTTAGTCAACTAAATATTACTCTACTACTTGCAGTATTACTCAGAAAATAAGCTTTATCGTTTTTCAATGGTTAGGAAATACAATTCTTGGTAAATAGATAATTGTCGCGTCGTGTAAGTATGTCACCACTAGGTTTTTTCTAAAGACTAAAGGACTTTATAAAATCGAGGACGCGGCATTTGTAAGACGAAGATGGCGGTTTTTACATCACAATTAACATTCATTATGCGAGAGACACGAGCGAAACAATATCTTTAGAGAAAAACAGGTTTCCCGCTTTTGAAATTATGCATTCCAAATGAGGTGCTAAACGAATGACATGCATGTTTTTTCTTGTGTTTGAAAATGGAAAACGTTCTCCGTTCAATCTATTCTACTTTTTAGGGTACCGTACCCGAAGGGTGCCAAACGGGACCCTATTACTGAGACTTCGCTGTCCGTCTGTCCGTCCGTCCGTCCGTCCGTCCGTCCGTCCGTCCGTCCGTCCTGTCTGTCACCGGGTCCGTCTGCACGAACCGTAATAGCTAGAAAGCTGAAATTTTCACAGAATGTATATATCTGTTGCCGCACCAACCACAAATACTGAAATACGAGAGATATTGCAAATTAAAGGGGGTCCCGATACAAGAGACGTGTTTAGATAAACTTACGCATTTCAAAATGGAGATCTTGACTGAAACTGTTTATTTATTGTCATAGCAACCATGTCATAGACACATATACTACACATTTAAATATGATAGCATATTTCGCGTCAACCCACATGGTTGTGGTTAGCCGGTGCGGTATGATGTAGACTCTCAATCCGGAGGTCGTCGGTTCAAATCTCGTGAAGGCATAAACTTTTTAAATTTTCTTTTTGTTTATTTTTTTATTGTTTTGAGTGCTTTTGATTTGTTGTACGATGGTACGGTACCCTTCGTGTGCGATACCGACCCGCACTTAACCGATTATTATATATCGCTATGAGACTGGGGTTTTTCTCGTTGTTTATTAAAATAATGATACTTAGAGCGAATTTTACCAACAAAGAGTAACTTTTTACTCGAGATTATCTTCTACTTTTTCATAGAATGACCACATTTTGAACTGTCATTGTGATCCGGGTAAAGACCTGTGCCCCTCGGTGGGGACATTAATGGGCTACATTTACTTTTACTTTACATTGACATACAAATTACCCCGGTATAGTTATTTTCGCATAACTTTTTGTTGATAAAATTCAGCCATAGTAAGTAGCTCTCCAGTAAAAGTGAAGTAAAAATATGCATACAAGATCAGTCATCCACTCCAGTAAAAAAAAACAAAATAAAAACAAGATGACAGAGAATATTGAGCAAACTCTTTTTGTTCTCAACAACAGGTGCCGTATGGCGATATGGTCATAAACTCTGGTTTTTATTGTAACGAAATCACCGAAAAAACCGGAAAAAGCTCATCAATATCGAGAAGTGAATTTTGGGAACATCTGACTGCAACAGATGTTGGGTGTACGTACGTAATCTTTCTTTTTTATTCCACTTTTAAATGCGGTTCTGATCCGTTACTAAAGGAACACTTACAACAATTGTCAGCTAATCGATATTTATGCAATTTTAAAAAAGATTGCCTTCAAATGGCGTTCCACAAACTGACGCAGACATTCAAACTCGCTCCCATTCTATTTTCAAATCCCCTGACGTCTTTTGTTTTTATTTTTTAAACTCCGAACTTGCTACTTAAGCTATTCTTTCATTCTTCCAAAGCCGTTTCTTTAATTAGCAACAAAGAATGCCATCGCGTGTTTCTTTTCTTACTTTTTTAATTTAATTACGCCGTTCTCAAAAAAGACAATGAAATTAATGCTTTAAAGCGCTATTGTTGCTAATAGGAATTTTTGCGTCATCTTTTGTTTCATAATAACAATAAAAGCAGTGTTTTGTTTGTAATTGTCACATTTTCGCGCTCTCTTTCGATTTCCCACGTTAACCCGTAAATAAAAGGATGTGAGATCATAAACGATTTTCGCCTGTAGCCAGCGTGCCTAAGTGCACTATTATGTTATTATAGGCATCAAAACTTGCATCAGAGGCACCAGATGCGAAGTAACGGGACCCGGCTGTGCAATACCGCGCGGAAACTGGTTTTGTTTAGCAAAAATAAGTAGATGTATAACGCGGAATGTTGCGTGTGGGTATTTTAGACCATGCCGCGGCGGCGGGGTTAGGTTACCTAAGTCTTCAAATCTTCGACTTGTCGGACAAAAGAATTCAAATTGCAATCACCGCTTTTTAGTGTGGACTGAGAACGGGACCCGCCGGGACGCCCCGAGACGCCCCGAGACGCCAACTTTTTTCACTTAATTTGAACTCAAAAGATACTCGAGATAATTGCTCTTAAAGCGGCTCCGTCCATTCAATCCCGTAGAATCGAACCTATTTCAGTGCGAAAGCAATTTTCGCCATTTTCCCCGCTATTTTTTGGCATTCTTCGCCGCCCAGCCGACAATCCATTGTGACTAAAGAATCGGTGATTAAAATTCAATTTTCCGAACAATCGAGATGTGTTCGGGGTTAAGATGATGCGGTGCATTTTAATTGGATGAATAATTACGCAAAGATTTTATTTATACAGCCTTTGACTTTTACTGGCCAGTTGTATTTTTACTTTTTTATTCGCGGCATCTGCGGCGGTAATTCCTCAACATTAGTCATATGTACCGTGAACGGTCGGACATTATCAATTGTTCTTTTTTCGAAATTTAACCCTTCACGCATGACGTTGAGAACGATTCAAAAATGCAGGGAGCAGTCACAGTGGTTCCGGGTGATACTTCCTTCTACCTGTGAGCGAAATAATAGCTTTGGCGTCCAAAATTTGCATAATAATATCGTGTTAGCCTATTATTTCACGATATTGGCTAACAAATGCCTATTATGGCCAGTTCGGGGCAGATGCGAGTTTTTTTTCGGTGCATACATCAAGGGTCATTGTACTTGTGACGGACTTTGGATGCGCAAGCACACGTCACAATGGTGTAATGTAATGATAGAGTTTACGGCTTGTGTATGAGTATTATTAAATAAGGTATGAATTTTTCGAATTTAATCGTAACTGACACACGACATGAATCGTGGAAATTATAGTGAAATTATGCGGTAACAACGATTACCTACTTAATTATCTCCACGTGCCAATTGGGATTTTAATTTATACTTACCTACTTCGTATTTACCCAATTCTCTGCCACCTCTGCCACCAAAAACGGAAACGTCATCATGTAAATTACTCAAAGACTTAAGAATGTTTATTAGTCCACTAATTCGTATGTTTACTTTACTAAGTAAGAACATATTTATTAAAATAGTACAGGAACTTATGCAACACCAGAAACTTATTATTTTTAGCGACACTGCGCTGAAATAATAATTAAAAGTTACCGGAGAGCAAAAAATAATAATACAGATTGACAGAATGGACCCCTCGGACCATATTCCTAGCAAAAACAACAACAGGTATTCAAAGGGTTAGTTCTAGGGAAGCATTATAACGAAACCGGAATTGGAAAGACAAAAAAATGGATCAGGGGTTGGTATGAAACGAAAGATTTATAAATGAGTGTTCTGTTACCGATTTAGGGTTAACGGTCAAATTTTAAATTGATATAAGTATAATTATTACCACAGTTCAATGCTAATAATTTAGATGCATACGATTTTCTAAAGAAAAGTTACAGGTTAAATGTAATTTTATGTTACTTGGAGGCCTTTCTAACTAAAAGAGACAGAATTGTCAAAATACATAGGTTCAAAAATATCTGTAGATGAATTTTTCGAAGTGCCTTAGGCTGGATTTTACTAACTAAATTCGCTCTTATAGTTTGTTGCCTGTGAAATCGGCAAACCTGTCATCTTTGTTTACCCTATTTTAAATACCTACCTGTCTGTACTATAGTGCCAAGCCACTGAAATATCCTAAGAAGCTTTAAACTAAAATGGGAAGTCTCTTACAAAAGACTTAACCCTTTCAGTGCGGTGCGTCATAAAATCGTAAAACAGATTTTGTGACTAAAACTGCACTCTGGAATGGAAGGAATGAATAAAAATAATTGTTGGCCTGTGGGGGAGGGGGAGCAAACATCTTACAGTTTCACACGATCTCCGACTGAAAAAGTTAAGTGCAGGGCTGCCAACCTAACGACACATTTAGTTAGAAAATTGCTCTTCATAATTCTCAATTTCTTTTGTATTGTACAAAGAAAGAGATGAAAGAGTAGCTTGCTACTCTTTTTTGTATAGGGTTGTAAAAGTATGGACCCTATAATCTATATACAAAGCAAACTAAAATCAATTCACCAAATTACATAATTACTAAAGATATACAAATTAATTTTCTCAGAATCTCTTTAATTAAAGTCTTGACTTAAAGTTAACCTCCTTATTAATTCTTTATAGTATGGCTCAATCCTACTCGTAACTGGGTAAAGACCTGTGCCCCTCGGTGTTGACATTTACATTTCAAAATTTTTAGATAACATATTTTCAAAGATGAAAATAGTATAGAATCTGTAAACGGCAACCCTGGGATCTCCGCGCTAACTTCTAGAGAAACTTGCCAACTTTTATCGTTGTGTTCTCTTTGCATTTTTCTTCGTTACTCCACAAAACTAGCTGGTTTTTTTTTTCTTTCTCTCCCCGCTTTCCTCGGGAATCTTTTCTGGTATTTTTTTTCTCTCGACGTTAGCGCTCGGGACGCTGTACCCTTTTCAGGAGTTTGCTAGCTATCTTTCTTAACTTGACTGCTTGGCACAGGGCTGGCGTGGAGCTAAAAAGTTTATTTCTTTCTTTCCTTTTTGGGGAATATATTAATCCTGTCCATCCTAGGTTTGCTGGAAGAGATCTCTTATTAGAGATAAGCTCGCCTTTGTACATGTTTTTTTCATTATTAAGTGTCTGTATTCTGTTTTTGTGCAATAAAGTATAAAGTAATAAAAAACTGTAGATAACAGTTTTTTATATACATCAATGTTAAATACACAGGCCACAATTTGACATAAAAAGCGTTGATTTTGTTGTAGAGAGTACAGTATAGGGAGGCATATAAAAAACTATTGTTTTTTAAAAGCTTTTATTAAACTTGCACTGTATGTATGTTTGTTTGTTTGTTTGTTTGTGGGTATCACGGTTCGCGTCAAAAATGTCGGCTTGAATTTGACCCACTTCCCGTTATCCGATTGAGCTGAAATTTCGCATACGTGTATAAGTCGGATGACAATGCAATATATTTCTGACTTAAAGCTGATCTGATGATGGAGACGGAAGACGGTCATGGGAACTCTGTCATAAAACATCGCAAGCCCGTCGAATTTGGGCTCGTTCGATTCGTCTTGACGAATACTTTGGTCCTAAAATATTTTTTTATGACATGGAGCTGATCTGATGCTGGAGACGGAAGACGGTCATGGGAACTCTGTCATAAAACATCGCAAGCCTGTCGAATTTGGGCTCGTTCGATTCGTCTTGACGAATACTTTGGTCCTAGAATATTTTTTTATGACATGGAGCTGATCTGATGCTGGAGACGGAAGACGGTCATGGGAACTCTGTCATAAAACATCGCAAGCCCGTCGAATTTGGGCTCGTTCGATTCGTCTTGACGAATACTTTGGTCCTAGAATATTTTTTTATGACATGGAGCTGATCTGATGCTGGAGACGGAAGACGGTCATGGGAACTCTGTCATAAAACATCGCAAGCCCGTCGAATTTGGGCTCGTTCGATTCGTCTTGACGAATACTTTAGTCCTAGAATATTTTTTATGACATGGAGCTGAGCTGATGCTGAGACTAAAAAGTTAAAAATAAATTAAAAGTAAAAAAACATTTTTAAACAAAGCTTTTATTTAATGCCCTAAAAAGAAGAAAATAAAATTTCAATTCAATCAAATGCGTCATTTTATTACATTACACAATTTATACGATATAAAAGCTTGTTGCGAGATTTACTTGTGTAGACTTAATTAGGTGGGTAGGCACCTATTTGCACAGACTTGGAGATAAATCCCGCAACAAGCTTTTATATCGTATAAATTGTGTAATGTAATAAAATGACGCATTTGATTGAATTGAAATTTTATTTTCTTCTTTTTAGGGCATTAAATAAAAGCTTTGTTTAAAAATGATTTTTTACTTTTAATTTATTTATTGTAAAAAATTGTCGATACATCGTATGAGGTTATTATTTTTAAAACTAATTCATACATGTCAAGACATTCTATCTTACTGTTGTTAGGAACAAATATGTTTAATGCTCCTAAAATTCAAAGGAATCTTCGTTTAAATGAAAAATTAAAGGTGAAGAAATGTCGACTCGACGTCTTCGATTTGATTTATAAAATAAATATTTTCTACGGAAAGAAGACTCCTAGGGTTCCCTGTTCAACTCTTAAAGTTTTTATTTGACCACTGAAGCGTTTGCGAGATACCGACGCTCTGCTGCGAAAATTAAAAAAAGCAATTGATAAAAAAGTAAGTATCTTCTTGAGTTAAACTTTCTTTGTACGTGGGAATGGCCGCAAGGGTCCTAAAGTATTGCGTTGCGAGTTAAGATAAACCAGTTATTTATGATTTGATTTTGATTCAAAAGTCTTTGTGTTTTCGGCCGAAATATTGTTGGCTGCAGTATTTTTGGAAATGTATTTTAGTTTAGTTCTCGTTTCTAATTGTTCGCCCTGTACTTTGTGGACGTACAGATTGGTAATTAAGTGACTATCCCTGAGTTTCACGAAACTATATTGAAATTTAAGTTGTCACTGAACTAATTTAATCGCGAGAATCTCATAGGATGGCCATATGTTTCAGTTGCTAACAATTGCTAAAATAAAAAAAATGTTTTGTAAAACTCGCTAAGGGTATGGCTATCTATTGGCTAAACTTTTTTTTTAGTTTGCACTTATTTGTTCCCATCAAAGCCCTATCCCGCCTTCAACGCCAAAAAAAGATGGCTGCCAATAAAATACAGTTACAAAAATCACTATCCACGCTCCACTACCTCACAATAGTGCGGAATATATATTTTTTCTGCGCACTACCCACCCCCGAATAGTTGCGAGGGAGGCGCCGGGGGTGCGTGCCCTCCCCCCGCCCGCACCCGCCCCCGCCCCACTGACCGGGGGAGGGGGCAGACTGCAACGTGTGTACTGCACACGCAATTCGGCCCCGATAATTTAAATTGTCGATATGATTAATGCGTATAACGTTAATTTTATATACTGCCATGGTTTATATTGTAGAGTTTGTATATAAGCGCTGTATAATGAATTGTCGGGTAAAATTATTGAGATATTTAGTTGCGCTATACAATCGCATCGTTTTCACATACCATGCAGGGTGTGAGAGAAATAAAATATCTACCTACACAATAATAATGTTATATTTAGCTTTTGGGGAGATATTTTTTAACAGCAATCTGCAGCCACGATCAAGTCCACGTTATATTCCACTATCATTTTTACCACCTCTATAAATATATTTTAGACTATTTGTCCTGCTAAAAAACACGCAATATAACTGCGACTAAAGTCTGCCTAGCGCAAGATTTTCAAGAAACCCGTGGCACAAAATTATCCATACGTCGAAACAGCG
This sequence comes from Argyresthia albistria, assembly GCA_963457715.1. Classification (NCBI taxonomy): domain Eukaryota; kingdom Metazoa; phylum Arthropoda; class Insecta; order Lepidoptera; family Argyresthiidae; genus Argyresthia; species Argyresthia albistria. The sequence goes on along the minus strand of OY735275.1, from coordinate 2,302,571 downwards.
CCAGTCTGCGTTCTCAATTCAAAAATAAATTCACTACGCACCGCCATCCAACTGATATAAAACCAAGGCAAATAGCAATTTCCTTTTTTTGTTTTATTATTAGGACATTTTGTTCAGTTTTGTTTTAGTTAGTTCATCAAACGTATCCAATTATAATGAATTATATATCATTTTCATTTCTTTATTTTTACTTTACGTATTTTCCTAAATTATTAGTGCCTATTCCGTTGGATTTTTTATTTTACAATTCTAAGTTTATAAAAAAATCAGAACAAAAGTTATTTTTGTCTTTTTATACTGCAATTCTAAAACAGCCTCAGAAACTCCAGGAATGCCTGCGCCTACGCATTTAAAGTCAAAGGTACACGATATAGTAAGGAAGTACTTTTGTATGTAAATCTTTGCGTGGGTTTCTGCCTGGTACTGCTATTGTACTAGTAGTGTTAGACTAGATAACTAAGCCTTATAAAGCTCAAGTTTTAAGGTACCTAATTAAAATAGTTTTGCCCCCTTCTACTAGTGGGCATTTTAATGATCTTTGCGCTTACTTACATACCTAGCTAATTATGAAAATGTTTCTCCTTATTTAGGGTTAAGAAACTGAATTAATAAAGTGACGAAAAATACAAAGACTACAAAATAATACAACAGTATAAAATCAGCGAATAAAACGCAACACCGGCAAACTTTATCCACACACAATAATCTGTGCTAAGGCAAACGCCTTTCCCTCCAAGATATATCTACAAAAATATATATATTCATAATAGAGAAACTGCAAAAATACCGATAGATGTTACATACAACAATCGCCAGGCTAAGTTGACCCTTGCCGCCTCCCGCACTGTGCACAAGTTAGTACAACTATCCGCGATAAAGGGGACAAGTCTAATAGATCAGGGGTTATGTAAGGCTGGTGGTCTGTCCAACGTGGGTTTAGTCGCTTGAAAAATGGCATCAGCCATAGTCAGCCTTTTACAATTGTGTAGAGAGCGATAGAGCGGCAAGGATTCTTCGGATTTGAATTTAGAAAGTTTTTGTTTCACTTCGTCAGGTTGGTATCTACGTCTTGGTTTTATTTAATTTTTTTCGATTATTTTCTATAGGTTCTTCTTATATGCCAGTGTGTAATGATTTTGTATTTTTTGTGTTTGAATGACAACATAGATAATATTTCATGAATAGGAATTATTAGTCTATGTATCATCTAAGTTGACAACAAAATTAGATAATTGTTAAGAAAGAATACGTATTTTCTTATATGCTTTACGTTACAACATAATTAATCAAAGTAGGTACCTATAAAACAAACAATTTTATGCTCTATTATAAAATGAGCACGCTCTAGATTATTTAACGATCGGATTTTACACGAAATTCTCTACTATCTAATCACCCAAGAACAAAACTTAAGTGCCTATAAATAAAAGTGTACTGTCGTAAAGACAAATAAGCTAAAACATACGCCGTCCGCAATAAACTCCTTAAATAACGCAATAGTTTACCTACACTTTTATCTAGGTACTCTAATAAAGCGAATTCTGTTATAAAATTTAGTGCCAATAAATAAGGCAATACACCGTTACCGAACGATTAGCCTGAGCACAAAACGCGATATAACAGGGCACCATTCTGCACTGTCAAAGTGGACACGGCCATATATCTAGCTCATTGCATCTAGGAAATAATTCAACAATATCTTTGCAACGAACGCGGAATCAATGTACACAGTACACACGCATTCTTCTCAGACATGCAAAATCACTAACACACGCGCCTTGCAGGACAACAGACACTGCGACGGCTACATGTGTACGTAAAAACTGCTTGTAGGGACACGAGGTGATAGTGTGCGTGTGTTCAGTCAATGACCTATGCATTTGCTTGCTGTACAGGCTAAAAGTATGCATTCGTTTTATTATGGCCTTATTTTAAAAATGGAAGCGCGGTCATCGCTTTCTTTCGCGCCTCGGGCCGCGTTGGGATAGGTCCGGGATTTGGCGCGTATTTCTGTTATGTTGGCCGGACTGGTTTGGTGACCGTAGGGTTTTGTAATCGGCTGAGGTCGCGGATTTTCGATTGCGGCGTGTGATGGGTTAAATATAACGTCACGCGAATTTTTATCTCATAATCAATTTGCATGTTTACAGTGTACCATTTTTGTTCATAGTTGTATGAATTTACTTTTTTGGAGGAGGATTCTTAAATCATGACTCTACTACTGGCAATCGGCACTCTCGGTTTTCAATCTACCCAAGCAAGAGGTCCCGGGTACGAATCTCGGCTGAGGAGTAACAAAGGAAATCCCAGGTTATATTTGCTTCCCACGACACAGGTTGTCCAAATATAGGATCAGAAGACAATATGTATGTAAATGTTATGTTAGATCTTCAACCAGTATCCCTTATTTCAGGCGAAAGGCCCTACAAATGCCACCTCCCAGAGTGCGGAAGGGCTTTCATCCAGCTGTCGAACCTACAACAACACCTGCGGAACCACGACGCCCAGGTGGAGAGGGCCAAGAACAGGCCCTTCCACTGCAATATCTGCGGGAAGGGCTTCGCGACGGAGAGCAGCCTGAGAACGCATACTGCCAAGGTCAGTATTAAAAATTATATCAAAAAAATACAGGATACCAATTTACATATTTTTACAATTTGACTGGACCTTGCCAAATTTTTTAGTAATTACCTACCTAAAATGTCCTTTATGTCGCTGAAATTATTTTTGTCACGCAATTGGCTACCTATTTTTTAAAGTATTTATTTTTCTATGGTTAATTAGCATGTTATTATTCCTACAATCAACCATCTTATATTTACAACTGTGCGATGTGCGTAACTACTTATATGAGCGTAATCATAATTTTTATAGCATTTTTCTGTAAAGCTAGTGTCAAACTCTCTTTTAATTTAAATACTACAAGGTGCAAGTAGGCCATATTTTTATTTCTTAATTTTCTTTTACACTTTCATCTTGATATATATTTTTTTTCAAACTCCCATTGACTACCTGAGCTACTAGTTACTATTACAAATCTGCCTTTTATTAATTTCAAACTTTTTTCATCTTTTTTTACCATAAAATTTCTCTCTCGGCCTCTTTCTTTCCAAATTCCTTTTCGACTGTTATAACATGTTGTGTTACTATGTGAGCCTAATCTATTGACTTGCCACCACGCCTGCGGCACAGGAGCTTCAGCTGCACCTTGGTGTTTTGCAGCAACACGCGGCGCTGATGATAGGTGGCGCCACCGCCACTCCTTGCCCCATATGCCACAAAGTCGTGTTTGGGGGCGAAGCTCTAGTCGAGCATATGAAGAACACCCACAAGGACCCCAACGCCTCTGGTGTTGCCAGTAAGTTTCGGAGATTGGTTCCGTTTTCCATGTCCCTCTCGTTCTACATTGGTTTCTTACACTCGCATGCTTTGTCGTTTGCTTCTTGACTTGGATTTATATCAAGTCTCAAATCATCAAAAACAAAATCATCTCTTAGTTAGGTTTAGTTGAAGGTAAGTCATGAAAAGGATACGACAATGCATAAAGATGTAAGTCTTCTGAAGGGTGAACTGCTTCTGTTGAGGTATTTCACTCTGGTTTCAGGTTTTTCTTGCTCTGGGTTTAGATTAAGTCATATTTTTAAGCTATTCTCTGCTGTTTTTGCGTTACTAAAAATTACTTTAATTTCTCGTTTGACCCATTCATCAGTTGTTTGGCATTGGAAAATTAAAACGCACTTACAGCCGGGACCTATAGTCAGTAAGGTGCCAATGGAAGTTTAATTTTGTGCTAAGAATATTGACCTGAATTTTATTATTCTCACAATAGCTTCGTAAAATATTTGTTTGTGTGAAACTTCCATCTGGCACAAAGCCATAAGGGGTGTTGGTTTTAACAAAAATCAACGGTAAACCAAAACGTATCGTCTCCAGAAATCATGTATAAGTAGTTTTAAGTTGACGACGAAAAGCCATCCGAGGGAATGAAAATGTTATTGTTTTAATACTGTTGCTGAAGGGTAAAATGTTTACTAAACAGAGCTGTAGCTTGGAATTATCCAGTACATTCTTTGGATGGCGTTTTGCGAAGTCTATTATCATAACATGTTTTGTTTATGTTTCTAATGGTTGTTTTCATTTTACCACTTTTGTTCTTGTAACCAAGTTCGTAAATGTTACTCTGAGTTCCACTAATTGGTTCTTTTCTCTCTTTGTTTTCTCTACCATTATGATTCTATTGATTTTTTACAATTAATTCATCATTTGAATTTAGTTTGCGATTTAAGTTTATTTTTTCTGCCATTGAATTTTAATTTCTAGCCTGTAAATTAAGTAAAGCTTTATGTTTCCAGAACTACCTGAGTAAGTAGCTACGTTACTAGACAGAATATTATGTGCAATAAAACCATTCTTCGTTGACCGTTACAATCATAAATTGGAAACATAATGTTTTAACATTAAAAAGGCTCTTTTGGTTTGCAGTCCTGTTATATATGCGAATTAATTACAACACAATCAATACTTGTATGACGTGGTTTATTCAACTGACAGATCCAACAAGCTTGTTTTTACACTACCCTCTATACATACATTACATCCCTTCACCAATAGTATATAAAATACAAAACTATTTCTTATTTCTAGGTCTCAGAGTTATATTTCTCTGAAGTTCTTCATCGAGAATCCTTGAAGTAATCGGTGGTTCCCAAGCACCATCTCCTCTCTCAGTTTCATCATTTCCACTTCCAGTGTCATAGGAACTTGATCCCGTGGCAGAGTTGATTGTATCATTTTGAGCTGCTACTGGAGACAGTACATCTCTCTGTATAGGTTCTCTGTCTTCCCTGAGACGGGTTCCTCCTTCTTCATCTGATCCAACGTTAACAAAACTGTAATCTGTAGTTGTATTTTTGGAACTCTCTCTATCTACTGGGACTCCTTTGAAAGGAACTATTTGGTCCACATGTTTTCTCACAGCCTTGTTCAAGGATGGAAGGAATACAAGAAACATACGAGAACCAATATCTTCTATCACAACTCCTTGCATCCAAGAATGTTTGTTTCCATTCTTATAAAATATCTTAACTAATACAGCATCATTTTGATTAAATGCTAGCTTCCGTTTTCCACCATAGTTTTCACATTGTGAGATCTGTTTCGATATAACATTTTCTTTAGCCTTATCAGACAAGGATGTATTGGAGGACAATTCATTTACCTTAGGTTTGATAAAATCCAATCGACAACGCAATAGCCGACCAAACATCAATTGTGACGGTGTCAGTCCCGTGCTGCCATGAACAGAATTGCGATAGTCCAGTAAGTATTTGTTTAATTTTACCTTCAACAAATACTGTGAACTCGTATCTGTAACCAAACATTTGATAGCTTTCTTAACATTCCTAACAGAATTTTCTGCTTGGCCGTTTGATTCTGGGTGATAAGGCGCTATAGTTAAATGCTTGATGCAATTTGCCTTGCAAAACTTTTGGAACAAGGCCGATGTAAATATTGAAGCATTATCAGAAACTAAAGTTTCCATTATACCAAACCTGGCCATCAAGTCTGTTAATTTCTCTATCACTTTTTCTGACCCAGCTACCCCCTGTAACAAGAAGCACTCAAGCCATTTTGAGTGTGCATCTATCACTACCATATATGTCTTCCCTATTACACTCAGTAAATCTATATGCACACGTTCCCATGGTCGTGAGGGATACGGCCAAGTAGCTAGCGGAGCCCTTGGAGGATCACTACGCAATTCACAACAGATAGAACAACTACCAACCTTCGTTTCTATGTCTTGGTCTATTCCAGGCCACCAGAATCGTGCTCGAGCTTCACTTTTGGTCTTTACCACCCCAAAATGAGATGAATGTAATTCATTTAGCATTTTTTCCTTTAGTACAGCAGGAATAACTACTTTATGCCCGCGCATTAGGCAACCATTCTCCAAACTTAACTGCATGCGGCATCTAAAGAATGGCAATAGACTTTCATCAGTCACTTTACGCGGCCATCCACTGATAACAAACTCACACACTTTCGACAACACACTATCTTGTCGAAGGCACTCCATTATTTGATTAATTGTTATTGGTATTTCACTCTCCTCACTTGCAATAAAATGTAAATACGAATAACAAATCCTTTCTAGCTGACACTTGCTATTGCTAGCAGTTGTTGGAACCGTTGGCATTGTTGACAACGTTGATTCGAACGTTTCGTTTTCGCCTGCGCTCGAGTTTTGCAGGGTAAACGAGTCAGTTGTGGACCGCGACAGATAATCAGCAACATTATCGGCGCTGCGTATATACTGTATGCTAAAATTATATGCAGTTAAGAATATGGCATATCTTTGCAACCGATTTGCTACCATTTCAGGAATACCCTTTTTATTGCCAAAAATTGTCAACAACGGTTTATGATCCGTCTTTAATATGAATGGATCACTTCTTCCATACAAATATTGATGGAACTTTTTTACTCCAAAAATGATGGCGGTTGCCTCTTTTTGAATTTGGGAATAAGACTGTTCACTTTTAGTCAGAGACCGTGAGGCGAAGCAAATTACTCTTTCCGATCCATCTGCCTGCACTTGACCCAAAACTGCCCCTAATCCCTTTGGCCCGGCATCAACCGATAAAATTGTCTGCAAGTCGGGATTATAGTGAGCTAGCACTCTTTCTGACTCTAATGCTTTCTTAACTTGTTCAAAAACTTCCTGTTGTTCACTCAACCATTCCCATTTCACCTTATCTTTCAACAACTTGTGTAACGGATTCAACAAACTTGACATGTTTGGAACAAACGCTCTGTAATAATTAACCATACCAAGAAATGACTTTAATTCTGACACATTTTTAGGAGCTTTTGCATCCCTGATAGCTTTAACTTTTTCGGGTGCAGTGTGTAGACCGTGCTTATCAATTTTATAGCCTAAATACTCAACCGACTCTTTGAAAAACTCGCATTTACTTTTTTGTAAGGTTAATCCTGCGTCTTGAAATCTTTCTAAAACCTGTTTTAATCTTTTTACGTGCGTTTCTCTATTAGGTCCCGTCACTAAAACATCGTCTAAAAAGGTACATACCCCGTCAATGCCCGATAGAACTTTTTCAATCGTTTTTTGGAAAACCGCGGGTGCTGATGAAAGTCCGTACACTAAACGGTTAAATTTATATAAACCTCGATGGGTATTGATACAGGTTAACATCTGTGATTCCTCTGATAGCTCTAACTGTAAATAGGCCATTGACAGATCTAATTTAGTGAACTCCTCTCCACCATGGAGCTTAGAAAATAATTCTTCTATTCTCGGAAGAGGATACTGGTCAATATGCAACACTTTATTTAAGGTTACAGAATAATCACCACATAACCTTACTGTGCCATTTGGTTTTAGAACAGGCATAATAGGAGTCGCATATTCAGAATATCTGACTTGCTCCAAAATTCCCAAGGATACCATTTTGTCAAGAGCTTCGTCAACCTTTGACTTTAGTGCAAAAGGGACTGGCCTTGGTTTAAAAAATATTGGTTTGGCATCTGACTTTAATGTTAGGTCTACTTTAAATTTATTAAATTTTCCTAACTCATCAGAAAATACTTTTGGAAACATGTTACTTAGTCCAATCTCAGTGGATTCCCTTTTCCTAATCACTTTTTCATCGGAACAAAAATGGACTTTACTGATTCCTAAACCAAATTTTGTCATAAAATCTCTTCCTAATATTGGTACTGGAGGACACTTACCCTGATACCTAATAACGTACATTTTAATTATTCCTGTACTGTTTTCGTAACCAACTGTTACATTGAAACATCCTAATGGTTCTATAGCTTTACCATCATATGTGTGCAAGATGCTATCACAAGCCGCTAATGTTTGGTTTACGAAATTCTGCTTAAAACATTTTTCAGACATGGCAGACACGGCACTGCCACTATCAATTTCGCAATGTATGGACAATTTGTTTAATCGTACAGCTTGTAACAAAGGTCGTCCATTAACACACTTGATGTTGTGACATTGTACGTTACCCTCTAAATCCTCCAATATATCCTCTGTCAGAAAGTGAGAATTCTTAACCGCTCCTTTTTGGGGACACATTCGTCTAAGATGTCCTTTTTGTCCACACTTTTTACATTTATAGCTTGTAAATCTGCACATAATTGTTTCATGATTGTTATAGCCACATACTGCACATTTCTTCTTTTCTCCCGTAGCCGTGTCGATAACTGGTGCGTTCGCCCTAACTTGTCGCCGCTCCATTGCAAAAACTTCTGGCCCGGTGGATGACTCACCGCCGCTGTCCCGCGATGATGAACTTCCTTTAGCTTCACTGTTGTTGCGATTAGCTGCTGTACGAGCACAGCGAACTGCTTGAGCCAGTTCCACTGCTTTGGAGAATGTCAATATGTTTACATCTTCTGAGAAGAGACGTTCCCGTTCCTTAACATGGTCCAATCCGATGACGAATCGATCTCTTAGCACTGTATCCAGCTCCGATTTGAATTCACAATATTGGGCCAAACTACGTACCCTAGCTGCCCAATCAGGAATGCTTTCTTCTGGTAGCTGCATTGCTTTTGAAAAGGCATACCTTTCCGCAAACGCACAACGTTTTGATGTGAAATGCTTGTCAAAATGCCCGATCAACGTGTCATAGTCACAGGTGTCCAGTTCATGAGGAAACACAATATTACTTGCAATCTTGAACGTTTCGTCTGCCAATGATGTGAGCAATATTGCACGTCGTTTGATATTTCCTGTATCTTCTTCCTTTGTGATGCCATTCGCGATACAAAACTGAGATAGCCGCTGCTTGAACGTCGACCACTCTTGATACCGATGGTCGAACTTAAGATTTCCGCCAATTAATCCGTGAGCCATGTTACGATACTAATTATACCGCTTCTACACTGATTCGTAGGTGATTTAATCGTCGCCAAATGTTATATATGCGAATTAATTACAACACAATCAATACTTGTATGACGTGGTTTATTCAACTGACAGATCCAACAAGCTTGTTTTTACACTACCCTCTATACATACATTACAAGTCCCAACAACATTCAATAATGAACATCACTATAACTTCAAATCGCTTTACAATAAAATGCAAACCAGAATCGAAGCCAACATATATTTAGCAATGCTCACGTTATTTCCACGAGACTAACCTATGTATTTTTCTTTTCTCCTCCTAATCCACTAACCCACCCATCCCGTCATTTGGTGATCCACGCAGGCCCACCTGCCACGTCACCGTACCAACCTCCACCGCCACCGGCGCAAGCTAAACCTACAACTGATCCTTATATAGCGAAGCGGCGGACGGCCAACCACCCGTGTCCTGTATGCGGCAAGCATTACGTCAACGAGGGCTCCTTGAGGAAACACCTCGCCTGTCACCCTGAGACCCAGCTGACCAGTAGTCTGCGAATGTGGCCGTGTTCCGTCTGCCAAGCTGTCTTTACACACGAAAGCGGTAGGTGCAAAGCCAACAAGCAACTATCCATATTCGCTAGTAGATCAGACGTTGAATGCCATGTTTCCATTTCCAGGTCTACTCTCACACATGGAGCACATGAGAATGGAGCCGAAACATCAGTTTGCCGCTCAATACGTGCTGTCCCGAGCTGCGGCGGAGCGACGCGAGAGAGACATCATCGCAGCAGTCTCAGCTTCAGCGGGTGGCTCCGGTCTCCTCAATCTGGCGCCTCCATCACCAGCGCACTCCGACTCCTCATCCAACGGACGCCTCTCATCATCAGCGGGTTCAGAAGCCGGCGGGGCAGTCAATAAGCTGTCAGAGCTGCTCCGGTCAGCGAACAACGGCCACCAGTACGGAGACGAGAGAGTGGCAGCCATCGCCGCTGTCGCCGCGAATATGATGGCTCAGCCGGGTGAGGGCTCCAACGCGGTGCAGGTTGCCGCTGCTAACCTGGTCTCGGCGATGCGCCAGCAGCTGGCGAGAGAGCCGCCGCCGACCCAGCCGCCGCCGGAGACGCCTCCGAGTAACGAGGCCGCGTTGAGGATCCAGCAGGCTGAAGCTTTACTCCGCAGCCAGGCTGAGGCGCTGCGGCTGGCCGTCTCTCAAGCCACCGCCGCCGCCGCCCACAACAATGAGCCGCCCAGCCCGCTGAGGCACAACGGTGGCTTCCCTCCCCATCCGAATCCGACTGACGCGAGCGGGCAGCTCTCTCCGGAACTAGTCGAGGCCTTCAGATTAGCGCAGGAGCAGAGACTGGAGCAAGCGCTGCGGTTGCAGGACCCGCGGATGCTAGGGTTCAATATGCCGACGTCGGCTCAGCAGGTGGCTGCCCAACAAGCTGTTGCGGCACAACAAGCCGCGCAACAAGCGGCACAACAAGCGGTAGCAGCACAACAAGCTGTAGCAGCACAACAAGCTGTAGCAGCACAACAAGCTGTAGCAGCACAACAAGCTGTAGCAGCACAACAAGCCGCCGCGGCTCAACAGGTCGCCCAACATGTGTCGCAGCAAGTAGCAGCGCAGGCAGCCGCCCAGCAAGCAGCTCATGTTGCCGCTCAACAACAACATATACAACAACAACAAATACAACAGCAACAGGCAGCGGCGCAACAAGCTGTCCACCTACAACAAAACCCCCAGCCATGAGAATTTAGCTACTACTAATTATATGCGATTTCCCATAGTATCTACTTAGATCTAAATTGGTAAAAGAAATGTTCCTGAATTTGTGCAAAATTATACATTTCGCGGACGTGAAGTTGATAGTAATGATAATGTTATTCATGAGATTTGCGTTTGTTTTCGGATAATGAGAAGCAAAATTAAATGTAGTGAAAAAAGTATGTTAGTCGCAACTCACGGTAAATACATATTAAGCCTAGATAGATGCTAACTGTTGTAAATATTACAGGCGTTTTAGTAAAATGAAAACATTCTGTAAATATGAAATACATAAATTATAGAAAACATGGACAAAATGGAACAAAAACTCGCCCAAACAATTGAGTAGAAATAGAGAGTTATGGCAATTTGTTACGTCAGTGCAATCTTTATTATGTTCTTATATTATTAATAATTGTGTGTCTCTAAGAAATATTACTTTATTAGCTTATTCAATAAATTATTGTGGCTTATTTCTAGTACAAACTTTTGGATGTGCCAAACTATTTTATATCACTGTAAACGCATTTAGTTATACCTTTGCGGTATTCGCTTATGATATTGCGTTATATTAATATTAAATGCACGAACAACTTAGTCGAATGAAAGTTTTTTTGTGAATTCGTGAATGAATGAGAAATTTTTGTTCAAACTCAGCATTAACAGTTGAAAATTCATCGAAAATGCACGATACTTAATATTTAGTTTTTTTTTCAAGATGTTCGCTTTTTAACGCATTATAATTTCGCAATAACTTGCTAGTCACCATATGAACGCACAACTCAAAAATCATATTAAATTTAAATCTATTTTCTGTCGCGTACAATTATTTTTTAACATAAATGCCATATTAGATATTATTATTAAAAACTGTAAATAAATTATACTATTAGGCACGATACGTATGGTTGAACTTTTTTGTTATAAAATTATTTTATTTTACAAGTCTAAAATCTAAAAACTATTATTTTATTGCAGAACAATTATTTACACAATTTGTATACTTGTAAATATAACGAACTTTATTATTTTATTATATTTTTTCTGAAGACTGCCGTTACAAATAATATTTTACTTTATTTTAATACATTGTAATATACTACAAAAGTTAAAAATAGCGATTATTCACTAGAACATGGACAATACTTAAGAAGACCTAATGAATATAACGATATTTATATTCCCTCTAAGGACAGTCGGAGGTACCTAATGAATAAATTAATGAAACGCTTTACTCGACTCAAATCCATTCAGAACATACTTACAATGGATAATGAAACGCATGACATTTTTCTAAATATAACACATGAAGGATAACAACAACTAGCCCAAACCAAATTATTAAGTTTGTTTCTTATTTTAAACTCAATCATCTTCAATGTAATAGCCCAGAAATATATTTTTGAATCGCGACAGTAACACCGATGATGTCGCGAAACATCAGAATAATTAACTACATAAACAATAGCCCAGAACAGCGACATCTTATGATGTCATTATATAAAACAGTTGCCACTGCAATAGATATAGATCACCATAATTACATGAAAACAACATTGATCACCATAATTACATGAAATCATGTTGTTATCCTGTAATTATGCAACACACGTGAAGAGAATGTCAAGTGTTGCCGAATATTAATTGTTTAATATTTATCATCATGTATCATAAATAAGTGTTAATTTGTGAAAACATTTTACGACTTCTGACAGCAATGTCAGCGTTGTACACAAAATTGTTTACGCAAATTACATAATTATCTGTAATCATAAATAGGTAAGGTAATAGTAAGCCGATTTTAATGTTTGTCATTGTTTCAATCTTGAATTAATATTGATATGGCCGCACCGAAGTAATAATGACACGTAATGTGATATCATCATTACTTTTAGTGCTGTATCAATGTAAATAGTAAACAAAAACACAATGCAATAGCCCAAAAATCGTATCTAAGTTGTGTCGTGTTTGGTTGAGGGAGGAGTCTTTATTGAAACATTAAGTTTTAAAGTTTCTTCTGTTGAAATACAAAACCTTTCGGACAATTTTATATATTAATTTGGAACGCAAAGGCCAGTATCTGAGACGTGCACCCAATGATGATTCTAGGAAACGTTTAATTCGATTAGACAAACAAGTTTTCGACTGATACCCAAATTTGGAAAACATTATAGTGAACCGATCGCTATTTATGTAAAAAAAAGTCCTCATAAATTAATATATAAATAAACTTAATATAACAAAAATGAAGTTCCTATGAATATTGTATAAACGGTATTATTTTAATTCTAGATCTTAGTAGAAGGAAAAATTTATGGTCGTTCGGTATTTTTAAATCTCTAATAAATGATACCATCATGTAAAGTAAAGGAACTGAACTCGTATATTCGAGTCGTTACGATAGAACAGAAAAAAGCACGGATCATGAATCCTACTTTAGATGTTTAGATCAAAAGTTACGTTTCCAAGAAAGTGTTCAAAGTCGTATTGACGTTCTTAATTTTGTGCGGTTTGCGATACATGGCGCAATTAATTGTAAATTAAATTATATTTTGAAGACAATTGAGTCACACATAACACTGAAACAGAACAAACTGAAACCGCACAAAATTATGGACGCAACTGTATTTTCTGTGATCATCATTAAATGGAATAGTTATAACCGTGTCTGCGAATTTCAAGAAAAAAAAGTTTAATTTTACAATGTATTCTCTTTTGTAACTTTACAAAGATCAATACACCCAAAAAACGTTAATATGAAAAGAAATCTACATTTATTTGTCAAGATAATTCTGTAGGTAAGCTGTGTATATTAAACACATAATATAAAAGCCTAATTATCAATATCACTGACGATTACTTGTGTCGTCTCCTACAGAGGCAATGAAAATTTGCTCTAATGTTAGAGCGTTTATATGACTCTGTACCAAGATAATCATAGTAACTAGCAATAGAACAGGATTCATTTGGATGTAATTTAGTGGTTCTAATAAACCACAAAACTTGATCATTGTATAATGCGCTGTTAGTATCAACGTCTTCTTGATAAATGGATATGGCGATGTTTTTTTGACAATTCTTATTGGCGTTTTAAATAATTGTTTACACGATATTACGTTGATTGTTAATTAAAAATGTTAAGAAATTGTACTTATTATTAATCGCACTGCTCTCACTGCGATTACATTACATTTCTTATTTTTGATGATAAAAAATATATTTTGAACTGTAAGCTAAACAAGACAATCTTCAAATGTTTTTTGTGACAAAATAGTATTACAGTTCAAAATATTTGTTGTTGAGTTTTTAAATATAGCTTGCTGTTGATTTCAATTTAAACATCCTTATTAAATGTTCATGTTCATGTTTTATTTTGAACGCTTTTTGGCTTACGTTTGTTATTATCTTGTTTCAGCTTAAATATAGCCAAATATACACATTTTATCAATAATTATAGTTGTATTTAAGTGTAGACAGGATAGCCAGGTTTTCAATTTATAACACATTGTAGTCTTATATTATTAATAATCGTAAATAGGAATAATGTAATGTAATAAATGGGGTTTTATTCATAAAATACCACTTCTCAATAACCTAAAATGAGTAAAGCCCTCCTTGCTGTAAACCTTTTAAACAAGTAGTATTCAACAACGAAGGTATAAAATACATAAATACAAAAAAAAAACAGTGTACTTCTATAAATAGATTACCGAAATACGTTATTGGTGTTTCAACGTAATTGGGAATATTTAGTCCCAAGTTTTTATAAGTCCGCCATATCCATTTCGATACAAGATTGAAAAAAAATAGATGTTAATCGAACTGTCTTGAGTACAAATATTTTTTGTATAACATTTAGAATACAAAAATGTTTTTTATGACTAACAGCGCATTAATTTTTGTCTACCTAATCGTATGCCTAGGCAGACTAGACCTTGTCACTTGGCAGACTAGACCTTGTCACTTGGCAGACTAGACCTTGTCACTTGGCAGACTAGACCTTGTCACTTGGCAGACTAGACCTTGTCACTTGGGCATTTACGTTGTTATTAAAGTACGTATATTTTTGTTAGGTACTTGAACTCTTGCATTTGTTTAAGTACGAACTTATTACTTTTTGGTTGTACAAAAAGAACAAATTTTATTGTAAAATTTCAGGAAACGTCTCTTTAAATTGGTGTATTTCTAGTCTTTATGTGTAAAAATCACTTTGTGGTGGTGTCGTGGTTTGTACCGACTGTCACGAAAAAATGAATGTTTTGTAGATGGAAATTGTAAAAATGTAGCCCTACCTTTTTCGGATAAAAAATGTAAATTATGATAACTACTATAGGTACGGCAATTGCATACTTATCAAAAACGTATGGTGTAAAAATTCAAAATTAATATTATTGGCATAAATTAAAATTGTAAAATGAAAATTGCTTAGAGATATAGGATAATGGTTACTAGGCAGTTAAACTTCGTGTTTGCGTTTTGTCGGATATTTCGGTCACATTGTAAAAAATACTATAAAAATGTAAATAAATGTCTTGTGACGATGTACCTAATTGATGTTTAGAAAAAAACATAATGCATACCTACCTACTACATGTTGGATGGTCTCGGTAAAAACATAATGCATACCTACTACATGTTGGATGGTCTCGGTAAAAACATAATGCATACCTACTACATGTTGGATGGTCTCGGTAAAAACATAATGCATACCTACTACATGTTGGATGGTCTCGGTAAAAACATAATGCATACCTACTACATGTTGGATGGTCTCGGTAAAAACATAATGCATACCTACTACATGTTGGATGGTCTCGGTAAAAACATAATGCATACCTACTACATGTTGGATGGTCTCGGTAAAAACATAATGCATACCTACTACATGTTGGATGGTCTCGGTAAAAACATAATGCATACCTACTACATGTTGGATGGTCTCGGTAGAAACATAATGCATACCTACTACATGTCGGATGGTCTCGGTAAATATGAATTTTCCGTAAAAACTATGATTCGGTAAGAATCGCGACAAAATCGATTCTTCTGTTACACCAGAAACATGTTAATGTTCTGTAGATACGTATGTTTCATTAGTTATATTATAGATTATGTTATTTTATATTCTTTATTATAAAAAGATGCCATGTTTTAATATTAATTATTATTATTTTAGTGTTAATAAACTGTGTTTATTGAAGCATTATATTTTTATAAAAGTTATTTTTTTGTACTGTACTCGATATATTTTAGTCGATCGTAGCGACAATATTTGTAAATTTTTGTGTTGACTTATATTTAACGATTCATTTTAACGAACAAATTAATTTAATTACTAACACATCATTTTATTGTGAATGATTAACAACGGAAAATGCTACTTGTGTCATTGAGAATAGGGACTATTAATTGCCGAACGGTTAGCTATAATTATTTAAAAAAATAAAAAAAGATGATTCTTACTGCGGAGTTTCCTTTGCTAGGCCCTAAGGTTAGTCAATGTATCTTATCCCCGCTGCGGGGCACAGGTCTTCACATTTAACACTTTCAGGACAACTCCCATAAGTCCTATGAAAAACATTATATAATATTATGTTTAAAGCAACAACATTATCTGCTGCCCTAAAGAAACGGCCGTAAAAAGTGGTATACAAAGTAGAAATATCAGAAAACGTATTTAAAAACATAAAGAACTAATATTTCTGTATTCGCAGTGTAGTCCAAAACGGCCCTGAGGTATCTCTCATAATCATGAAAGACACTTAACCCTCTCGCTCCGACGTCTAATGTTCTCCATTGTAATATACCGATTAAATATTCTGAAAAAGTGACTGTTGCCGCTTCTAGCATTTTTTGCCAACGTGTACTTATAATAACTGAATAAGTACACATTGGCAAAAAATCCTAGAAAATTAAATATTATATATCTAATGACAACATTAGCATTGGACCAAAACGTATAGGGTACTTCCCGTTTTGGCATGAAATACTACTACAATTATGAAATTTGGCACAAAGCAAGGTCTTATAGTTCAAGTAAGTACAGGAAAAATCTGAAAACTGAAAATTATTGTTTTTCTACAAAAATATTCAATTTGGTTTACATGGATGACATCATACTTTATTTTTTATGTGGAAACCTAATTACACGTGATAGCTCTCCAAGTGTGATCGGAACCCTTGGTGTGCGAGTTCTACTCGCACTTGCCCGTTTATTTTTTAACAGCACGGCTATGTAAATTCAAGTGCTCATCCCATACAAATTAGAATTAGTAACCCTTCGTAAAAAGGAGATGGCGTGAGTAGTAAGATTTGCACTTTAAACGCCATGGTTTAAGTTATCATACTTCTAGGTGGCGCTAATCTTAAAATAAATTCTATACAGGGTGTAACAGAAAGGCGTGTACAAGCTGAAAGAAGGTTGTTATCATCAGCATTCTGAACAACTTTCACTATGGGACCGACTTGATCAGAACAACTTTATTTTTCACTCCACCATACAGATCAGCTGAGCGCTAGGCCCAAATAAAGTTGCTCTGATCAAGTCGGTCCCATCCCATAGTGAAAGTTGTTCAGAATGATGTCCCTAACAATGTCCTCCATCGGCTTGTACACCCCTTTCTGTTACACCCTGTACATCTTAGCGCCATCTCGTGGTGTTTGAAATTTTTCGATGGTGCTGCACCAAGCGATAATGGCCTCGAACTAAAGAAGCTTCCGTAGTATCTCAATTTACGCCGGTGTCATACTTTGTTCTAGGTGGTCTATCTGTATTAGAATAATATTATAGTAACTGTGTTTATAAACCATGTGTGAAAATGTAAGAGGTGACTACAATATTTAATTTTTATCTCATTGGATTTCTGTTCCTCTAGATTTTTGTCTGTAGCGCCATCTAGTATTAAGTAGCGGAACTAAAGTGGTGCACGACAGCGCTATCTGTACCATGTTTTTAGTACTTCTTCACAACATTACCGCTACCAGCGACATCTTTATTTCATGTTATGAAGCATCTAAGCTCGTTGCTTTTTAGTTCAATACATGTCTGGCAGATGGCGAGTTGTGAATGCGTGTGTTGTATTTGCAAATAGTCACTACGCCCCACGCAAGATGGCGTTACAGGATATGTAATTAATATTATAAATATCTATGGTAATATTCAGGGGCCCGATGCTGCTCTGAGAAACTCACTTATATTGGATCGCTACCGCTTCTAAAACACCCAAAATGGCGTCTTTTGGTATGCTCCTAAATAATCGCAAATAGATCGTAAATAGATTGCAAGCAAGCGTACATACTAAATGTTTGCAATCTATTTACGATCTATTTGCGATTCTTTAGGAGCATACCAAATGACGCCATTTTGGGTGTTTTAGAACCGGTAGCGATCCAATATAAGTGCGTTTCTCAGAGCAGCATCGGGCCCCAGGTTTAACGAATTATTTTCCTACGGGTGATTAAGTCAGAACCTGGTCTTCTTGTAGTCTTCATCAATCAATCAACTTCAACACTTTCGTTAGTCACGTGATTTCACAGGGTTTTGAAAGCTGTCTTTCGAGGATCCGGCTTTTTGGTGATTATTTGTTGATCGTGAGAATTTTCCAGGGGCACCGGCAGGGATGAGGGAGCCGAGTGTTTCCTGCGAACATACATACATATGTTCCCGCCTTTATCCTGGAGTAGGGGTAGGTATTAGTAGGAGGCAGAAACTAAATAACCGGCCAAGTGCGAGTCGGTCACGCACACGAAGGGTTCCGTACCATTATCTATAAAAAAAAAAAGGATAACGTTAGTTGTATGGGAGCCCCCTTGATATTAAATTTCTTTTGTTTTTTAGTATTTGTTATAGCGGCAACAGAAATACATCATCGGTAAAAATTTCAACTGTTTAGCTACCAATGTATCTTAGGGCCCCGTAGACGTTCAAGCATGCTTGACAAGCATGTTGGTCAAACTTCAAGCAACTGCAATAACGATCAAGCACCCCCGAAGACGTTAAGGCATGCTTGTCAAGCACGTCGTTAAACAAAACTTTCTTCAAGCATGATCAAGCACATCAAGCACGTAATTTGCTTGATAAACACGTCAAGCATGGCCGTGAACGATCAAGCATGCTTGACGACATACGTGGTTGACAAACATGCTTGACGACATACGTGGTTGTCAAGCATGCTTGACGACATACGTGGTTTTCAAGCATGCTTGACGACATACGTGGTTGTCAAGCATGCTTGAACGTGTATGGGCCCCTTTAGAACACAAGTTAATTCGCGGATAAGTGATAGGCTGGACCGCCAGAAATGACAATTGTGACACGCCATAAGAAACAAGGCGTGACGCCATGTGTGTGTGAGGGTTTATTTGTGTGTGTAAGTATAATAATTGATATGCAGCTCACTATACTTAATTAAGACTCATTCCGAACATCACACACTATCTTACCTCGACCAACCAATTTCTATTGACCTTCCCACCGACCACCTCCCATACAACCGCAGCTCAACCTAAACTAGCCGTTCTATCGAACACTAGACTGTAGTGAAGATTCCCAACCGTTTCATATAATTAATATGATATTAAAATAAATCGCTTGAGTCGGTGAAAAAAGTCAGATACGTATAATGCGAGAACGCCGCGCTAGGTGGGTTGCGTGATAGATCTGTATGGACATGCCTTGCCTGTCTCCATAATGATAAGTTTATTATTTGATTATTAGATAAATACATTTTAGCACACCACAGATGGCAACACTATGTTTATTTTTTAAAAGTGTACCACAATGACGCAATAAATATATGAGTATGATTATGAGTATTTTATAGTGGAATTAGGGATGTCTTAAGTGGCAACACTGAATAAAAATAGGCTTTTCGGCATTAACCTCATGAAAAAAATAATGAACTTTTTGGATATCCTAAATTTAGGACAAAAATACTACCCCCGGGTCTCAGGAGGTATAGAGCGTGGTGTGTTGTTATTTCTGGTGAACTTTCTAAATATTCATAAAAGTGTGTTAACAATGGATCTTGGTGAAAATCAGGATGCGAACTAATCTTATGGCAAACTATCAAACTCTTCTATCAACTTCGCCGTCGCCGTGAAGGTAATCTAATTTTCATTAACTTACTAGTGGGTAGAACACTATTTGTCATTATCATCAACATCAGCCCATCACATAGCACTGACTATTTAGAAAATCCTAACAAGAGATGATAGCCGAATAGCGGTTTTATTTTAGCGGGTACCTATCGATAAGATTACACCCGGTACTTCTCGTGCCCCCCGTTCCGAGTCACGCCAAAATCGATTACAGCGTCTAAGAAGCCGTTCCGAATCAGTTTTAGCGATACAAAACGATGGCATTGTAGACGCTGTAATCGATTATGGCGCTGACGGCGATGTCACGGAACACAACTTTGGTAGTAACATTTTAATTACATTGTCAGGAAATATTTAATATACGATAAGCTAACCCCTTGTCACGCAGATGGTTACACGGGTAACTTTGCTTCTGTCAGTTGGCATGGGAAATGACGAGACGCTGTGTTTGTTTGCAAAAGAGTCGGACAAGAAGTTATATTAATAATCATATTTAACTTAGGATCTGGTTGATTCGAAAGTGGTCTTCAAAGGCAGGCAAGCCGGGGGAATAATACCAATACGAAATCAATTATTCTTCAGAAAATAAGTTCGATGTCCTATATGATTTTGATAAAACCAAGATGATGATAATATGAGGTATTATGTTGACTAAGGACTGGTAACAACTCATCCACGCTATTCCAACGGCCCGCCAACCATCGCGTGCACCGTCTTCAGAAAGAAGCATCTAACTGCATTTTTTCGATGAGTTTTTCGCATCGTCGATATATACTTTTCATTCCACATCGCCGCTTTTTCACTTCAGGGGCGCGGCACATTTGTTTTTTACGACGACTTTTTCATTTTGTCAATGCGTCACGTATTTTAGAAAGAAACGGCATAAAACCTGGCGGATCGTTCTTCTGTTAATTTTTTCGTGACAGTAACGTCTGATGATTATGTTTTTGATAATAATTTGTGGTCTTTTGCTTTTTGTGTGGAGTTTGTCTTGTTTTACTTAGCGACTCATTAAGTTTAATTAATACAATTCACAGTGATAATTTATCATTGCTACTATTATTGAACAGGACTTTGTCATCTTAATTGGTTGCAATCATAATGATTCCGCTGAAAATATAAAGTTCTATTAAATGTGAGACAAATGGTATCTAATATCAAAGTCATGCGTGACCTGACATAGAAGTCTAGCTAAGCTTGATATAAGTCTGGCAAAAAAAAACTTTATTCAAGATTTAATTAGAAGACCCCCTCAGCGCATACGCATACTGTGCGTGTGCATTAGACCTCTAATACTTGCAACATGAATTGATCTAAGGATATCATGGGCTGTATAAATTAGGCACTGGTTTGTGTGAGAAAACTATGTAATCTGACGACTGTCAAATAACAAAAGGCAACGTATCAAAACCATAAAATACAGAATACGTAGAAAAAGTAAGATTATATAAAAAGTTGTGCAGTCTTGCACAAAGGCATTAACATAAAAAATAAGCAAAAAGGTTTGCAGCTTCTGACATTTTTTTTTCTCCGCAAGAACACTGCACGGTGACTGCTCCCAACAAAATATAGTCTACAATCTACATTGCTTCAGCATAGGTACTAAGTCGTTGCTATTAGCTTTATTCAAGTATTCGTGGTCCTAGGGGTAGATAGAGTATGAAAAAGTAGCACTTAGTGGTAGTAATTAATATCTATAATTATATAATCATTGGATTCCCGTATGGCATTTTTTTACTTTCTACGCTGGATTTACATAAAACCTTAATGATTTCAAGCGCCGCCAGTCTTATTAAGCACAAAAAAACGCTAAGTCGCAGGTAAACGGCTAGTTCCGTGCACCTAGACGAAACGAATACTCAAAATGTTTGCGATTTGACATTTGGTGACGCTAGCGTAGCGTGACTATTGTCAAATCGCATACATATTCTTAGCGTTTCGTGCGAACGATAGCGTTTTGCATCTTGTCTAGGGGGGCTGATTTGTTAATATGTTATTAGGACCACTATCAGTTGCGTATACCCTTTGGGGCTTCGAAAGACGGTAGTATGTATGTATGTATGTATAGTATTTATTACTTTATGTATATTATATAAATATATTTCATATTTATTTATATAAGTATGCACTAGTTTATGTAGTCTATTGATTTGTAAGTAATAATTATATGTATTGTACACATGGGTCTACTCCTGCTCAGCAATCCACCTGTCTCATCCCTATTTGGTTTGCTGGAAGAGATCTCTTATTAGAGATAAGCTCACCTTTGTACACGTTTTCTATGTTTTTTACTGTCCTATGTAATTTTTTGTGTGCAATAAAGAAATTATGAAATTACTAGATGAAAACCCGGCTTCGCTCGGGCTCGGGTAAAATGTGAATGTGGGTACAAAATGAAGGTAGATATTTCTGTAGTTATCGGTTCTCAAGGAATATTAAAGGCAAAGCAAGGCATAGATTCGTTTAGCATCGTTCATTGTGTTTAATAAATATTGTAAATTAAAACTACAAATGTTTTTACTTAAATAACTTTAATTTAAAATCAACCTTAAAATAAACGAACTTTAATTAACAAAACAAATAGTTTTTAAGGTTTACTCTCGGTAAACCTCTCTGTTATAAAGCACCCAGTCTTTTTATTTACTTTGGAAGGTAAGTATGGTTAATTATACAATAAAGAACAACATTTTTACTACAACAACAACATTAGAACAACATTATCATACAATTTATCTATACAGGGTAACATTTAATTAACTGACCATATTTTGGGGAATGATAGTACCCATCATTATGAACAACTTTCCCCAAGGAACGTATGGTCGCAAAAAACAATTTTTTTGTGTCTCCCATAGTAACTTGAATTCAGCTGATCGGGGCAATGTACTGGAAGACGAAAAATTTTTTTCATTTGCGACTATATGTTTCATGGGGAAAGTTGTTCATAATGATGGGTACTACCATTCCCCAAAATATGGTCAGCTAATTAAATGTCACCCTGTATGTATACATTTTTCGTTAAATATTTATCACCTTATTATGGTATGGTATTAATCAGTCTTTTTATTTACTTTGGAAGGTAAGTATGGTTAATTACACAATAAAGAACAACATTTTTATTACATCAACAACATAAGAACAACATTATCATACAATTTCTCTATATGTGTATACAACATTTTTCGTTAAATATTTATCACCTTATTATGGTATGGTTTTAATCAGTCTTTTTCTTTACTTTGGAAGGTAGGTTAGTACTTACTTCTTTTGAAAATAGGTAGTAAAAATAGGTTGTTCTGTATACAATAAAGAACAACATTTTCATTATTTCACAGCTTGATTATCATAAAATTTCTCTATATACAACATTTTTCATAAAATTTCTCTTTAAACAACATTTTTCATAAAATTTCTCTATATACAACATTTTTTGTTAAACATTTATCACCTTTCAAGCCTTGTTCAGTGGTATTGATAATTTGGATTTTTACATCATCGAATCTTCGAACTCGAGAGAAGGCAACATAGAGCTGGCCATGGGTGAACACAGGATTAGGTAAAAATAGACCGATTTTGTCGAAAGTTTGTCCCTGACTTTTATTTATTGTCATAGCGAATGCTATGCGGATGGGAAACTGAAGCCGGCTAAATTTAAAAGGCAGTTGACTGTTAGATGGCTGGAGACGAATTCGAGGAATAAAAACTCTGGTTCCCACATGGCTACCACAAATAATTTCGGATTTTCGGCATAATATTATGTTTCTTGCACTCAATTCAATTTTTCACTGGCTTCTTCTTCTTCTTCTTTTTATTAATGGCGTGTTAACCTCTTTTGAGGTTAATTTTGCCAGTGTCAAGTGGTCAGGTTCTCATATGAGAACCTGGAAATTATAATGTCTTGAGATGATTTGATGACTATGATGATGATGATTTGTCGCTCGTTAGCACTACCCGGGAAGGACGTGAAGGGCTGTGGGTTCCAAGTAATTCCTTCGGACGTGAGCGACTGCCTCCCCGATTGGCTTCCTCAATGATTCTGGCTTCTGCCAACAGAAATGTGATTACTTTCTCTGTGACAGAAATGAATGGCACGGTATTTTGTCTGTGAACTATGAATCGGCATTTTCTTCTATTAAAGCTACATCCACACTATCGTTCCGCACGTTTTTGTTGGGATACCATGCTTAAAACGACCATTATACTCAGCCATTATAGCTACATCCACATTTCCTTCGGCATGTTTTTGTTGGGAAACTATGCCTAAAACTACCATTAAGCTACATCTACACTATGTACTAATCGTATACAGAAAAGGAACATGAATGCAACCGCAAATAAACGCAGTTTACCGGTTTCTAACCCTAGAAGACATGTGTGAAGCTGAGGTGTGAAGAGACCATTGTCTATGGCTCTAAGTTACGTGGCCAATATGGCGCCTGCGATTTGTCTGTTCAGTAACATTAGAATTTAACAAAATACTCGACAATCCGAATTTTGCGGATATATGTTGTCGACTCGAAATCTATATTTTTTTATGTTTTATTATTCAGGTAAGGTTTTGATTGAGTCTACCGTACCCCTCGACGGAATTATTAATATAGATGAAAGACCTGTGCTAACTTTGACCGTCACTCGAAAAATCTCGACTTTTACAGACTTTTTTCGGAATACTCATTTTATCTAAATACTGTGGGCTATTCTTGAGGTGTCAAAACCACTAAACTAGAGGAACTAAAGGCACTAAACTGACAACCTTCAAATCCGACAGCTCTTGCGCGGTGGCCACAGATTCCATTTTCTAACACACGATTTTAATTAGTTTAGTTAGTATAGTTCGTGTCGCCTTCAGAATCGCAGGCAATATATATATTCGCACGTATTGAAAATCTCTCACGCATAACGTATGTTCGATTAATGATCACGTTTTTTTCCAACGGTTAAAGAAAATCTTGAGGAAACCTTCAGTCACCATAGCTGCGGCGATTGGCAAGCCCCATTGTCAAAAGTAAATAGAGTACCTGTTATATAACTGGCTAAAAGTGGGCACTACATTGTGCTCGTGGAAAAAGGCGCCATTTGTATTTTGTCAAGAATTGCTAGACTTTTGAGACTCTACGTTTTTAGGGTTCCGTACCCGAAGGGTGCCAAACGGGACCCTATTACTGAGACTTCGCTGTCCGTCCGTCTGTCTGTCACCAGGCTGTATCTCATGAACCGTGGTAGCTAGACAGTTGAAGTTTTCACAGATGATGTATTTCTGTTGCCGCTATAACAACAAATACTAAAAAACAAAATAAATTTAAAGCTTTCATACAATTAACGTGTTTTTTTTTTTGCGGTTTTTTATAGATAATGGTATCGGAACCCTTCGTGCGCGAGTCCAACTCGCACTTGGCCGGTTATTTCTCTAATGACATAGGTAATATTTGGTTTGTCAGTCAATCAAAACACGCAGTGGTGCGGTGCCCTAATGTCACATAATAAATGTTGCCATTATTTCTTGAATTTAAATTTTATTGTTTCTTTGTTTAAGTAAGTATTTTATGATTTGAAGGGTGGATAATATGTTTCAATGAACCAGTTCAAACTAGGTACTTACCCTAAAAGATTAATTGCACTGCAAAGTGAAAAACACAAACCATAATCATCACCACCATCATGAGGTAACTATCAGTATGAAAATAATGTCCAATAATCAGGTAAAGTATCAAACAAAGCAACAACTTTTTCAAAATGTATCTTACGTTTTTCAATTAAATGAAAGTTTTTAAGAGTTTGTATTCTGTTTTTGTGCAATAAAGTTTAAAGTAAGTAAGAAGTTTATTCCACAAAGCATAATTATAAAAATTATAGAGGATCTCATTCGTCAACTACATGTCACAGATTATAAATAACGAAGCTTTAAATAAATGCACTAAGGTCGGGTTTTTATCTTCAATCTTTAAGGTCTACCTGTGAGAGGGCGCGAGTGCAAATTGTTTTTATTCCGCTAATAATAACACGATATTGATCTGAAACTATATAGCGTTTAAAGCCTTAACGAGAGCTTTGAAGCTTGCGAGGGAAATAAAGGTTTAAGCACTGTTATTTAGCGAATTTATGGTCATAGTATGTGTGAAACAGCTTAATGAAGGGATAATGGGAAGAAAGTTGTAATATTTTTTTCTATTTCGTGTCATTGCCTTTCATGGGATTGTAGTTTCAACTATGTCAGGCGATGTGCGAGAAACTTTACACTTATTGTGTAGTACAAACAACAAACTATATTTTTAGGTAGGTAATAATAATAACCGGCCAAGTGCGAGTCGGACTCGCGCACGAAGGTTCCGTACCAATATCTATAAAAAACCGCAAAAAAAATATGTGTGGCAGCCCCCCCTAAATATGAACTTAATTGTAATTTAATTATTTATTTTTAAGTTAATAATATACTCAATATATTGTGAACATTTTAAGCGTCTGCCTGCTACCATTATCAATATCGAGCAAAAATGAGCAAAAAAATTACGTTTGTTGTATGGGAGCCCCCCTTAATATTCAATTTCTTTTGTATTTTAGTATTTGTTGTTATAGCGGCAACAGAAATACATCATCTGTGAAAATTTCAACTGTCTAGCTACCACGGTTCATGAGATACAGCCTGGTGACAGACGGACGGACGGACGGACAGACAGCGAAGTCTCAGTAATAGGGTCCCGTTTGGTACCCTTCGGGTACGGAACCCTAATAAAACACTGAAGGTCCTTACAGGATCCTATGTAACTCTGAAGGCGCAAAAACTTCCTAATTCTTTTAGTTTGTTAGTTAGGTAAATATTAGTATTAGTTTAATAATCCTGGTTTAGCTTATTCCGTCTTTAGATACCTACTGTATTGTTTAACATACTCTTCTCAATAAGCACATAACATACGATGCAGCGATCGGCTAGGCCTCTATCACGCAAAATGGAATATTCCATAAACTGAACTGTATTTATAACTGTGCCTCCGTCACTCCGTATGGGAAAAGGCATGACGCTATGTTAAGTCACACCTCGGACACTCCATAGGACGCTCGTAAAATAATCACCTATTACTACTACATAACCAAATGACATTTGTACACGTGCAAATGTGTGCGTAAACTCGTTCGTTTGTGAATGTGTGCGTTCAGCGCCTAAACAAAGTGTCTCCCGAAGAGGCTCCCCGACTCCGGGGTGAGGTGCGGTATCTGAATGCGCGCGGGGAAGGGAGTGGCCGTTCTGTACGTAGTACTATTATCTCTTCTGTGGTTAAGTTATGTTATGTATTGTATCTCTGTAACGGTACCCACAATAACAGAACTGCAATAATTATACACAATCATGACATCACCACTGTTTCATGCAAATTCTTGAGTATCATTTGCTACTCTGCATTAATAGATATTCGAAGATTTAGGGTGCACGTGCATATGTTACCGGCAAAGTATGAATTCCTGTCATTAAAAACAATGCCTAGTCATTATTACACAGGGTGTAACAGAAGGGTGTAGTCATATTTTAGGGAGTTTTTAGGGAGACCATTATGAGCAACTTTTACTATGAAACCGAGTTGATTAGAGCAACTATATTTTTCATTGCTCCATAATTTTTGGTCCGGGCGGTCAGCTGATTTGTATAGAGAAGTGAAAATAAAAGTTGCTCTGATCAAATCGGATTCATAGTAAAAGTTGCTCAGAATGCCCTAACAACCCCCTAAAATATGTCCACACCTTTCTGTTACACCCTGTATAGAATCACGGGCCTCTTTAGTCAATGTCTGAAATAATAAATTGCTTCCAAAAAAAAATCCAGGTCTTGGATGTTTACATGTTTGTGATGTCGCTGTTTTTGGTTCCCACGACACAGGGTATCCTAGTGTAGAGCTAGAAGCAATGTTTGTGCCTGTATTTAAATGTTACCTATGTTATTTTATGTTATGATGTGTGTGTCTATTGTACAAATAATCAGAGATGAATGTGCCTGCGGGGGATGCGGCTCGCTCGCCAAACATTAGTTGTATTCAACATATGCAACCTATGTACGATGACGGGTCGCCAGACAGTTTTGCAGCGGCTGACCAATCACAGCTCTCTTACCTCGTCCCCCGCCGCCCGTAAATCGGTGAGTTGTGTTTCAAAGGAAGATGTATCTATGCGCTCTCCACTGGATAAGTGCTCCCTGGTACGTATCGCCCAACAAACTCTTGCGCATAGTATAACCACGCCCACTTGTTAACAGGAAGTTCAAAGATGTTCACATACTAACTGATAGTAGGTACCAACAATGCGTGCTCGCAGCATAGTCATTTTCATTGATTCTCTGTGACGCACAAAATAACAGTAGGTATTGAGGGCCGTAATAACCGCTGTCGCTTTGAGAGGTACGGTGCCACCAACTTAGCTGATAGCGGTCAGTTGATAGCGGTCGCTAGTGTCATAGCAGTCTTCATAATAGCGGACACAGTATACAGGGTGTAACAGAAGGGTGTAGTCATATTTTAGGGGGTTGTTAGGGCATTCTGAGCAACTTTTACTATGAAACCGATTTGATCAAAGCAACTTTAATTTTCACTTCTCTATACAAATCAGCTGACCGCTTGGATCGAAACGTATGGAGCAGAATTTTTTTATGGAGCAGAATTATCTTAGAAATTCCTAACTCTTTATTAATCTGTGGAAATGAGAAGGTTTGTTATTGCGGCTCGAGAAGTTTAAACTCTTGAATGTTACAACTTTAAATATTATGTTGTTGGAAAATATTGTGAGGAATCCTTCATTGCCTTCAAGTCACGCAAAATGGTGTATTGAAATAATTCACCAAGTTAAAAACTTAAAAAAAACCGACTTCATGACCTATTACTTAGTCCTCCCCGCTCGGTATGCAAATGTCGTCTATGAATGAACCCGAAAACGACCTACAAATCTATCTTCTAACGGTGAAGTCCAAACGTATAACATAATATAAACGAATA
Organism: Argyresthia albistria; assembly: GCA_963457715.1. NCBI lineage: Eukaryota > Metazoa > Arthropoda > Insecta > Lepidoptera > Argyresthiidae > Argyresthia > Argyresthia albistria. Next base: position 2,273,836 of record OY735275.1, on the reverse strand, counting down.
TACGATCCTAAGAGCCAGTATTCATCTCGTGGCAATGACTATAAACACCGAAGAGTCACAAAAAAGCTGGATGTATAATGTCATCCAGGTAAAACCAAATTAAAATTCACAGTTTTTTCATGTAGGAACCTAACTACTGGACCGATTCCTGATTTTCAAAAAATTGGACAAAACTATTGGATTGACCATTTGAAAAAAGAAAGAATTTTTGAAATCGGTTCATAAATAGTACCAGTTTCGATATAACAAACATAAAAAAAAACATACAACCGAATTGATAACCCCCTCTTTTTTTGAAGTTTATTAAAAACTGGTTAAAAGTGGGCACAATTGCGTCTCTGCCACCCCGTATGGGAAAAGGCGTGACGCTTTTGTGTTGTTGTGAAATGTTACTCCACAAGCTAGCCCCTAGTAGACGCGGCGCGATGATAAAAACCAGCCCCGTATCAGATACCACACGCGAGCGAAAACACATTTTTTCGTGCAAAAACGCACTTTTGACATTAAAAAAAAAGTTTAATCAAGTTTTTTAATTGGTCATATGCTAATGGGTAACTGTACTTTGCGATAAAAAAATGAAGTTGGAATAATTAGTTGATTCTTTTGTTTTTGTGAGGAAGTTGTGCATGTTATTGTTCCTTTTCTTGGTGATGTTTCCCTATATCACAGGGTGCTCATCCCATACAAATTAGAATTAGTAACCCTTCGTAAAAAAGAGATGACGTGAGAAGTCAGATTTGTACTTTAAACGCCACGGTTTCAGTTAACATACTTCTAGATGGCGCTAATCTTAGAATAAATCCTATATATCTTAGCGCCATCTCGTGGTATTTGCAATTTTTCGATGGTGCTGCACCAAGCGATAATGGTCTCGAACTAAAGAAGCTTCCGTAGCATTTCAGTTTACGCCGGTGTCCTATTTTGTTCTAGGTGGTCTATCTGTATTAGTATAATATTATAGTATCTGTGCCTATATGTAGGTTGCCCTATCTTTAGCCGTTTGTAAAGCCTTTCTGGCAGACCACTTGCCAAATGATCTGTTGCAATGACGCGGGTTGCACAGGACCGAGTTAAGTGGCGTGTACATGAGGAGGCCTTTCAACAGTGGGTTCCCTCACAGGCTGATGATGTGATGATGACCAGCCGTTTGGCGCCTGCGTTGGTGAATCAAGTCAGTCAGGACTTGTTCGTTTAACTGGTACTCTCTCAGAAGCACACCGGTCGCACAAACGAACAATGGAGAATAATAGGTATGTAGGATGTGTCGACGAAAGGGTTAAATGATATTCATGATAATGTTGGGATATTATTGGGTAAGATCTGATTAGTGGTCTTATACCAATCTTATATATATATATATATATAACTCTATAGCCACCGTCGTTTATGGGGATTAATGCTACCTCATCTGGGAAATAATGTTTAATAAAATAGGTATCCATATACCGAACATAATCGAAAATGGCAGGCCAGTATGCACAAACAACAACTCAGTGTTTGACGGTATCTCAAAGTTATACTCTTCCTTGGGGTGGCAGAGAAGTGAAAGTGTGCCATGGGGGGAAATTCTGGCGCTAGCGAGATCATGTCCATGGCCGAAATATCGATTTTGAGATACCAAAATCTCTACCAAAAACAAGAAAAAGGCTATTCTTTCGACCAATAAAGCCTTTCGACCAACCGAGATATCTCGACCCGTTTTCGATCTAAATAAAATATAAATCGATATCGTTTTCGATGGATTTAGGCGGTATCAAAACCGATATCTCGACTAGGGAGATGATCTCTTTAGCGCGGGAATAGGAAGTCAGTTTTTGGCAAGTTATTCTATAGATACTATATTTTGCACGACAGGGTCCTAGCTCACCGCCGCAGCTATGAAGTAACTACTATGTATGTATGTGTAAAATTATAATTATGTTTAATATAAATCTACTCTCACATATTGTTAAGTTTCTACTCTACTACATACAGCCAGCGTAGAGCTCGTCTAAGCTGAAATGACGCGCCCCACTCCTTGGTTTTGTATGACAAGTAAATAGGAAACTAAGGAGTGGGGCGCGTCATTTCAGCTTAGACGAGCTCTACCTTACCATTGTGCTGCACGTAGTCAAAGACAAAATGTATGGAAATCATAAGACAGAGCATCCGCAGTCTAGTGGTCATAGGCTCACCTGTCTTTTTAGGGTTCCGTACCCGAAGGGTGCCAAACAGGACCCTGTTACTGAGACTTCGCTGTCCGTCTGTCTGTCTGTCTATCTGTCTGTCTGTGACCAGTCTGTATCTCATGAACCGTGGTAGCTAGACAGTTGAAATTTTCACAGATGATGTTGTTTCTCTTACCGCTATAACAAAAAATACTAAAAAACCAAATAAATTTAATATTAAGGGGGGCTCCCATACAACTAACGTGATTTTTTTGCGGTTTTTTATAGATAATGGTACGGAACCCTTCGTGCGCGAGTCCGACTCGCCCTTGGCCGGTTATTTTATATCACTAGAGCAGGTCTTTTATACAGGGTAATATTTGGACCTACCTTTTAGCTAAAATTTTCTATTATTTTAGGGACATCAACTGAGTAACAAAATTGTTTAATTGTTAAATAACACAAAAATTAAGTAAAAATAAAAGTAAGTAAGTACTTAATTTATAAAAATAAATAAATAGGTAATTATAATCTAAGTATAAATGTAATCGATGGAACCCTATAATTGGCTTTATCTCCTAGGTCTTTATAGTATCATTTTTTGTAATGATAAATGCTGTTGGCTTCCTGAATAAATAAATAAATATATAAATAAACTTTCACTAAGTAACCGATTTGATCAGAGCAACTTTATTTTTCACTTCCCAGTACATTTTGGCCTGAGTGAGTCAGCTGATTTGTACGGAGAAGTGAAAAATAAAGTTGCTCCGATCAAATCGGTTTCTTAGTGAAAGTTGCTTAGAATGTTGTCCCTAAAATAATAGTAGCTTTTAGCTAGGGGTCCAAGAGTAACCCCGTATACGGGTTGGCCACTAGCCCGACACCCCTCCACCGACCCGCACTGAGCCAGCGCGGTGGAGTATGGCTCAATCTTACTCGTATCCGTGCCTGTGCCCCTCGGTGGGGACATTAATGGGCTACATTTACTTTACTTTGCTTGCACCCTATCACGCAAAGCGGAGTATTGAACAACCTCTTTGCACAGTACTTCACTAGACCAATCTTTTGGCCCGTCGGGAGAGTTTGTCTTGGCGGGAGAGACAGAGGGAGAGAGAGAGAGAGCGAGACGAGACTTGACGTGCCAAAACAATGGCCTAATACTGTACGATTTAAAGCCAATGCTCCGAAGACATCTTCACCACTCTAGACTAGAAAGTTCGCCAGCAACCAGACACTATATATCCAACTGCGCCTGCGGGGGAATGCGGCTCGCCAAACGTTTGTTGTATTCAACAAACATTCGCATACGCAACCTAAGTACGATGACAGCCACCAGACAGTTTCGCAGCGGCTGACCAATCACAGCTCTCTTACCTCGTCCCCCGCCACCCGTAAATAGGTGAGTTGTGTTTCAAAGGAAAATGTATCCACTGGATAAGTGCTCCCTGCCACCAAAAAAATTACAAATCTACCTATTTCAATACTAACATATCAACATTCTTGCCACACCGTTAGGTTCTCGCCTACACGAACCCAGCTGACCTTTGTAGCCCTACCATCCCTTATCAGGCTACTCGTACTATATCACCGTTACGGTTACCTAGTCATAATTGCTGCGCGCGCGCCGATAGTGGAGTCCGATGGACAGAAAACTGACCCCCTGCCTAGAATACAATAAAATAAAGAAAGTGACAGATCAAAAAGTTAGTCCAAAATAAATTCTCTGCATTAGTTCGTTTGTCTATTTTCATTGTAATAAAATAATACATAAAAGTTTATTGTTAACTTATTTTGGAACTAATTACTTTGCCTCTTGATAATTATAGAACCCATAAATGTAGTGTTTTATGGACATTTAAAATCATGGAACAGTTTCTTTGATAACAAACATTCAACTAGATATGCTTACATTTATGAGAAAATGCTAACAAGAGAAAATGCTGACATGTGTAAGAAAAAATGCTTACATATTAGAGAAAATGCTTAGGTAGGTAACTTTAATTTATTCTATTAAGTTTCCACACGAAGATAATGATGATTCTATACTAAAATTTAAGGAGATTAGTTCAAATTCTAGAGTAAAATTGACGGAGATTAGGTGAAATTGACGTAGTGAGTTCAATTTCAAGTTCAAGTTCAAAATTTTTATTGACCATAAAATCATAGATATTACTTAGTCAACGTCAATATTATATTAATATTTTTGTATACTACCGCCCGTTCAGAAGTTGTGGGCTTAGGGATGGAGCAAAGAAGGGCAAGAAACTCCCCCGTACCTCTTTTAAAATATCAGAGCCTTAAAAATACAATGTTATGTATTTCTACTTAAGTCTAAGGAAATACACCGAGGAGAGACGTACTGACTCAGTCCATCGCCCCTCTTTGGATTTCTGTGCGCTGAGATGGTAAAGACCATGCAGTATTGTCATCTAAATATTCTTTTACACTGTAATAAGACTTCTTCAATAGGCCGTTTTTGACATAGTTTTTGAACCTCCTTTCTGGTAGGTCCGTTGCTTCATTAGGTATTTTATTGTAAAAACTAACACATACTCCCATAAAAGAGTGAGCAACCTTACTGAGTCTGAACGCGGTCATAGCAATCTTATTTCTATTTCTAGTGCTAATACTATGATTATGACCTAATATGACCTAATGCTATGATATATTAAATATACAGTTACACACTACGCAAGCCATCACTTTTTAGGGTTCCGTACCCGAAGGGTGCCAAACGGGACCCTATTACTGAGACTTCGCTGTCCGTCTGTCCGTCCGTCCGTCCGTCCGTCCGTCCGTCCGTCCGTCTGTCACCAGGCTGTATCTCATGAACCGTGGTAGCTAGACAGTTGAAATTTTCACAGATGATGTATTTCTGTTGCCGCTATAACAACAAATACTAAAAATTAAAAGAAATTTAATATTAAGGGGGGCTCCCATACAACAAACGTGATTTTTTGCTCATTTTTGCTCGATATTGATAATGGTAGCAGGTAGACGCTTAAAATGTTCACAATATATTGAGTATATTATTTACTTAAAAAATAAGTAATTAAATTAAAATTAAATTAATATTTAGGGGGGGCTCCCATACATTTTTTTGCGGTTTTTTATAGATAATGGCACGGAACCCTTCGTGCGCAAGTCGGACTCGCACTTGGCCGGTTATTTATAATTCTCATCATTCTAAATCATTTAGTGAAAAAATCAAGAGATGAGGGTAAGTTGCAGTCCATGTCTCCTCTCGGACCTGCGCAAGCGACGCCCGAGCGTTTGACCTTTGCTTGTTTTTACACCTGTGCATTTTTTTTTACTTGGATCGGTGGAAATATTACGCGATGTAAACTTTTAATAGTAGAAATGTCACCGTTTCCGCTTTATGTTTCCGAACGGTTAGGGGTTGTGTAGAGAGGTTAATAAAATATATGATTAAAAAATAAACCATAATCTGGCAATGTGCTAGTTCACCCTAATCCGCAAAATGGAGCAAGTTTCTATCTATTGTATAATTATATTGTATTGCACTACCATAGTGCTATTTTGCATGTCACTGCGTGACTAGATGTGCAGTACCGACCGATACATGTTATGTTACCTTCCACCTTCTATGTAACCATATCTACGCAAAATAAACACATTTGTATTTGTATTTGTATTTGTATTTGTAGCAATTTAATAACTAGACTTTTCCATAAGGGGTGGCAGAGGCACAATATTTTTGTCCACTTTTAGCCATTAAATACTCTATTTTGCGTGACATAGCTCATCGCCCCAGCTATTGATCAATGAAGGTTTCCTCACGATATCTTCCATCACCGTCAAAACGTCCGTATGAAGTGACAAACGGTATATCTCAATTCTCAATATTATCTCAATGGTACATGGTCAGATTGGTCAGCACCGGGATTCTCAACCTACATCTCATAATTTAGTTCACTTAAATTACAGAAAGCTTATGAAAAATAAAAATAAAAACATACAAAGGCGACTCCACGCCACCACTGTGCCAACCACTCCTCACCTCACGACGTTAACCGTAGCACATGGCAGCGTCGCCGTCGAGTGCGCACGCGATTCAGAAATTATGCAATTGTATGCAGCATTAATAAGATACCGCTTCGGTGGGTTTTAATTGCAACTTGACGCGAAAGATAATATACATTTGATAAAACACTAAATTAGTTGAAGTTTTAAGTTTTATGCCTTTCTTTTTGAGTTTGCGGTTTCTAAATATCGTTTGGGGGTGAACATTCACAACATTTTTTTTTTGTATATATTTATTGCACTTAAAAGACAAAACACAAAAAGATACAGAGAAGGAATGTACAAAGGCAAGCTTATCTCTAAAAAGAGATCTCTTCCAGCAAACCCAGGATGGACAGAGAATATTAAAATACTGAACAGGTAGGCCTTATGTGCTCAAATAAGTGAATAAATATATAAATAATATTACTAATCTACTGAATTAAGCTCAAAATTAGGAGGTCCCCTAGTAACCTAGATGACCCTAAAACTTATAAGCAAAATAACCGCCAGGTGGCCCCTGGTAGGAAATTAAGTGTCCCCTAAAATATAGGGATTGTTGGTGAAATCAAATGAAAACAAATATATTTTATTTCAAAAAAGAAATGTACAGAGAGAAGGAATTAACTAAATATATATTAACTAAATCCGCCGTAAGGTCTGTAATAATCAATCGATCTCTAACGATTTTATTTTTACTGTAAAATGGGTCCTGGCAGAATTACCAGCGTTGCAGTTATCTGCAACACATGCTGAGCCAGGGCCTATTCACTGTGGAATATGCACATTTATAGTTTCTTTCTATATTTTTTTAAGTTTTGTAAGGATCTTTATTGTATTTGTGTGTATTCTTACAGTGAATAAATGGATTATCTATCTATCTATCTATCTTTTAGTACATGTCATGACTGTATATTATTAAGTATACTCGTACGTTAAGTGCGTAACAACTTCATTCGCGAATCACAATTAATCTCACTTTGTGCCAATTCCACGTGAGGTGAGCGCTTCACACAGTCCGTCAAGCATCGAGTTTCAGTTCTCGATTCCCACAGAACTTGGTGGTGGCTTCCACACTCACTCAGAAATCCAACTTCTTCCACTGATTGAATAATACCAGGCCTGGTTCACTCCGCAGTTTAGGTATGATCGGCCCGGCCCGCCTACCGGTAGGTCAATGGCAGTCGGTTGTCACCCAGCTGATACGCTCGACGCGTTCCGCCTCTAATCGTTAATCTATATATAGAAAAATGAATTGCTGTTCGTTAGTCTCACTAAAACTCGAGAACGGCTGAACGGATTTATCTTATCTTAGTCTTGACGTGGAGGTCTAGGGAAGGTTTAAAAGGCGAGAAAAAATCGAATAATTTCCGGGAAAACCCTAAAAACAGCCCTTTTCTATTTCCCATACAAACGTTTTCTAGAGTCAATCGTTTTCTAGAGTCAATTTGAACTTTATTGCTATTCAATAAAGTTCATATTAAATTGAGGCAGTACGAAGTCTGCCGGGTCAGCTAGTAATACATATAATACTAAACGTATTACCACAGAACAAGTAATAGTACTAGCGTAGTATTACAATCTATGTTGAACCTATAGGTTTTTATTTATGTAATTTCATTATAACAACTTTTCCAATTACATGATCGCAAAAGTTTTTTTATTGATACTCAGTACTCCATCAGATACATTAGTTACTATGAGAGACCCAAACGTTTGTTGTATTCAACAAACGTCCGCAATACGCAACCTATTTATGTACGATGACGGGCCGCCAGACAGTTCCGCAGCGGCTGACCAATCACAGCTCTCTTACCTCGTCCCCCGCCGCCCGTAAATTGGTGAGTTGTGTCTCAAAGGCGCAGTCAATTGGATATATAGTCTCTGACTACCACCGAGTAGCGGTAGTAGCCGGGACCTACAGCTTAACGAGTCATCCGAAACACGGAAGTGCCCGAAAGAAATGCCACGAAACGGGTCACCCATCCCATACCCGTCTCGGCCAGATGTTGCTTAGCTCGCACGATCGTTACCGACGCGCGGATACCGCTCGGCCACGTAATTAAATAAAAGCCCTTAAGTATTGGTTGTTTATAATTTTCAAAAATTAGTTAAAATACATTTATTCATCTGTCACAATACACAAGACAGCAAAAACATAATATGTAATAAGAAACAAGTAGGAAAAAAAATATACGCATGAAGACAAAAATAGCAATAGCAAATACCATGTAGTGTGCATCGCAACAGCGAAACGGCTCCGACTCAGCATGTGTTACAGGACCTACAGGAGATCCTGCAACGCAAATTAGTGGACAGAAATTATCTCATGATGATAAAAACGGATGCGTTAGGAACAACCCATATTGCCTATAGGTACCACGAGCTGCGCACAGTCACAATCACAATAGAGCAAAAAGATCGATTCTCACCAAATACAACTTTCACTATGATTTAGATCAACTATACTTTTATATAAGTGGGTGCGTGTTATGTTACATTGTTCTTTGAAGTTTCCTCCAACCTAGATCTGAGGAAATGAGGTACAGGCCGCTCAGATGATGTCGTTTTGAATCATCGTCATCAACACCTGTCTAAAAGAAAATCACCAAAGTCAAGTTAAGTAAAGTAAAGAACAATGGGCATAGATAGATAGATTGATAGATAGATAGATAGATAGATAGATAGATTGATAGATAGATAGATAGATAGATAGATAGATAGATAGATAGATAGATAGATAGATAGATAGATAGATAGATAGATAGATAGATAGATAGATAGATAGATAGATAGATAGATAGATAGATAGATAGATAGATAGATATATACCTACTACCGAGTACCTACTCGTATAGTCGCCGGTACCTACAGCGGTGTCATCCGAAACAAAGAACATCCGATAAATGTACCTAAATTAATCATCTCATTGGTAGATGTCAGCACGATTCGAACCTGCATCTCCTGAGTGAGGGGAAATCGTGAAACCCGAAACCCTAGATATAGATAGATAGATAGATAGATAGATAGATAGATATATACCTACTACCGAGTACCTACTCGTATAGTCGCCGGTACCTACAGCGGTGTCATCCGAAACAAAGAACATCCGATAAATGTACCTAAATTAATCATCTCATTGGTAGATGTCAGCACGATTCGAACCTGCATCTCCTGAGTGAGGGGAAATCGTGAAACTCGAAACCCTAGATATATAGATAGATATATAGACAGATAGATAGATAGATAGATAGATAGATAGATAGATAGATAGATAGATAGATAGATAGATAGATAGATAGATAGATAGATAGATAGATAGATAGATAGATCATTTATTCATTGAACATGGTACACACACATAAATTAATAACAACAAAAAACAGAAGGTACCTACAGCTGTGTGGTTATGTGACTGCACCACTGCAATGAAATGGCCCTGACTCAGCAATGTCACAGACGAATCTGTGACGCTGGTATTCTGCCAGGGCCAAAACGGACGCACAGCAGTGGCTCAAGTACATAGTAGTAGTAGCATAAATGTATGAAGCGTGGGCCTACTCCAAATAAAGATGTCTTGTTTATTAAATTAAAGGTACGTTTATTAAATTAAATACGTTTATTATCAGGCAGGCGCATGCCAGAATTATCTGTGTGGCTGCAGATATGAGGCAGATATTCGATTTTACCGTGGCCGCTGAGAGAATGCGATCCTGAATTCCTGACACATGATGTCCCTGTCTGTCCCGCGCTACTTTTCACTCTATCTCACTTGTGGGAGTGACAGACAGGGACGTATACTGTGTCAGGATCGCATTCCCTCAGCGGCCACGGTATAGAAAAAGTTGAAGGTGGGAGCGGGAACCCTATGATGCTTGCTTATTAGTAAACCCGTTGAATTTGGGCTCATTAGGCTCGTTGTGGCAAGCCCTTTGGGAATATGGTGCTATCGAGCTGATCTGATGATGGAGAGCTAAGCTCGAAGGTGGGAGCTGGAACCCTAGGATGGTTACTAGTAAACTCATAGAGTTATGACTCATAGACTCGCAGTGACAAGACCTTTAAGAATATGGTACTATCGAGCTGATCTGATGATGGAGTGTGAAAACAAGCCATTTTAATTGAAGGTGGGCCCACGCTTCGTACATTTTATGTAATGTAGTCTGCGCTAAGGTCTAAATGGCCTTAAGTCACCTCTTAAGACATCCATGGGCTGAAATGGGTTGGTCCTTAACGTAACCGTACCTATTATAGTAAATAGCTTCGCACTCCATCATCAGATCAGCTCGGTGGTACCATATTCCCAAAGGGCTTATCACAACGAACCCAATGAGCCCAAATTCGACGGGTTTACCAGTAAGCATCATAGGGTACCAGCTCCCACCTTCAACTTCTTCGAAATCGAATAACTCCAGCCACACAGCGAATTCTGGCATGCGCCTGCGCCTGATAATGAACGTATGTATCTGTGAACGTGTGTGTTGTACCTTTAATTTAATGCAAGTCATCTTTATTGGTGGTGGGTCCATTTTGCCTATCATCCTTTAAGCCCATGAATGTCCCCACCGAGGGGCACAGGCCTACACGAGTAAGATTGAGCCTTATAAAAACTGACAGCAAACTGACGTTTTCATAGGCGTGTGAGTGACGTTTACAGGGGCACCACTTCTACGCAACTTAATGAACGGAAAACCTGTCAAAAGCGTTAGTTTCACCTGTCACCGCAAGCCAAAAGAATGTTAGAAAACCTATGCTTTGTAACTACAAGTCCGCTACAACACTTTTGCAGATCTCGAGTGAACCGAAACATTCGTCATGCTTCACTTTAGATTCGTCTAATGAGCTGTTTAAAACTAAAAAATGTGCTATTAAAGCAATCTTAGGCATTTGCACCGACATTTTCTACCTGAAATGTAAGAGAGTACAGGGAGCGAATACGTTGTTTTGCTACTGGAATGTAATAAGTAATTTTTGTGGCTGAGAAAGAAACGTAAAATGCACATTTTTATTTATTTAGCCTATTAGCAAAGGCCTTAAGGCACCGATTAATAAATCATTAGGAACAGATGGGACACTGTACAAAACCATTCAACTAAAAAGCGACTCTTGCTACAAACGCAATAAAGTACAATTTATGTTGCGTAGCGCGGCGCACGCACTTCGATTATTTATCTAAAAGTTGCCTCTCCTTCTGTCGCGTAACACTATCCTCGTCTGACGCGGCCCGTGTTACTTAGGGTTGTCTTCTTGTGACAAATAAAAAAACTGAATCTTTACTTACCAACTACGAACCAATTCCTATTATTCTAGATTTGTGAACAATAAAATTTATAATATAGGTACCTACCTACTTACATAATGGCCAGAAAACCTATCGACATTCAGTAGGACAGTGACTTTTATTCATCTGTGCAGTGAGTGTTTTCTATATATTTATTAGCCATAATCGATCGCGGTTACGCGCTAACCGGTTGGCGCGTGGCAACCCACCCACTAAATCTAGCACCTTGCAAAGGGCGCGTTGGATAGGCCCATGTTCTTGTAGCTTTGCAGGTAATTTACGGAGTGTCCCCGGCCTGCCTAAGGTTCAAGCCATTTTTTTATTAATTCCTTATTTTTGCTATTTCAACAGCTATTTATTACCTGCGATTCTAGAAATGTAAGTGCTCTTGTTTTGTGATAATGTACTTACAAAAATATCTTCTAAATAAACATAGTTTCGTAGTTATTTAAATGTTACTTTTGTAAATCTTTAGTCAAGTTAATACTAAGCACAAAGGTAAAGAAAACATAATAGAACACAAATAACATAAATTGTCGGAATACATACGTAACTTAAAAATATACGAACATTCTTGTTAATAACTGGCAAAACCGCTTAGCAGTAAATGAGATCAGGAATTTACCAACGTCTCTCCCACTACAAATATGTCGGGGTGCGGTTATAAGTATAAGCTTCATGGTTGAGGAGACAAACGAATTTAGTTGATATTTATGAAAACTGCTGCTTATAGACGCATTTTGTGCTTTTGCAACTTTGTCTTGCAATAGGGGGTAAGCTCTTTGCCGCTCAGGCTATGGCTATACAGGATGTAGACGTAGGAAACTACATAGACATAACAAACATAGAGTAACGAGCCTGTGACGTGGCGAGCCGGCAACATTGCGGCAATATTGCCTTTTTTAGGGTTCCGTACCCGTAGGCCATACGGGACCCTATTACTGAGATTTCGCTGTCCGTCCGTCTCTCTGTCTGTCTGTCTGTCTGTCTGTCTGTCTGTCTGTCTGTCTGTCTGTCTGTCTGTCTGTCTGTCTGTCTGTCTGTCTGTCTGTCTGTCTGTCTGTCTGTCTGTCTGTCTGTCTGTCTGTCTGTCTGTCTGTCTGTCTGTCTGTCTGTCTGTCTGTCTGTCTGTCTGTCTGTCTGTCTGTCTGTCTGTCTGTCTGTCTGTCTGTCTGTCTGTCTGTCTGTCTGTCTGTCTGTCTGTCTGTCTGTCTGTCTGTCTGTCTGTCTGTCTGTCTGTCTGTCTGTCTGTCTGTCTGTCTGTCTGTCTGTCTGTCTGTCTGTCTGTCTGTCTGCCTGCCTGCCTGCCTGCCTGCCTGCCTGCCTGCCTGCCTGCCTGCCTGCCTGCCTGCCTGCCTGCCTGCCTGCCTGCCTGCCTGCCTGCCTGCCTGCCTGCCTGCCTGCCTGCCTGCCTGCCTGCCTGCCTGCCTGCCTGCCTGCCTGCCTGCCTGCCTGCCTGCCTGCCTGCCTGCCTGCCTGCCTGCCTGCCTGCCTGCCTGCCTGCCTGCCTGCCTGCCTGCCTGCCTGCCTGCCTGCCTGCCTGCCTGCCTGCCTGCCTGCCTGCCTGCCTGCCTGCCTGCCTGCCTGCCTGCCTGCCTGCCTGCCTGCCTGCCTGCCTGCCTGCCTGCCTGCCTGCCTGCCTGCCTGCCTGCCTGCCTGCCTGCCTGCCTGCCTGCCTGCCTGCCTGCCTGCCTGCCTGCCTGCCTGCCTGCCTGCCTGCCTGCCTGCCTGCCTGCCTGCCTGCCTGCCTGCCTGCCTGCCTGCCTGCCTGCCTGCCTGCCTGCCTGCCTGCCTGCCTGCCTGCCTGCCTGCCTGCCTGCCTGCCTGCCTGCCTGCCTGCCTGCCTGCCTGCCTGCCTGCCTGCCTGCCTGCCTGCCTGCCTGCCTGCCTGCCTGCCTGCCTGCCTGCCTGCCTGCCTGCCTGCCTGCCTGCCTGCCTGCCTGCCTGCCTGCCTGCCTGCCTGCCTGCCTGCCTGCCTGCCTGCCTGCCTGCCTGCCTGCCTGCCTGCCTGCCTGCCTGCCTGCCTGCCTGCCTGCCTGCCTGCCTGCCTGCCTGCCTGCCTGCCTGCCTGCCTGCCTGCCTGCCTGCCTGCCTGCCTGCCTGCCTGCCTGCCTGCCTGCCTGCCTGCCTGCCTGCCTGCCTGCCTGCCTGCCTGCCTGCCTGCCTGCCTGCCTGCCTGCCTGCCTGCCTGCCTGCCTGCCTGCCTGCCTGCCTGCCTGCCTGCCTGCCTGCCTGCCTGCCTGCCTGCCTGCCTGCCTGCCTGCCTGCCTGCCTGCCTGCCTGCCTGCCTGCCTGCCTGCCTGCCTGCCTGCCTGCCTGCCTGCCTGCCTGCCTGCCTGCCTGCCTGCCTGCCTGCCTGCCTGCCTGCCTGCCTGCCTGCCTGCCTGCCTGCCTGCCTGCCTGCCTGCCTGCCTGCCTGCCTGCCTGCCTGCCTGCCTGCCTGCCTGCCTGCCTGCCTGCCTGCCTGCCTGCCTGCCTGCCTGCCTGCCTGCCTGCCTGCCTGCCTGCCTGCCTGCCTGCCTGCCTGCCTGCCTGCCTGCCTGCCTGCCTGCCTGCCTGCCTGCCTGCCTGCCTGCCTGCCTGCCTGCCTGCCTGCCTGCCTGCCTGCCTGCCTGCCTGCCTGCCTGCCTGCCTGCCTGCCTGCCTGCCTGCCTGCCTGCCTGCCTGCCTGCCTGCCTGCCTGCCTGTCTGCCTGTCTGCCTGTCTGTCTGTCTGTCTGTCTGTCTGTCTGTCTGTCTGTCTGTCACCAGGCTGTATCTCATGAACCGTGGTAGCTAGACAGTTGAAATTTTGAAATTTTCACAGATGATGTATTTCTGTTGCCGCTATGACAACAAAATACTAACAAAACAAAATAAATTTAACATTAAGTGGGGCTCCCATACAACTAACGTGTTTTTTTTCCGGTTTTTTATAGATAATAATACGGAAACATTCGTGCGCGAGTCCGACTCGCACTTGGCCGGTTATTTTGTATGCGGAAATATTGCCCCATACAAAAAATGGCAATATTGCCGTAAAAATGGCAATATTGCCGTAAAAATGGCAATATTGCCGTAAAAATGGCATTTTCGCCGGCTCGGCACAGTGCCTATGTCAAGACCTTGGAATGAACGTGACTTGTACTCCGATATTCTAGCGACAGTAATGTCGCTTAGGTTTACCAAGAAAAGCGATACATCGCTACCAGGGAGCACTTATCCAGTGGAGAGTGCATAGATACATTTTCCTTTGAAACACAGCTCACCAATTTACGGGCGGCGGGGGACGAGGTAAAAGAGCTGTGATTGGTCAGCCGCTGCGAAACTGTCTGGCGGCCCGTCATCGTACATAGGTTGCGTGTGCGAACGATTGTTGAATACAACAAACGTTTGGCGAACCGCATTTCCGCGCAGGCGCAGTCAATTGGATATTATAGTCTCTGATCGTTATCCAAAACAGTAGTTAAAACCAACGCTCTCTATTGCCAAGCTAACGCGTTCCTACTATACTATTGCCAAGCTAACGCGTTCCTACTATACTATTGCCAAGCTAACGCGTTCCTACTATACTATTGCCAAGCTAACGCGTTCCTACTATACTATTGCCAAGCTAACGCGTTCCTACTATACTATTGCCAAGCTAACGCGTTCCTACTATACTATTGCCAAGCTAACGCGTTCCTACTATACTATTGCCAAGCTAACGCGTCCCTACTATACTATTGCCAAGCTAACGCGTCCCTACTATACTATTGCCAAGCTAACGCGTCCCTACTATACTATTGCCAAGCTAACGCGTTCCTACTATACTATTGCCAAGCTAACGCGTTCCTACTATACTATTGCCAAGCTAACGCGTCCCTACTATACTATTGCCAAGCTAACGCGTCCCTACTATACTATTGCCAAGCTAACGCGTTCCTACTATACTATTGCCAAGCTAACGCGTCCCTACTATACTATTGCCAAGCTAACGCGTCCCTACTATACTATTGCCAAGCTAACGCGTCCCTACTATACTATTGCCAAGCTAACGCGTTGCTACTATACTTCTTTTAGTGATAGCACAACACCAGTATTTAAGTAAAAAAGTAAATGTAGCCCATTAATGTCCCCACCGAGGGGCACAGGCCTTTACCCGGATCCGAGTAAGATTGAGCCATACTCCACCACGCTGGCTCAGTGCGGGTTGGTGGAGGGGTTTTACGACTACTATACATACTACGAAGTAGTGATAGCAGCCGGGACCTACAGTTTAACGTGCCATCCGAAACACGGAGTGTCCGATAATGTACTTAAGACAAATTTATCATCTCATTGGTACATGGTCAGCACCGGGATTCGAACCTGCATCTCCTGCGTGAGAAGCAAGGTGAAACCCACTAGACCACGGAGTACTTACTAAGTATAAAATGTATCGGTTAGACTTATATGCATTATACATATAAAATAAAAAATACGCGTGTAGCACACCGTACACGTGTTAGAAGTAAAACTTCTGTAGCTAGATCATTAAGTGGTACCTATACTATACACCTATACCTACCTATACTAAAAGAGATTTAAATTTCCAATTTTGAGATCCAATCTCTGCTTCAAGTTACTTTTAAGTTTCAGACGTCCGATTATTTGAAATTATGTTATACTTGTACTTACTTTTAATACGTCATGTCATTTATTTCCCACCATTCCTTATCTACAATTTGTCGCGCTCGTGGTGATATACTTAACTCATTCAATAGTGTCACTACTATTTGCATCTCGCTCAGATTATATACCATCTGAGGTCACGTCTTTAAGCCGTCTCGCTCAAATGTATGCATTGCTTTGCTTGTTTTAGAAATCCATATCGACCCGTGTGACATTGATGAAACTCTTTTCTTACAAACTGTATGGATCGCATCGCACATCTGTCAAACATAAGTTCCGGTTCCAACAAAGAGGTTGAACGAAGTAGTTTGAGTCATGCTTGTTGGTTTTGTTTGTCGAGTGTTTGTCCCAGCCAGCGGCGGCGGCGGCGGCGGCGGCGCCATCTTGGCCATACCGGAAATCAAGAACTCGTGGAAGAATGCTTAAAATAATTTTTATTTGTTAACGTTTCATCAGGTTTTTCTCTCACTAATTAACATTCTTTATTGTACGAATGTATTATTATCTTATCTGATTAGTTAAAAACCGTATTGAAAATAGTTGCGGTTTTAAAAGTCTTCAGCCGACCCTGACGTCACCGATTCCAATTTCCGTTACATTTCTTAGCCACTCGTGATAGCACCCGGCTAGTAGCAATTGAAAAGCAAATATATGAATAACCCACAGTTGAGAGGTTAAATAAATTTTACCCCCGTGCCCTAAGAAGTTTTACTTCAAAAATACTATAATTATTGGGGCCAATTCTCTAGGACACACTCACTAAAATTACTTGACAATATTAGCTCCGACGCTCTTACGCGGTTGCCATAGATTCCATTTTCAAACTTACTTTTGAATTATTTTAATCTACTGATGAACTAATTCAAAAGTGAGTTCGAAAATGAAATCTATGGCAACCGCGTAAGAGCGTCGGAGCTAATATTGTCAAGTAATTTTAGTGCGTGTGCCCTAGAGAATTGGCCCCCTTAAAATCACCAACTAAAACAATCTTCCATGTTTATGATAACAATTTATCTCAACCGAAGTTATTATTTTAAATCACAAAAGAAAACAGTAAGTAAGAGTAATAATGTCTTTCGAACAGTACCAACTTCTATGAGACTACTGTACCACGATGCATTTAAGCCGTTAATGATTGTATGATTATCAACTTTTCTTCTGGCTCTGCTATAATAAGTTAATTTACACAGATCTCTCAGGTCTTATAGATAGGTGATAACTTTACAAAGTTAACACCTACCAAAATACTTTTTTCACTTCTCATGCTCGTAAAGTTCGTCTTTATGTCGGGTATAGCCAGCATAAAATTATGTTCTAGAGCATAAAGTAAAATCTTCGTCTAAATCTCAGACTCTGACAAAGGTCGTCAGGCAAACAGCCACATACACCTATGCTAAGTGCCACTGCCGGCGGCCAGAGCCGGCTGCGGAGGCACGTCCAAAAAAAAAAGTTTAATGGCGGGAAGTCCTTATTTTTTCTCGGTAATTTCAATTTGCAATTATTTCATAATATTTACTTTTTTTGCAATATTTCTGTTTAATTTCCTCACAATCGAAGTGAAAAGCAGAGTGTATAACTCGTACATAAAACCCATTTTACTCTCGACATGACTATCCACCCTCGCCTCTCGGGTAAAATGGTGCGTTTTATGCCCTTGTTGTACAATCTACTATTTGTTACCAACAATAATTGAAACAAAAATAAACTTTAGAAAAAACCGACTTCCACAAACCCTATTTGATTAGATTGAGTTTAATACTAACTGTAACCCCTTATCCCCCCCCCTCCCTTGGGGAATTAATTTTGTCAAATCCTATATCAGTGCTACCCCACGCAACTAAGGAACCCCTGTACAAAGTTTCATGGCTCTAGGTCCACCGGTTTAGGCTATGCGTTGCCTGCCCGTCAGCCACGCATTGTATTTGTACCTAGTATTGAGCAGATCTGGTGGCCATATGTGGTCTTCATCAGCAGTTCCGCATCACAATATTATGCTTACCACGTGCATTTGCACGAGTTATTATGAAAAACACAAAAATCACTATAGGTCTGCCTATAATATTTGAAGAGTTCTCTCGATTTCTCCAGGATCCCATCATCAGATCCTGACCTGGTGTCAATGGGACCACTCTTGAGGTATTACCTATACGCCGAAAAAAGATTTGTTCAAATCGGTTCATAATTGGCGTAGTTATCGCGTAACAAACATAGGAAAAAAAAAACATACGGGTCGAATTGAGAACCTCCTCATACTCATACTCATACTCATATATTTATTGCGTCATTGTGGTACACTTTTACAAAATTATATCCAACAATGAACCAAAGTCCTTTTTTTGAAGTCGGTTGAAAATAAGTTGACAATATTAAGTCCGACAGCTCTTATGCGGTCGCCATAGATTCCATTTTCAAACTTACTTTTGAATTATTTGAATCTACTGATGAACTAATTCAAAAGTGAGTTCGAAAATGAAATCTATGGCAACCGCGTAAGAGCGTCGGAGCTAATATTGTCAAGTAATTTTAGTGCGTGTGCCCTAGAGAATTGGCCCCGTAACTTATTAAAATCACCAACTAAAACAATCTTCCATGTTTATGATAACAATTTATCTCAACCGAAGTTATTATTTTAAATCACAAAAGAAAACAGTAGGTAAGAGTAATAATGTCTTTCGAACAGTACCAACTTCTATGAGACGTACTGTACCACGATGCATTTAAGACGTTAATGATTGTATGATTATCAACTTTTCTTCTGGCTCTGCTATAATAAGTTAATTTACACAGATCTCTCAGGTCTTATAGACAGGTGTTAACTTTACAAAGTTAACACCCTACCAAAATACTTTTTCACTCCTCATGCTCGTAAAGTTCGTCTTTATGTCGGGTATAGCCAGCATAAAATCAAATTTTATGTTCTAGAGCATAAAGTAAAATCTTCGTCTAAATCTCAGACTCTGACAAAGGTCGTCAGGTAAACAGCCATACACCTATGCTAAGTGCCACTGCCGGCGGCCAGAGCCGGCTGCGGAGGCACGTCCAAAAAAAAAGTTTAATGGCGGGAAGTCCTTATTTTTTCTCAGTAATTTCAATTTGCAATTATTTCATAATATTTACTTTTTTTGCAATATTTCTGAATAATTTCCTCACAATCGAAGTGAAAAGCAGAGTGTATAACTCGTACATAAAACCCATTTTACTCTCGACATGACTATCCACCCTCGCCTGCGGCTCGGGTGGATATATACGTCTCGGGTAAAATGGTGCGTTTTATGCCCTTGTTGTACAATCTACTATTTGTTACCAACAATAATTGAAACAAAAAGTAAACTTTAGAAAAAACCGTCTTCCACAAACCCTATTTGATTAGATTGAGTTTAATACTAACTGTAACCCCTTATCCCCCCCCCCCCCTTGGGGAATTAATTTTGTCAAATCCTATATCAGTGCTACCCCACGCGACTAAGGAACCCCTGTACAAAGTTTCATGGCTCTAGGTCCACCGGTTTAGGCTATGCGTTGCCTGTCCGTCAGCCACGCATTGTATTTGTACCTAGTATTGAGCAGATCTGGTGGCCATATGTGGTCTTCATCAGCAGTTCCGCATCACAATATTATGCTATGTGCATTTGCACGAGTTATTATGAAAAACACAAAAATCACTATAGGTCTGCCTATAATATTTGAAGAGTTCTCTCGATTTCTCCAGGATCCCATCATCAGATCCTGACCTGGTATCAATGGGACCACCCTTGAGGTATTACCTATACGCCGAAAAAAGATTTGTTCAAATCGGTTCATAATTGGCGGAGTTATCGCGTAACAAACATAGAAAAAAAAACATACGGGTCGAATTGAGAACCTCCTCCTTTTTTTGAAGTCGGTTAAGAAGTATTTCGGTTTATGCATTGTGTAATATGGAGTGTCCCTAGGGACCTGTAGGAAGCTACTTATATAATGGAAAATACTAGTCTGATTTTTGCGGAAAACTTCTTTTAGGCGAACATAGATCTTTTAAGTAGGCGAACGATTCGAAATAATTAATAATGAAAACATTGCTTAGAACTTAATGAGTGTCACTTTTTGAGCACGACGCAGTCAAATGTGTCAGTTCTACAGGGTCTAACAGAAGGTGGTAGTCATATTTTAGGGGCTTGTTAGGGAGACCATTCTGAGCAACTTTCACTATGAAACCGATTTGATCAGAGCAACTTTATTTTTCAATGCTCCATACGTTTTGGTCCGGGCGGCCAGCTGATTTGTATAGAGAAGCGAACATTAAAGTTGCTCTGATCAAATCGGTTTCATAGTGAAAGTTGCTCAGAATTATGTCCCTAACAACCCCCTAAAATATGACTACACCTTTATGTTACACTCTGTATACTGCTGAAAATTGTATCAATCTCCTCCGCAGTGGAAGGGTAAATGGCTGAAAACATAGACTATACAGAGTGACATTTAATAAGCTGACCATAATTTGGGTAATGAACATAATAATAACCCATTATTATGAACTACTTTCCCCATAAAACATACAGTCGGAAACGAAAAAAATTTTTCGTCTCCCAGTACCTACATTGCCCAGATCAGCTGATTTCTAGTTACTATGGGAGACCCAAAAAATTTTTTCGTTTGCAACCCTATGTTCCTTGGGGAAAGTTCTTCATAATGATGGGTACTATCATGCCCCAAAATATGCTTAGCTAATTAAATGTCACCCTGTATATCCAATTGACTGCGCCTGCGGGGGAAAGCGGCTCCCCAAACGTTTGTTGTATTCAACAAACGTTCGCATACGCAACCTATGTACGATGACGGGCCGCCAGACAGTTTCACAGCGGCTGACCAATCACAGCTCTCTTACCTCGTCCCCCGCCGTCCGTAAATTGGTGAGTTGTGTTTCAAAGGAAAATGTATCTATGCGCTCTCCACTGGATAAGTGCTGAAAAGCAGGAGCCTGATGCTGCTCTGAGAAACGCACTTATATTGGATCGCTATCGCATCGTAAACACCCAAAATGGCGTCATTTATCGTAAATAGATTGCAAGCAAATCGTATACGCTTGGCTTGCAATCTATTTACGATCTATTTGCAATTCTTTAGGAGCATACCAAATGACGCCATTTTGGGTGTTTACGATGCAATAGCGATCCAATATAAGTGCGTTTCTCAGAGCAGCATCAGGCCCCAGGTGTTGTGACCGATCGATTTTCGGCCACTATCTACAATGCGTAAGTTTTTACTGAGTAGATGTTTCTAGTGAGGAAACCTTCACTACTCCATAGCTGCGGCGATGGGCTAGCCCCCTGTCACGCAAAGTGACAAACTGGCTCAAAGTGTAAATTGTGCCTTCGCCACCCCGTATGGGGAAAAGCGTGACGCTTTGTTATGTCAGGTTATGTTGTTGTTGTTAAGGTGGTGCGCTTGCATGCTCACATATACAAGGTGTAAATGAATTAACGCAAAATGAGAAACTATACTTTGTTAGGACCATTCATTCTGAGCAACTTTCATTACGAATTCGATTTGATCAGAGCAACTTTATTTTTCACTTCTCCATACAAATCAGATGACAAACTCAGACTAAAATGTACTGGGAAGTGAAAAATAAAGTTGCTCTTATCAAATCGGTTTCATAATGAAAGTTGCTCAGAATGATGTCCCTAACAAAGTAGTTTCTCATTTTGCGTTAATTCATTTACACCTTGTATATCTATATCTGATTCTGACTGCACAAGATATCAAGCCTCAGCGGCAATCAGGATTAAAATCACAAACATAACATGTTCAGATTACCTCTCATCAGCCTGAAGCTGCTTGCCATTTGCACAAATAAAAGAAAAACACCAAAAACCCCGAGAAAAACTCAAATAAAATCCTCTCGGCTTGCAAGTTATACCCATTTCGCACTTTCCCTCGCTTTTCGCATATCTGCGTCTCTCTCCAACAAGAAAATGATAAACAAAAGACAAAAACCTCATACTGCGTCTCATGTTTTCTATTACACGACCATTTTACATTGACCTGTCTAATGCTTTGAGTTTTCCTTCTTTGTTAAGTTTTCCGCTTTGGCGGTGGGAGGAGAGAGGTCAGGTCAGTTTGGTTTTGCAAGTACGTTTGTCCCTTTCCTGCAAAGAACGTATGTGATAAAATGAGTGTTTGCTAAAGGACGCCCTTTTTGCACGTAGTCTGAGCGGCTAGGCGGCAGATTTCTGAAGGACAGAGGTCTTGTGGAGTAGAACTCAATACATTATTTTCCAAGGGTCTTAAAAAAAAAAACCTTATTTGGGCATGAACATTTTGCAGATAATGTGATGAATATAAATAGAATTTTCTTAAGAGAACTTTTTATGCAGTGTACTTAACCACGTAGGTTACTTCACCTGTATGAATTACATAAATTTCACATTACAGTACACAATGATTTGTCGATTTTAGATTTCTAGGCTAAGGTTCTATTTTATCCCAAGCTAGTCGGTACACTCGAATAGAATCTTATGCTACAAGTTTTATTTATGTGTGTAGAGCTTCTAGCTTATTATTTATGTTCTTCTCGATACCCAATGCGAGTTTACGAGGCGGAACCATTTTGTATATTCTTGTAAATATGATTATATATTATAGGTTTTATTAAATACATATAATGTAAATTGTTTGAAGAATTGAAGAATATTCAAACGTCTATCGTCCACAAAAGACCCTATCTTTTTTTCTTTTTCATAGGTTTTTAACTTTATCTCGAGGTGGGTAGGTGGAAAATCGCGGGCCGTAGAATTTGGACGGACGTACGAGTACATTACTAATGGCTCTACTCCCGATGCAATCTGTCTCGCAATTTGTTGCTGCAACTTGTATGTCTCTCTGTGTCTATCTTCCTGTTCTATACTTATCTAGCGAATGCAAGGCAACCTGCCTTCTATGAGTTGAAGCGACAGATTGCAAGCCAGGTTGCATCGTGTGTAGAGCCCATAACATAACAAACAAATCTTATTAAAATGCCAGGTTCGACTCCACTCCACCTCTGTTCCCGGCAGATGACGGTCGGCATGGCGCGGTCAGTTTTTGCGCGCGAACCCAACTGGACGTTCCAAGTTTGAATTTGAAAATTGCTCGTTCGTATTGTTCGATATTTGAAATCTCGGGATTGCATAAGTCGATGGTTTCTGGACGCTTCTTAAAAATGCACATTCCACGTTTGGATTGTCTTTGATTTTTCGAAATTTAATTTATGCCTTTTTTACATAAAAGAGATTCGTCTTAGTTAAACCGAGGTTAAGAATTCGTACCAATTTATTGATTAATTTTAAATCTTAACAAAAATAAATAGCTAAAAGTCCTGTTACACAAAGTCCTGATAACAACACACCAAGTCTATCTCAACAATTAAAAGTTTCCGACTTTGCATTTCGGAATACGGGTGACAAGTGAACAATAAATAAATCACCGTTCTCCTGTAAAAACCTAAACATTGCGGCGAGGAATAATTTGCATGCACGCTATATGAGAAGTTTACTAAAGCAAAAATATATATATACAACATAACATAACGTCACGCCTTTTCCCATACGGGGTGGCAGAGGCACAATTGTGCCCACTTTAAGCCACCTATTTAACAGGGGACTAGCCTATCGCCGCAGCTATGGAGTAATGAGGGTTTCCTCACGCTGTTTTCCATCACGTCCGTATAAAGTACCTACCTAAGATAAATCACTTTTTCATTGGTATGGTCAGCATCAGGATTCGAACCTGCATCTCCTGCGTGAGAAACGAGCGTGAAACACACTACATCGGAGCTATCTAATAATTGAAACAAAAAGTAAACTTTAGAAAAAACCGACTTCCACAAACCCTATTTGATTAGATTGAGTTTAATACAAACTGTAACCCCTTATCCCCCCCTTGGGGAATTAATTTTGTCAAATCCCATATCAGTGCTACCCCACGCTACTAACGAACCCCTGTACAAAGTTTCATGGCTCTAGGTCCACCGGTTTAGGCTATGCGTTGCCCGTCAGCCACGCATTGTATTTGTACCTATTGAGCAGATCTGGTGGCCATATGTGGTCTTCATCAGCAGTTCCGCATCACATTATTATGCTTACCATGTGCATTTGCACGAGTTATTATGAAAAACACAAAAATCACTATAGGTCTGCCTATAATATTTGAAGAGTTCCCTCGATTTCTCCAGGATCCCATCATCAGATCCTGACCTGGTGTCAATGGGACCAATGGGAAGGTAAACCCTTTCAAACAAAAAAATAATTTTCCAGATCGGTCCATCCGCTTAGGCGCTATCGAGGCACATACATAAAAAAAAACATCCGGACGAATTGTAAACCTCCTCCTTTGGGAAGTCGGTTAAAAATATGTATCAAAGTCATTTAATAAGGTTATGTTTGGCCAAAGATACTATAATGTTTGGCTAAGGTTAGGTTTGCTTGGCTCAATTATCAATTGGATTAATCCTTTTCGAATTAGGGCAAAGGCCTGTGCCCCCTCAGTGATGATATCAAATATTACACATAATTATAACTTACTTATGTATCTTTTACGTTTTCTAGAGACTGCCTGCGATTTGGGAGGCGACACGAACTAACCTAAGCGAACTATAATTAAAATGTTTGAGAATGGAATCCGCGGCCCCGCGCAAGAGCTGTCGGATTTAAGATTGTTAGTTTAGTGCCTTAGTTTAGTGCTATCGCAATTATGTTTGGCCAGTAATTTGCGTAGTTTGGGGGTTAGCCCCTCGCAGCTATGGAGATACAAGACGATTATCCACCGTTAGAACTAGTTATTTTGATGCAAATTAATTTTAAACTATTATGCATAATTATTTTTAAAATTATTAATTATAAGAGAACATGTGTTTCTTATAGCAGAATACATGTTTTGTCTACACAATCATATAAATAACATCTAAATGATTTAAAACAATAAGTAAACACAAATGCTCATTTTAAATATTCATGCGTATGCGCACATAATATCTACTTATCAAAGCATCAATCATAATGATTGTAAATAGCTCAGAAGAATGACACATACTGTCACCTGTACATTTTTACTTACTGTAGTGTAGCGACAACTGGCATAAATAAACGGTCGAGTGCGAGTAGGACTCGCGCACCGAGGGTTCCGATGACACTTGGAGAGCGTAACACGTGTAATTAGATTTCCACATAAAAAACTAAAGAATAATGTCATCCATGTACCTAAACCATAATTGAATATTTCTTTAGAAAGACAGAATTTTGCAGTCTTTAGATTTTCCCTCATTACTTGTGTTATAAGACCTTGCTTTGTACCAACCAACGACCTAGAAGGTTGATTTTTTCACAGCTATATGCGACCACAATTGGTATATCCAGCTTGATACATCCACGCGTCATTATTGATGTAGAAGGACTTGACACACAGACGGACAGACGAACAGACACGGACAGACGGATAGACGGATTATTATATGTATTGTACACATGGGTCTACTCCTGCTCAGCAATCCACCTGTCTCATCCCTATTTGGTTTGCTGGAAGAGATCTCTTATTAGAGATAAGCTCGCCTTTGTACACGTTTTCTATGTTTTTTACTGTCCTATGTAACTGATTGTGTGCAATAAAGAAATTATGAATTATGAATAGACGGACCGACGAACGGACGGACAACAAAGTGATCCTATAAGTGTTTTTTTTTTCTTTTTCTTTTAAGGATCGGAACCCTAAAAATAAAGAGTTAGTGAGTTATAAACAAAAAATATTGTAATTTTAGACAAATTCACTGATAACGAGTGAATTTCATAAAACACAGCGTTCCAAATACAATAAAAATAAAAACCTGTTCTATCAATAGCCAAGTTGCAGAACGAATTTGAAACCAATAAAACGTATAGCCATTTCATAGGTTCAAGTGAAAAAAAAAGAAGACAATGCACCCAACGCAAAAACAGCTGCAAGGGAACGCGCTTGAAATATAGCTCCGCGCTATCGTTCCTACAAAATACCAATATGCAGTATATCTCATTACTTATGCAAACTTAGGCCCCTCCCACACTAACACGCCAACACCCACGACTTACTTCTCACTCTCGCGTGGGCGAACGCATAAGCCTGTCTCTGTCCAATGCACACCGCCTACACATTTTCAGCAGCCTGTTTTTAGTACTCGCAAGGCGCTCGCAAGCGCGGGACCGTCCGGGACGCGCGCGAAAAACCGTTGAAAAAAAAACTGTTGCAAAAAACGGTTTTTTCAAACCGTTTTTTTTAGTTGGATTACAGTTTTTCCGATAGCGATATTCGATAATGCGCGTATCGATGCAAGAATGTGAAGGTGTAGGCGATATTTGCATCTCGCTCTCACTTTAGTTTTTCTTTTGGATTTTTTTTTGCTGTAGCTGAAAGTGAAGTGATGTGCCGTTAACGTGTTTCTCGATTTGATTATAATTAGTGATAGAGGTAAATATTTATTACTTAAGTAGGTAATTAATGATACATATGGGACTACTGGTACACCTAGGTAGGTATCCACAATACAATACACGCATATGAGCAATACGTAGGTCATACATTAAAAAGGGTAGGCTGTCAGCTTTCTTATGGCTGAATAATTATTATTTTTAGAAACAGGCACAAGAAGTCATTAGGCGTATCAAAAATACGAAGCAAAAATCAGCATTATTCAAGTTCCAGTTCTTTATTTTTAATGACCATAAAATCATACAGATTGCTTAGTCAACGTCAATATAATATTAATATTTTTTATATACTACCGCCCATTCGAAAGTATTTCAAACCATGTTCCAAGAAGAAAAGTGTAGGTATCTCCTGAAAAACTAGATAGCAATGTAGGTCGTAGCTTCTTTAAAATACTTTAAATAAGCTAGGTAGGTAATCGAATAAGTAATAGAAAGATGTTTGAACAGTTAAATCATTAATTTTGTATTCAAAACCACAGATGTATCTCTCACATGGAGGTTATCAGGACTCCTTGAAACAGGCCATTAGAGTTGTTTACAGTCATAGTACCTAAGTAACTTCAAAGGGCATGAATCTTATTAGCATACCTACCTACCGTCCGCCTTCATGAACAAGTCATAAATTCGCTGCCACTCACGAAACTGGTGTCAATTAATAGGAAAACTGACAACTAAAACCCAGATGGCGCTTCGGTGACTGTACCTTGTTTACGTCAGTGTCAAGTATAGGGTTTCGATTTTAGATCTTTTTAATTTTTAATACGATATAGCACCATAAAATTTATTTTTTGATGTCCCTGCGTGAGCTTCTAACTTAGATTCGAAGGAGAAATGCGGCAGTAGCTGAATAAAAGCTCTTCTGGTAGAAAGATAAACAAGCAAAGAATTTGACTACATACAATTTGACAGATCCCGTGTCATATTAAGGTACAATCGCAAATGCGCCACCTAGCGTGAGAAATTGACAGTTTTTCACCCAATTGATAGTGTACAGACTAGTACAGAGCCACTACGTTATCTATAGAAGTGCTAAAGTGGCTACCATGAAAACGTCACTTCGGCTATCAGTTGTTGTAGTGTATACTCGTCCAACGATCTTTTGGCGTGTGAGTGACGTTTACAGGGAGGAATCAGTTCTACGCAATCTCATGCTATGATCTTGCCAAAAATCATCAGTTTCACCTGTCACCGCACGCCAAAAGCTCATTGGACAGCTGTATTTCAGGTCAATAAAACTCTTTGCTGTTCAGTTGGCGTAAATGGTGGCGCTTCGCTCCATTTTCTAGTTAAAGGAAACATGCTCTTATTTTTTATTTATTATTAAACATTCAACGATTTTCAAAGAATTTCGATTTCGAAGATTTTCTTGTATCACCCGGAAATCGAACCAGTTAAAAATTCAAAAAATAAACTCTCGCAATTTTTTGCACTAAACTCTCACAAAATAAAAGGCCCGTTTTGACAGTTCACGCCCATGAAGTTTTAACCCCTAATGCGTAGGTAATAAAAGCCAACTGTTGCGTACAAGCAAAGCGGACAAGTTGCACGTAGGAAAACCGCTTCTATTACCTACGCGTTAGGAGTGAAAACTTTATGAGCGTGAACTGTCAAAACAGACTTTTATTTTGTAATCGATGCATAAATATTGAATCGTACACTCGTCTGTCGTAACTCGTACTAAATATTAGACTTTATTAACATCTTGTATCTATATCTATCACAGACACCACAACATCAAATTATGAAAAATACTAGTGGAAAATTGAAAATGAATAAACGTATTCCATCAATGTAACTGTCGACTATACTTCGGGCGCCATCTCCTATCGGAGGTTGGATATCATTGCGGAAATCTGCTCGCGGGATACTGCGGCCCGAAATAGGGATGTTGTGCTCATACCGAACCATTCTCTTAGATTCAGGAGCCAGGATGTACTTGGGCGTCCAGGTCTTCTGTGATCCAGGATCTTTTAAATACTGCTGCTTTGTTTACATGGGTACATACCGTTAATTCTTTTCCTATAAAATTTTACTAAATACCAACTAAATTTTAACTTCTACACTAGTATTAAAATACCATATTAATAAATACATCCAAAATAGTAAGATTTCATGGTAAATGTAGTTGTCTGTTGATAAGTTTGGCATAAAAATCCCTACTACACATAAAATCCCTACTACACATAAAATCCCTACTACACATAAAAACAGATTGAAACTACTATGAAACATCCATTTAAAAACTGTTATCACCCCAATCAACAAGAAATAAAAGCATAAATTGACAAGTAAGAGAATGTACACAAACTAGCTAGTTTTAGTTAGAATTAAAAGCGATAATAGTTAAATGACCACTAAATAATAGTAACTTCACGGTTAATTTAAAAGCAAACGGACAATTATTTACTTTAACGATCACTTAAACTTGACGTTACCAATCAGTTTAAACGTTTCAACGTTTTAACAATTTCGTAATAAGTAGCTTTGAATGAATTATACTTTTAAGCGGAAAAAGCGGAATTTATTACAATTACAAACACTTGCAGTCACGTAGTCACCAGTCAATCAATGAATTAGTTTTTTTTTGCTGTCAATACGTATTTTTAAAACCGTTTTTTTCGGTGTTAAAAACCAGTTATTGGATATTAACCGGATTTGGATTAGCTCATGAATTCATTTGTTTTGGCATTCATTTACAATTGTACCTTTGCCCGTATGGGAAGAGGCGTGACGCTATTTTTTTTTTAAGACATTTATTTATCAGAAAAATTATGACTATCACAATTTATTTTCTGCCAAACTGCGTAACAGTTATGTTTGTTATGTTTGTTCATGTTGTATTCTATATATTTTTCAGCATGAAAACGTTCGTTTACATAACTTCACAGTCCCTATCTGGGAACCAAAAGCACCCAAAAGCTTATTTGATTGTAAGTTATTTACATACATACAAACATAAGCTCACGTCATTCTCCTGTGGGGACGATAGGCAGAAACGAACACCTCTATTTGCTATAGTTTTTTTTTAAACTTACATACATGCACACACATTGTTTCCGGCCCCACACTAGGATGCCCTGTGTCGTGGGAACCAGAAACAGCGACGTCATAAACATGTAAACATCCAAGACCTGGGTTTTTTTTTGTCCCCAGCCGGTATTCGAACCCGGGAACTCTCGCATAGTAACCAGATGCGCAACCGCTGCGCCACAGAGGTCGTCTGTCGTCGTCGTATGATTCTAGCATATGTAAATTTCTCCCTAATTTATTTTAAGAGGTACAAAGCAATGTCTTATAGCACAAGTAAAGGGAAAATCTGAAATCTGTATTTGTATTTGTATTTTATCTATTTATTTGCATCAGCGCACACACACACAGTATAAAACATAGAAGATACTTAGCGCTAAACAAAATAACATATAAAACATACAAACACAGATAATTTACACTAAGATAGATAGGATATAGGTACCAAAGTACCTATATCGCACTAGAACTGAGGGTGGTGTGGCATCTGCAAAAGGGTTCTGACTCAGCAGCAGCAGACTCCTCAGGCGCTGATCTCCCGTCAGTACCGGAACAAGGGAGACGGCGTGCTCAATCTGCAATCTGTCTTTCTGCAAAAATATGTAATTTGGTTTACATGGATGTTTCATTATTCAAATTCATTATTATTTATTTTACAGAATCATAAAAAATACATAAGTACGAGCTAGTACTTATAAGTATAATATTTCCTGTTACTTATAGACTTGCTAGATAAGACCTTGCTTTGTACCAAACTAAAAATAAATAAGATCCTAGAATCATAGCAAATGGAGGTAAAAATATATTTATCTTATGGTAGAAACCAGTTGCGAGGTATAAATCTCCAATTGTGATCCGGAACCCTTGGTCTGCGAGGCCTACTTGCACTTGACCGTTTATTAATTTTATTTAAATTAAAATCTGAAGTAAACATAATATTAGAGGCTTTGAATTTACACTTACTTAATAATAACACAGGGTGCTAATTCCATAGAGCTTAGAATTAGTAACCTTTCATAATAAAGAGATGGCGTTAGGTAGGAGTACTATTTGTACCTTAAACGCCATGGTTACAGCACCAGCAGCAGTTATACTAATACAGATAGACCACCTAGAACAAAATATGACACCGGCGTAAACTGAGATTCTACGGAAGCTTCTTTAGTTCGAGGCAATTATCACTTGGTGCAGCACCATCGAAAAATTGCAATACCACGAAATGGCGCTAAGATATAAAGGAATTATTCTAAGATTGGCGACACCTAGAAGTATGCTAACTGAAACCATGGCGTTTAGAGTACAAATCTTACTCCTCACACCATCTCTTTTTTATGAAAGGTTACTAATTCTAATTTGTATGGGATAAGCAAAGCACCCTGTGGTTACAGTAAACATACATTTAGATGGCGCTAATCTTAGAATAAATCCTATATAATCTTAGCGCCATCTCGTGGTATTTGCAATATTTCGATGGGACTAAAGATGCTTCCGTAGCTGCGCCGCGCCGTTGACATATTTTGTTCTACCGGTCTATCTGTATTAGTATCTATAATTTATAGTAGGTAGCTGTGATGATAATAAGTATTGTAGGAAATGGCAAGCTACTACTCGTGTAGATACTTAGAAATTCGTTTAGCTAATTAAAGTACTACTCGTGTAGATACTTAGAAATTCGTTTAGCTAATTAAAGTACTACTCGTGTAGATACTTAGAAATTCGTTTAGCTAATTAAAGTACTACTCGTGTAGATACTTAGAAATTCGTTTAGCTAATTAAAGTACTACTCGTGTAGATACTTAGAAATTCGTTTAGCTAATTAAAGTAGGTACTTAAGGTAGCTAAGGTAGTTAAACGTACTTACTTATTCCTAATTAACTTTTTAAAATTAATTCAAAAGCGAGTCGGACTTCCACAGGAAGGGTTCCGCACCATCGTAGGTATAAGAAAAAGTATAAAATATACATTTCTTGTTTGGGAACACCCTTATTTTTAGGGTTCCGTACCCGAAGGGTGCCAAACGGGACCCTATTATTAAATTATTTTGAAAAAGTTGCGCTCAATAATATGACCGATTCGCATGTCATCAAAACCTCTAGGACACCTACTTATCGAAGTCCAAAAATTTTAAATTTGGTATGCAATCACATGTTTGCACCCATATCCCATAAAAACTCCGAAATCCAAAACATTAACTTCCTAAATCTGGGGTGCAAAGTTTGTATGAAAAACTTAATTTTAGAGTACTTTTAGGGTATTTTGTTGGTGTTTCCTATTATTGTTCTACGGAACCCACGCGAGTCCGCTCGCACTTGGCAGCTTTTTTTTATACGCCTTTTTTGTGCCCATATCAAATACTGAAATACGAAAGTCTCATAACTTTCCGTCAACCAACCGTCCCTAGACCTTTATTTATAATTATAAATATCCCAAACAACACTAATCTCCAAAAAATATAGCCCGACCGGCAAACCTGCACTAAAAGCCGAGTGGGCGGGGCGCCACCGGCAAGGGGCGTGGCCTAGAGGGCGTTGACCCCACCGTAATAGCGGCCTGTGTTGATTATACACGTAATTATGTATGAATCTTGCCACTTCATTAGTAATTCTATGTATGGCACCTTCACGTCGTTCGAGTGGGTGCTCGAAGGACTAAGGATGTCACTGGATTTAAATTGCGATGTAACATTAACATTTACATACAGGCACATACTTTACTTTACTTTATACTTTATTGCACAGAGAACATAATACAGACACTTAATATTAGAAAAAAAAAACATGTACAAAGGCGAGCTTATCTCTAATAAGCAGTGATCGGATATTCGGATGCATATTTACCTAAAGTTCAGGTGTTGGCTAATATGGAATGCGCTTTGCTATCGAAACAATTCTGATTTAAGTGATCAAATCATAGTGATAGATAGTGATTAAAATGCTAGTTACTGATAATTAATACATATGGAAACATAATTTAACCCGTTGAGTGCCCTTGGACACTCGAGGGGTTATCAAAACATATATTTTGTTTTTATTTTTTTTCAGACCTTCTTGTACCCTTACATACACAATACACATTTGCATCAGGGATCAAATATTAACGCTAAATAAATATGCATCCGATAAGTTACACAATATCGAGATACCTTTTACCCGGTTTTTTTTTTTGAGATAAATTATTATTATTTTGTTAATTAATCCTGTCCATCCTAGGTTTGCTGGAAGAGATCTCTTATTAGAGATAAGCTCGCTTTTGTACATGTTTTTTTCATTATTAAGTGTCTGTATTCTGTTTTTGTGCAATAAAGTTTAAAGTTTATTATACACCCGAGAAGGGGAAGGCCCAGTAGGAGATGGAGGGACAACCTGGATAAGTTCCTGCCGGGGTGGATGGAACAAACTGCAGCCAGAGATGTGTGGGCTCGAACCGGTGAAGCCTTTGCCCAGCTGTGGGACACCGCAATGGGCTAGATAAAAAAATAAATTTAGAAGCCGCTTTCATACTTTTACAGTTAAAAACAAACTTTAGGTAAATATGCATCCGAATATCCGATCTCTGCTAATAAGAGATCTCTTCCAGCAAATCTTGCTTCTACTTTGCTCCTTTCTGGCTAATGCGCTTATTACATTACGCTGTCGGCAGGGCACGATTTGTATAGACGTCTCACTCATGATGGAACGACAAGAAAGAGACAGTGAGTCAGACAGGGCCCTGCCGACAGCGTAGTCTAATAGGCCCATAAGGATACCCTGTGTCGTGGGAACTAGAAAAAGTGACGTCACAATATTCAAATATACTTACACCTATCTATAAACATAATTGTCTATAAGAATACTAAGTTTGCCTGCAGGTCTATCTGTTTATGTTTCTCGATCTAAATTTTATTTCTTGTATTTTTGTGGATATCTGTACGCTTAGTATGCCACGCTCGAGAAAGACCCTTGTCTATGCACAAATGTCATTTTCCCTGTCGAGCCCGAGATGTCTCGACGTGTCTCGCTCTCGACGCGACGCGGACAACCGTATTATAGATATGGCAAGTACTTGTAAGTCTGTCTCTCGACATCGAGAGAGAGTAAAAAGTACCATGTTAAGCGTACTGTATTGGCTTTCATTCTGTATCTTTGCTCTTTGTAATTTGTAATGTCCTAAATAAAATAAATAAATAAACATGTAAGCATCCAAGACCTGTTTTTTCCTCCTCCCCAGCCGAGACTCGAACCCGGAACCCTCTCGCTTGGGGAGCACAGCCTCTACCACAACGCCAAGGAGGTAATTCGTAATTCGTAATTCGTAATATCTTTATTGTACTCACATGACATGACCTAGGAAAACCGCTTCTATTACCTACGCGTTAGGGGTTAAAACTTCATGGGCGTGAACTGTCAAATAGGGCCTTTTATTTTGTGAATGGTGTAACTATTTAAAATTGTGTGTTTGAAAATGGAATCTGTGGCCACCGCGCAAGAGCGTCGGTTGAGGTTGTCAGTTTAGCCTTTGGTTCCTTTAGTTTAGTGGTTTTGAGACCTCCCAAATAATGAAAAAAATGTGAATATAATAATTGGAAAAATAATACAATAGAAACATTTTTTATCCAGTTATTTAAGAATCCAGTTTCGCGTGACAGAAAGCTATACCTACTTATAGCTCATCGTACCAACTGTAGAGTTATATATAACGTTTTCTCACGTACTTATAAATGTTTTGTTAATCACAAAGGTAAAAATATTAATACAGTGTAACACAACGAGTAATGTAATTTTTGTTTGTTTCAGATGTTGTTACGTCAAACTTCAGAAAATATAAAATTATTTAAACGTACATATTTAAACATAATAACCAAGTGCAATATAAATATAACAATAGTCTCTGATTATAAATCGAAATAAAAACGGGTTACTCGGTCTTTTGTGTAAACAAATATTGAATTTTTTATCATTTTTTTAGTTATACTTCATATCAAATTAAAAACATGCCACGGACATAACAGTGCAACCAACATGACAACCCCAAAACCCTCAAAACCGCCATGTGACACAATTCTACTAATCCCACCCAGTGAAACCAGTCTCAGTGAAATCCCGATCCGTGAGATGTGTCCTTTATGAGTGACTGCTTCGAGCACAGTTGTGAAATGTATACGGCTTGGTACAGCCGGGGTGATAGTGGCATGCACCATCACCAGATGGGCCAACTGTACCATCATGGGCCGCCTATGATAAAGACTGAAGCTGGGGTCAACAGTGATTGCATGATGGCGGTCGATTACGCGCCACCTATTAAGGTAAGATTTTTTCCTCATTTATTACCTACGCTATCAGAGCGTAATGCATTTTCTAATAAAGGTTGGTAGAGGCATAAGAGCTGTTGTTTATTGCTAACTATCTGCCTGTGAAAGAATACCCTAATTAATATTTTTTATCATGTTCATACTGATAAATGTGGCTGAATGAAGCAAATGTATTGTGCTCAGAATTGTTTCCTGGTCACCTTTTGTTTTATGAAAGTAGCAATATTACATTATCTTTGAATAGCAGCTTCTTTCGTCTCACTTGTAACAGTGTAGTCTAAATGCTGCCTCAATGTAAAAAATAACAAATATAACAGAAATCAATTAGTTACCTTCCCCAGATTGCGAACCGTTTTGAGCGTTTGAAGAAAACAATATCTAAATGTAAATCTTTCGTCTCTGCCTAACCCTTTCCGAGGAAAAAGTCGTGATCAAATTGTAAACATATTTTATGTACCTGTATTAGGCGTAAATACGTAACGATATTACCACATATTACAATAACCAAACTACAACTTGCAGTACTATCAGCAACGCAACTATGATAGACCGCTATAAAACTATAACCCTATCCCCCCTCTACCCCCTCCATCCTATCTCAATTAAGCGCCCGCGCAGGGTCCATGACACCCGCCGCTCGGCTCGTGGTACCCATTTCCTAACCTCAAAAAACCCACTACAAAAACATTCAACCTGTTTGGATAATACCAAAACGGTTACGCACGATCGCCGACAATTCTCCACAGCGCAGCGCTCGGGCGACAGATCTTTGCGCTTTTTCATCTAGAATTTTCTATTTTTTCTTTTTTTACTTTTAAATTTCCTATCGGGTCCGGTGGCTGCCACGGAAAAGAGTGGTCACGTCTCGCGCGCGTGAGTAAATCATCTTGTTAACTTTTGACTCCGACACCTGTTCGGTGTTGAATGGGGGCCATTCATGGGAGATGTGAATGGGAGGTGACGATGTTATTAAGTGAATTAGTGCATGATGCTGGTGTCGGTAGACAGAAGACGAAGAGAACGAGAAAGATCGGATTCTTGATTCTTTCTAGTTCTGTTTATGTCTTGTGTCTGTCTCAGACTTGTCTGTCCAGTGGATATCACGCCTAACACTTTCGCGGACGGTAACCGATTTATGGGTAGTTTTGGACACTATAATTTTGTATGGAAAAAATCGAAATGCTACAGAAATCGAATGTTGGGTGAGTTAGCTGAAGGAGCAAGCGAGACAGAAATTCTTTTGTCTCGCTTTCTCCTGTGTCTGTGATGCGAACGTGCATGACACTATGCAACTTTCCAACCAATGGAAGATCTCAAATGGACACAAAGCGTAGGGCAACTTAAAACTGCAAAGGAAATGCGAATTCTATAGAAGTTCCTTCCAAAAAAGCCAATAATACAATAATGACTTCTACAGAATTCGCGTCACTAAGAGTCTTTTGGGCTCTACTCACGATGCAATCTGTCTCGCGATTTGTTGCTGCAACTTGTATTTCTGTCTATCTTCCTGTTCTGTCCTTCCCAAGCGGTTGCAAGGCAACCTGCTAGAGTTGCAGCGACAGATTGCAAGCCAGGTTGCATCTTAAGTAGAGTCCATTTGAATGAGGACTTCTATAGAAGTCGCTGACCGCGATAGTGGACAGGAAACTGCGAATGTATACCGTTCTTAACCTAACCCTAACACAACATAATATAGCTTTTTCCCATAGAAGTTGTCATTAGCACAATTGTGCCCACTTTAAGCCATTTCTTCAATACCCCATTTTTTTTAACCGACCCGCCGGTAACATGCCGAAGCTAAGTAGCTACATCAGCTATATAATCAAAATCAAATCAAATCGAAGCTAGGTTAAAACTAAGCTAAGCTAATCTAGAAATATATCCCATGCACATCGAGAATTAAGCTAAGCCCAGTCACACGCACACACAGACACACCACACTCAATACAAAACACTGGACAGCACTGGCGAAGGATGTGCGAGAGGGGCGCGGGGTAGGCGGGAGGGGGCTTAGTTCAGCGCATCGGCTTGCTACACAAGTAACTTGGCTTCGCATATTTATCTGTAATTTTCAGTGATCGGAGTAGGTAGAGTGATTTGGGGTGACTGATCTGAAACGTATAAATATATATTAACATGGATATGCCTCAGAAATTCCGGACTTTTTAAATGATTATGTTTTTTTTTTCGGAATTTCATAATGATTACATGGAACTAGGTATAAAGTGCGAATTGAAACGAATCAATATAAGCAAGATTTACAACATAAAAGCAGCACCATCGGCACAATGCAAAGTTTGCGACTTCGTGACCAATCAGAGTACAGTCTCCAAGATGTGTCATCGTCAGGGATCGGATCGAAGGTGTGAATTTACCTAAAGTTTGTAGTCGGACATGACAAGGAGCAGTTACAACCACTTGAGTTGAGTTGAAAAAATGACTGCACCTTTCAATTACAATCTGTATGAATGTTTTATTTACCTCGCTTGATTGATGTAAAGTACAATACTCAGTCATTTTTACGAAAAATTGAAAAATAAAAAAGTTATGATTTTTTTGGGAATCAGCACTGATGAAAAGCGCAATCGTTTGCTACCAAAAAATGCTGAAAAGCTAGTTTTTATCCATCACAACTTACCACTGATTAATTTTAAGTACTAAAATTTGGAAATAAATACATAATTTAGAGTAAAACAACGTGTCTTTTTTACATGATTTGCTATTCGGTATTCGGCCGAATAGTACGTACTATTCGTCGAATACCGAATAGCAAAAAAGTGGCCGAATAGGCCGAATACCGAATAGTTGCCGAATATTCGTGGCATCTCTAATCAGCAGTTTGAAAATGTTTATAGTTCGGTGTTTCAAATGTAAGGAACATGTCAAACTAATAAAGACAAAAATTAACTGGTTAGACAAAATTTAACCCGAAATTTAACAGGTTAAATTCAAACCGGTTCAACTCAAGTGGTTGTAACTGCTCCTTGTCATGTCCGACTACAAACTTTAGGTAAATTCACACCTTCGATCCGATCCCTGGTCATCGTTAACCTGTATGTATGAACAATGATTTTTTTTTTCAAGCTACTAAAACACTATTTTAATTCTAATTCGTTTAATCCCGAACCTTCCGAAAAAAAGGCATATCCATGTTATGACTTTCATGAAGTAAGTACCAAAAATCACTCTGCCTATTCCGACCACTGGTAATTTTGCGCCAGTGCTATAGCTATCGTCATGCGATTCGCTTACAGAATCACGGCCCGAGTAGCAGATGCAGCTAAACGTATATCCTATAATGACCCAACATAGTGTATCCAATATAACGAACAACTTGACAGATGTCAATCTAAGCCTGTTAGTGAGGGGATATTGCTCATAAAAATCGATTAACCAAAAGAATCGATACACCCTTTAAACATTTGTGAATCGGAAAGATGTCTGACATTTCATTCTTGATTCTTCAGTAACCTTAAATATGGTTGAAAATGAAATAATATCTTTAAGTGCTAATGCCAGTGATGGCTCTGACAACTCTTCTGATAGTTCAACTGAATAAAAAATTACGATTCCTTCCGATTGTTTTGTTAACATCCCTTGTGTTTAAAAAGTGGATTTTATCATGTTTTAGGTTGGCTGTCAAGTTGCTTCTAAGCATGGATAGAGTATAGACTTAACGACTAGTAAAACTAGGTGAAACAGTACAGTAGTTACTTAGTATTGATTTCCACCGTTTTCCCCATCTTGTGACACGCCTGAGCTCATACATCAATGTCTCAGCAGTTTTATAATCTCCTCCCGGGATTAGGGGGAAGCTGAGCTTTTATTTGTTTCAGTTTGACATTGTTGGTTTGGTGGAACAACACTCGGTAATCAACATTTCGGTATTTTTTCTGTAAGTCGATTTGATATGAGTTCCTTTATTTTCATTTCATTTATACTTTATTGCACAAAAGCATAAAAAACACGTAACATTTACAGAAAGATATGTACAAAGGCGACTTATCTGTAAAAAGAGATTTATTCCAGCAAGCCTAGGCATGACAGGAAAAAAACAGATAAAGAGAGGGAAGTCGGTGCACAAATTACTAAAACTAATGACAAGTATATTCCTTGTCACACACTATACTTGATACTCGCCATCATTCTGGATCACAATTAAGTTTTTTTTGAAGGATGATAGACGCCTTCAGTCAGACCACATTTTCATAGCGAATCCGACAATTTTGTACGGGGTTGAAAATTTACGGTTCAATGAACTATATTGCTAGTTTAACCTAATCAGATTTTTTTTTATTTTTTATTTGCATTATTTTTTATCATAACATAGCGTCACAATTTTTTCCATACGAGGCGGCAGTGGCACAATATGTGCACATTTAATAGCCAGTTTTTCAAGACCTCTTTTTGGCTAGCCCAGCGCCGCAGCTACAATTATCTAAAAACGCATAAAACGTATGTTTTGTATTCCTCAGAGACTTATCCAATTAACTGCGCCTGCGGTGGAATGCGGCTCGCCAAACTTTTGTTGTATTCAACAAACGTTCGCATACGCAACCTATGTACGATGGCGGGCCGCCAGACAGTTTCGCAGCGGCTGACCAATCACAGCTCTCTTACCTCGTCCCCCGCCGCCCGTAAATTGGTGAGTTGTGTTTCAAAGGAAAATGTATCTATGCGCTCTCCACTGGATAAGTGCTCCCTGGTATTCCTATTCCTATACATAACATAGCGTCACGCTATTTCCCATACGGGTTGGCAGAAGCACAATTGAGCCCAATTCATACACCATTTTGTAAAGAGCATATTGTTATGTTTATGACTTTATCATTACTTATTCCTGTTACACTTACAAGCTTGAGTTGTTACGGCTCTGCTGCTTAGAAATTACTATTTGTTTTTTGTTTTTCAAAAGTCGTTTATTGGCATAAAACACATAAATGCTTCAACAAAAACACCGTGATTGACAAGCAAAACATAACGTAAATAAGTTTGCAGGCTCATTTGCCTTTAAAAAACTATAAAACATGTATTTTGGAACTGGCCGGTCTAGGCTAATTAATTAAGTATCAGGTAATAAGTACGTACATGTAGAATAGTTACATTTTACTGCAGCAAAGAAATGACTATTAATGCAGCACCCGAATACAGAGACTTTACTGCTAAATTAAAATGCCACTTTACTTGCGTTGCCATTTGGGTGCGGGAGCAATTTAAGGCTCGTATGAATGAAATAAGATTTAGTTATTATTTCCGTCCGTCCAACAATCTATTGGCGTGTGAGTGACGTTTTCAGTGGGGCGCGGGCGGCAGTTAATGCAATGAACCTGTCAAAACGCGTTAGTTTCTACCTGTCACCGCACGCCAATAGATCGTTGGACGGCTGTATATAGGTCTATTTCACGCATAGATAAATGTTAGGAGGATGCAAACTCTATGATTTCACGACTATTGTATCACACGAATGACGCGTCATTCGTGTGACGTGAAATACGGTGTCACGCACGCTGCAAATAGCGTTGCAAGCGTTTCGAATCTGCTACGAACGTTGTTACGGCACGCTGCAAATAGCGTTGCAAGCGTTACGAATCTTCTACGAGGGTCGATTTCACGATTTTTTATGTCACACGAATGACATTAATTCACACGTGTGAAATCGACCTACATGGTGAACTGTGACTGTGACATTATAGTCTTCCAATGATCTTTAGGCTGATGAGAGACGTTTACAGAGGGGCGCCACTTCAACGCAACTTAACCTGTCATCAACATAGATCTTTCATTCCTTATTGGTCATCAAGCGTTAGTTCCACAGTTACCGCGCGCAAAAATATCGTAGGAGAGCTGTAGCTGAGACGGCTCTTAGAGCTAAGAGCGGTCTATTACCAGTCTAGTGACAGTGTCGTTCTCCCATATGACAACATCACAACCTCTGTGGCATCGTGGTCGCGGCTGCGCTTCCTATGCTAGTGGCCCCCCCAGGTTCGAATCCCGGCTGGTTACATGTTAGTGATTTTCAATTTTTAATACAAAAATCTTCATTTGATAAGAATACTGTGTACACTATAAAACTCCCCCAAAACCGTATTTCGCCGTTTGTCTGTGTGTAGACAGTCATAACTACTCGCTTAACCCCCAAACTCGAGCCATTTTTTTTTATTTTTTTTGTAAAAAAAAAATACATTAAAATTAGTTTGACAGTGGGTACCAACGTCAAAAATTAGACATTCATTGACGTCTTGGTACCCACTGTCAAAATAATTTTAATGTCAATATTTTTTTTAATAATTTTAATGTCAATATTGTTCCAAGGACTCTTTTGTCCTTATGCTACCGTGGGTGTTAAAACAATAAACAATAAACAATATCTTGACTAATAAATCTTAACTTTATAAATAACAGTGACGAATCTACCCATATTTGTTATATACCATCAGGTTTTGACAGGCCATCCAATAAGTACTGCTTATTTATATAAACATAAACATTTACATACAGGCACATACATTGATTCTGGCCCCACACTAGGATACCCTATAAGCGTTTGATGTCGCTGTTTCTGGTTCCCACGACTCAGGGTATCCTAGTGTGGGGCCAAATTTAGGTATGTGCCTGTATGTAAATGTTCTGTCATATTACTTTTTAACCGACTTCCCAAAGGAGGAGGTTTACAATTCGTCCGGATATTTGTTTTTTTTTTTTTTTTTATTTTTTTTTTTTATGTATGTGCCTCGATAGCGCCTAGACGGATGGACCGATTTGGAAAATTATTTTTTTGTTTGAAAGGGTTTACCTTCCCATTGGTCCCATTGACACCAGGTCAGGATCTGATGATGGGATCCTGGAGAAATCGAGGGAACTCTTCAAATATTATAGGCAGACATATAGTGATTTTTGTGTTTTTCATAATAACTCGTGCAAATGCACAAGGTAAGCATAATATTGTGAAGCGGAACTGCTGATGAATACCACATATGGCCACCAGATCTGCTCAATACCAGGTACAAATACAATGCGTGGCTGACAGGCAGGCAACGCATAGCCTAAACCGGTGGACCTAGAGCCATGAAACTTTGTACAGGGGTTCCTTAGTAGCGTGGTGTAGCACTGATATGAGATTTGACAAAATTAATTCCCCAAGGGGGGGGGGATAAGGGGTTACAGTTTGTATTAAACTCAATCTAATCAAATAGGGTTTGTGGAAGTCGGTTTTTTCTAAAGTTTACTTTTTGTTTCAATTATGAATTGATCAATATTGATATGACATATTATCAGATTTATTATATATTTCAAATATTATAATGCTCAAGTAAAGTAAATGTGGCCCATTAATGTCCCCACCGAAGGGCACAGGCCTTTACCCAGCCAAAAGGTCAAGCTTATCTTTATTCACGAGGCTGTGACGACATGACTTTGAGTGTCCGTTAAATTTGAGTAGTGGGTGCATCCGAGCCTGAATGAGTCAATTATCTTGAAGTAAATTATCTGTTTCATTGAATTTATAGGTGTAATAAACATTTCAGTCATTGGTCCGTTTCGGTATAATGCAATCGTTTTAAAAAGTAGACTTAGTGTTAAATCTACTTTAGAGCCGCTCCTTTTCCTATTTGGAGTGGTAGAGGCACAACACGCACGTTGAGCCTTTAAGGGTAAAGAATTTTTAATGACCATATTTAAAGTGTTAAGTATTTCCTCTAAAAGAGACAGTTTATGTTCATTATTAAATAAATAATAAATACTGATTCAATTCAATTCAGTACCTTTATTTCGGACTTCTAGGTCCTTAATACATAACAGTACAGTAAACAGTAACTAATAAAAACACAAACATAAAAACAAAAATAGCCTTACCTGGAAACTAGATCCGACCCCCAAACACTAAAATAAAAGTAAAATAAAATAAAACAAAATGTCAAAATAAATTATCAGTAAAAAATAAAATTAACATTATTAGGGTTCCGTACCCGAAGGGTGCCAAACGAGACCCTATTACTGAGACTTCGCAGTCCGTCCGTCCGTCTGTCTGTCTGTCTGTCACCAGGCTGTATCTCATGAACCGTGGTAGCTAGACAGTTGAAATTTTCACATATGATGTATTTCTGTTGCCGCTATAACAACAAATACTAAAAAACAAAATAAATTTAATATTAAGGGGTTTAATATTGCGGTTTTTTAAGGATAATAGTACGGAACCCTTCGTGCGCGAGTCCGACTCGCACTTGGCCGGTTATTATCCATTGGAGGGTGAATGGGCTATCCCACCTCTCTGAGAAAGAATTTAGGATATTGT
This sequence comes from Argyresthia albistria, assembly GCA_963457715.1. Lineage (NCBI taxonomy): Eukaryota > Metazoa > Arthropoda > Insecta > Lepidoptera > Argyresthiidae > Argyresthia > Argyresthia albistria. The sequence goes on along the minus strand of OY735275.1, from coordinate 2,230,678 downwards.
TGTTGCTGCCACGCATTCTACCTAGTGTGATGAAGCAGCCCTTTTCCGCATGATGGCGTGACAACCGTCGTCGGTGCGCGCTTCGACAAACATTGCCGATGCACTGCAGAAGCGTGGCAACCCCAACAACCTCCTAAGGCCGTTATTATATTGGAAGCGCAGGGCGCTGAAAGCTTTCAGCGTATTTCTGACCCACAGACTGCTGGTATAAAAAGATTGACAGTAAGCTTTAAAAAGCAATAATAAAAATAATACTTTATATTAATCTCTGAGAGTTTCTTTGCCCTTCTTCTCTCACAGTGGTCCAACGTAGAAAAGAGGCAAAAAAATATGACGCGTTCTAAGTGTATTTGTAAATATCTACAAAAAAATATTTATTTTGAATTTTGATTTTTTTTAAGGCCGATTTTATCAACAACAATATTTCACGGGTCACCTAGCGCTAGTTTGGCTTTTACCGTAGCTTAAGTATCCTATAGGCTACTAAGGGACCCCCTAAACTTAAGAGGTCAGAAACAATGTCTGGAAAGACAGCTTTCTAAGAGCTTGGTGTGCCATAACTTTTGGTGAAATTGGGTATTAGATTCAAACCACAATACAAAAAAAAACTAAAGACACATATTTTTACGGAAACCCGACCCCCCTTCCCCCCAGACCCACCCCCGCTCGCATGGGTCATGATTAATGACGTCACTACAACTCGGCCGGGGGCGACGACATTCGATCATCATAATCTGTGAACCTTTGTTCTGTGTCGGTGCCGATTCATTTGTGTGATTTGAGATTCTGATTACGAGAATTGGGGTATTCCTCTGGGTACATTTATTTATTTATTTTCCACTTATAGATACCTATCATTACATTAATGTATGATACAAAAATTATATTTTACTTAAAAAAACTACAATAGGTGCTCACTGTAGCACAGTACGAGCAACGCGATTCTCCTGAACTCACTCCGAGCAACATGTCGACGTGATCCGACATAAAGGTGCGAACGCACTAGGCGGAACTGCACCGCAGCGGAACTGAGCGACACGACGCGACAAAATATTCTTTCAAGGCAAACATATGGAGCAAACCGCACTACGCGGCAACGGAACTGCACTGCAGCGGAACTGCGCGGCAAAGTTGGACAACTAGGCAAAACTGACGCTACCTCACGCCCCCGCCCCTCTCTCCTCTTTCTATCTCTTTCGTTCTTTGTTCAAATGGCGGGTGAAACTGTCGCGTCGCTGCAGTTCAAGTGCGGTTTACCAAAAAATGACGCGCCGTGTCGCGCAGTTCCGCTGCAGTGCAGTTCCGCCTAGTGCGGTCTTACCTTTAGGTTTAGAGAGAGGTTTACATAGCGTCACGCCTTTTTCCAGACTGGTTGGCAGAGGCACAAATTGTGCCCAGTTTTAGCCAAGTAATATGGAGATCTGACCGTCAACCTCCAGTAGTGGAGGGGCGTTCTAAGAAGAAGAAAAAGAAAGACTGGTTGATATTACAAATTGTATTGCCGACAATATTCAGTAGTTGTATTTTATAAACATAATTTTGTGGCAATAAAGGTATGTATGTATGTACTTATTAGTAAGTAGTCTATTAATTTAATATTTATCGTTGTGCACATATGTAGGTCTATCTTTTGTTAATTAATCCTGTCCATCCTAGGTTTGCTGGAAGAGATCTCTTATTAGAGATAAGCTCGCCTTTGTACATGTTTTTTTCATTATTAAGTGTCTGTATTCTGTTTTTGTGCAATAAAGTATAAAGTATAAGCATAAAGTATGATTCCGGGACGGAAGGCTGACCACAAACTGCATCCGTAGACCGCAAGGCGACATTACTGGTTTCTATGCATCTCTGGGTCGATTTCACGTCACACGAGTGAGATCTCATTCGTGTGACATAAAAATTCGTGAAATCGACCCTCGTAGAAGATTCGTAACGCTTGCAACGCTATTTGTAGCGTGCGTAACAACGTTCGTAGCAGATTCTAAACGCTTGCAATGCTATTTGCAGCGTGCGTGACACCGTTCGTGTGGGTCGATTTCACGTCACACGAATGCGGTCTTATTCGTGTGAAACGAATCTCAGTCATGTTTCACATATATATTGTCACCGTCAAAGTATGAGATCGGTCATTCTGTACATCGAATGGCCTCGTTTTGTTTTTGTATAGAATACGGCATTTTATTTTACTGGAATACGGCAATTTTTTGGGTAGGGTGTTTCATAATAACAATGGTTAGTTTTGATCCATGCTCTCCTAAAATGTAGGTCGAATTAACAGTTACCCTGTGGAATGACAGGAATTCATACTTTGCCGGTAACATAAACTAGCAACACGGTGTTACAAGCATAAGAATTTTTGAATATGCCGCGGCTTTCGAAGTTTTTCTCTTACTAGCTAGGACTCTATTAGGTATTTTACGGATTAGATTAAGTACCTAATCAGCACCGCTAGAAAGGTTGGAGTACGGCCGCAGGTTACACAGATATATACCTATCAATCTTAGCCGCCGCTAAGCCAGCATAAGCCGGGTCGCACACAGACGCAACACAAAGACAATTAATTTAAAAGACAAACACTGTTCTTTCAAGACCACAGACCGATCATTAATATGTGAAGCGATGTCGTGCGGGGTTGGTCCTGTTCCGCCAGTTTTCCATTTCCTCTGCCTCCTTATCTGCTAGCTTGCCCGTACAAAGTCCACGGCCCACTATTTTCAGCCTAGTTACCCATCGAGATTAAGTTCAAAAGCTATGAAAAAGATTGTGGTCTTTTGTAGACGCTGTACGTATGAGTATACCTATTAGGTTTACTCAAATCCGGAACTACTCAAAATTGTGGTAGAAAGAATGAGGGCAATTGCCCATACTAACGAATATCTCCAGCGAATTTGTAACGTCTATTCACAAGAATAGTCATCATATTTGATATATTTTTCATTCATGAGGTCGGTACTGTAAGATTTTTTGTTGTTCAGTAAAATTATTATTATTCTAAAGAAAACGACTCGAATGCCATAACTACAGTGCAGGTTCGAATTATCTTGTGAGCACCATAGAACTTTGGGGTGTCAAGGTTGACACGAGATTGATGGCGCTTATTTGTAATATGAATATTTTGTATTTTATGGGGTCATTGGATACAGGACTCTTAAAATATGTCACTATCGAATCCCTATTTATTGAGATAATCTTAATTTTAAATTTTGTTTTTGAAGTAAAACTTCTTGGGGCACGGGGGTAAAATTTATTTAACCTCTCAACTGTGGGTTATTCATATATTTGCTTTTCAATTGCTACTAGCCGGGTGCTATCACGAGTGGCTAAGAAATGTAACGGAAATTGGAATCGGTGACGTCAGGGTCGGCTGAAGACTTTTAAAACCGCAACTATTTTCAATACGGTTTTTAACTAATCAGATAAGATAATCATACATTCGTACAATAAAGAATGTTAATTAGTGAGAGAAAAACCTGATGAAACGTTAACAAATAAAAATTATTTTAAGCATTCTTCCACGAGTTCTTGATTTCCGGTATGGCCAAGATGGCGCTCACTCTCTTTCGCTAGATGGCGTTAGTAGCCTAATATCTAGCATAACTCAAACTACTTCGTTCAACCTCTTTGTTGGAACCGGAACTTATGTTTGACAGCTGTGCGATGCGATCCATACAGTTTGTAAGAAAAGAGTTTCATCAATGTCACACGGGTCGATATGGATTTCTAAAACAAGCAAAGCAATGCATATGCATACATTTGAGCGAGAATGGTATATAATCTGAGCGAGATGCAAATAGTAGTGACCGTAGTGACACTATTGAATGAGTTAAGTATATCACCACGAGCGCGACAAATTGTAGATAAGGAATGGTGGGAAATAAATGACATGACGTATTAAAAGTAAGTACAAGTATAAAATAATTTCAAATAATCGGACGTCTGAAACTTAAAAGTAACTTGAAACAGAGATTGGATCTCAAAATTGGAAATTTAAATCTCTTTTAGTATAGGTAGGTATAGGTGTATAGTATAGGTACCACTTAATGATCTAGCTACAGAAGTTTTACTTCTAACACGTGTACGATGCTACACGCGTATCTTTTTATTTGGAATATTTCATAAACAAACGTGTGTATGAATGTATGGTTCCGAGGTGTGGCATAGAACAAACGTCGACAGTGCGGAGGGAAGATCGCGGGATGATCGTGAAAAATCGGTTTTTCCCGCGTTTTTTGTCGCGCGTCACTGCAGTTGATGTGCGCCACGCCTTGTGGGATGCAATTTCTGTGCGATATGCCTCAGGGATGAAACCGATGGAGTTTTATTATGTTGGGTGGGTTATTTTGGTATGCGCTGATGAGTAATGTAAGAACATCCGTTGTGTAATGGAAACGTGGCACAATAATATGATTCTAATGTCAAAGGATGTATTTTACACCCATAGTAAATGTAAATGTAGCCCATGAATGTCCCCACCGAGGGGCGCAGGCCTTTACCCGGATCCGAGTAAGATTGAGACATCACTACTTTGTTAGGGACATCATTCTGAGCAACCTTTATTATAAAACCGATTTGATCAGAGCCACTTTATTTTTCACTTCTCCATACAAATCAGGGAAGTGAAAAATCAAGTTGCTCTGATCAAATTGGTTTCATAATGAAAGTTGCTCAGAATGATGTTCCTAACAAAGTAATAGTTTCTCATTTTGCGTTATTTCATTTACACCTTGTTTATGCTTTATGTACCAATGAGATAAGCTTTTTCGTCCGTTCTCCGTTGAGAAGCCGACACCGTCTAAGTTGTGCTACGATAATTAAATTGTCTATCTTGCTTATTACCTATCGCTTCTACTTGCTAATTTGGTCAAATTGTGGCATAAAGTGTCTGCTTTGTGGCTGGTGTTTTGGTTCAGGGTTTACAAAAGGTGGGTCTTTAGTTCTTCAGTTCGGGTAAGGGTGCTAAAAAGTCAGAAGACCGTATAACTTTATGTTAATTTCAATGAACTCATAATGACTAATACGTCTAATATGAAACTAACGAGAAATGTCACTTGATCAGGTTGTACAGGGTGACTGGTAAGTCGACCTACATACGTTGGGAGATGGTAGCACGGATCAAAACCAACCATTGTTACTATGAAGCACCCTATCCGAAAATTTACTGTTTTCGAGTTAGGGGCCTTTAAAGATTTTCGAGGAAAAATCCCACTTTTCAACGTATTTCGTATATTACAGTTTTCGGATTTTTCCCTTTACTTGTGTTATAAGACTTTACTTTTATACTTTATACTTTATTGCACAAAAACAGAATACAGACACTTAATAATGAAAAAAACATGTACAAAGGCGAGCTTATCTCTAATAAGAGATCTCTTCCAGCAAACCTAGGATGGACAGGATTAATTAACAAAAGATAGACCTACATAAGACCTTCCTTCATTCCAAATTTCATGACCCTAGGTCAACCGGAAGTACCCTATAGGTTTTGATTCCCTCGCGAGTTCCACGCGAGTTCATACAAATTCAGCAAAATTATGACATAATATAGCGGTATCTTTTGATTGCGTGGACCTAGAAGTTTAGTTTTTTCACAGCTCTAAGGGACCATAGACTTGAGTAATCGATATTAATTTTAACATGATACCTACACGCGTTCCTGAGAAAGGGGGTCGTGACAGACGGACAGACGGACAACAAAGTGATCCTGGGTTCCTTTTTTTCCTTTTAAGGATCGGAACCCTAAAAACAAGAAAAAGCTATTCTTACAACTAGCCGTTCGACCAACCGAGATATCTCGACCCGTTTTCGATGGAAATAAGTATAAATCACGATAGTTTTCGACGGATTAAGGCCTTATCAAAGTCGATATCTCGACTGGGGAGATGATCTCGATAGCGCAAGAATCGGGGGCCAGGGTATGTGCGCGATTTTTTTTTGTTTCAGTTGAACCAAATGACAATCCTGTCTGATACTTAGATGAGATTTTTTTGAGATACGATCCAAAGCTATGAAAATAGTTTTATGAAAACTTAAACTCCTTTGTTTCATGCAACTTAGGTTGTTAAGCCTTTAATACAGACATGGCCTCATTTACGTACGTATCAATTCTAAGTGTTCATAATTAATGGCCAGCATTGTCCTCTCCACTCGTATCTCCAGCTATTAATTAATTATTGCAACACAAATTATAAATCAAGCTCTTAGTTTTTTCATAATCGCCGCGCGACTAACTGGCCAATCAAAGCCTCGCGGAAAAAAAAGGAAAAAACCTCGTCTTACGCCAACCGCGCCCTCTGGCGGCGTTTTTTCTACACGCGACGCAAAAGTTTCAGCTGAAAAAAGGTGGCGCAAAAAACGGATTCCGTAAAACGATAACAGATGGCGTAACTTGTTGTTTAATGATACGATGTTTTTCTGACGGTTTTTGCGACTATTTGAGCAATTTTCCTCGTAAGTTATGGAAGATGCTATTATTGCCGTTTGTGGACATACATATTGATGTTTTAGTGCTATTCTGATACTATTGTTGTCTGATTATCGTAGGTCAGGGTGGACTGTTTTCTTTTTGCAGTAAGTAAAGACAATTACCAGACACACCAAACACAGAAAAAGTATCTAGTGTATACTATATTTTTTTAGTTTCAGTGGTTTAGATTAGAATTCCTTAGATTTTTCTACCACGAAAGAGGCTAAAAACCCTCCCAATAGAAAATGCTGCTGTTTAAGTTGACTAACATGACATCGCTAGCTTTTTCAACCGCCCGGCTAACCCCGACATAACCCTTTACTGCGCATGTCTCCCAACACAACTATATGTATACGCGATGAGAAAAAAACGCAAATTTTCTACCGGGCAAATTTAAACCTATACTTTTTTTTTCGTCCGTTTTTTACGTTTCTTTGTGTGTGTGCGTTCGGAGTTTTAATTACGTATTGACTTAATTTCCCTGCTGTCTCTCCCTGGAGCCAGCATCGTTTGTGTTGAAATTCGGTGGAAAGATCTAGTTTTTTTCTGCATTTATTGCAATTCAGTGTTTATTTTGATGTGTTTGCTTACAATAGGTTATGTTTTGGTAGTGATCTAGTGTTGAGGTTTTTCGGTGGGAAAGTGTCTTCTGATTAATATGTAATTTGTGTTGTTTTATGCGTATTTATCTTTGAGCTGGATTCATCGTGGCGTTGATTCGATTTCGAAATGGTCTAAAATGTAATCCAGGTATGTTAAGGTTTTGTAAATTAAACTTTAAGACTTGGACAGGTTGCATATAAGATTATTTTGAATCAATCTAACAAAAACTACATCTGTACTTACAAGATTAGTATTACCTGTTTTTGGCAACCTACCTCATCAATCACAGTCTTCTATGAGTAGTCTGTTATCAAGTTTGTTTTTACTTTTCCATAATTTGAAAAGCAAGTTGTAATGTTTCTGTTTTGAAATAGAAATAGAAATAGGGATATTAAGAAAAAATAGTACAGTTTTTGCATATCCAATAATATATTCAGACTTTTCTTAAAAATTGCATTTTATGCTGAAGATATCGAAAGTGTTTCTGTTGCTTCTTTGTTTTCAAACGAATGAAGAGTAATCATTTAGATAAGTAGTTCTCAAATCAGCCACAGATATTGCATTCAGCTTTCTAAAACCTTCAGTAGAGAGCTTTTTCGGAGCTTCTGAACCGGAGATCTTTTCGTAGCCTATGCAACCTAACCTAGTGCTTGTTATGAAGATGCCAAGCCAGATGGCGTCACTTATCTCAAACTGAGAATGAAAGTATCAGGATATCTACTATAAACTCTCTCTTAATAGAGATAAGCTCGCCTTTGTCATGTGTTCTCCACGTTCCATTATCAAATGTGTTATTTTGTGCAATAAAGTATATATGACCTATATGGAAGACATACAATATCGTGAGAAAATCTTTCTTAGTCCATTACTGCGGCGATGGGCTAGCCCCTTGTTGATACGCAAAATGGAGTATTGAAATCGTTTAAAGTGGGCACAATTGTGCTTCTGTCACCCCGTACGGTAAAAGGCATGACGCTTTGTTATATTAACATTTTGGGAGTCTTTTTTCGCAATTTTGGATGCCGAAAATATGTTTCCTACCACTACCTAGCATCTTTTTCATAACTTAGATCAAGAAATAGAGTATGAAATATCTAATTCATAGGCGCCTCTGCCATACTGTATGAGAAACTGCGTATCGATTATATTTGTTAAGCAGAAGCGCCTACGCGCCTGTGTGGCAGCGAAACCTCATCTCAACTCAACATTCCAAGTCAGCATAAATCCTTTTTTCCCATTATTATTTGTTTAAAATGTAAACTGAGGTCAATATTGGCGCCACGCCCTCTGTAGCTGTCAATAAGGTAGTTTGCCCGTTTACGAGTTGGCTCAGACGTGGGCCAGACATAAGTCAATGAGTGGTGTAGGGTTAAGTCCTTTTAGAGGTACAAAAAGTTTAAAAAATACCAACAGTATCAAAAATATATTTATTGTCTCGATTATCAAAATACACAGAAGCGTATTAACAATAAGACGATGATGAGATTATGGTCTTTCTTATTTTTTTTTATTTAATCTCCATGTTGTCCCACTGATTAGACACGCATCTCTACAAAGAGCATCACAATTCCATTCTCGATATTTTCAATGTCATCCTTTCATCTCTTTCTACATTCTACATTTTCCCTATTCCTGTGTCTATCTCTAGGCATCAGTGTTTCCGCCAATTTTTCAGGATGTCATTCATTTTCGAAATATTTCTGCCAATATTGCCGATTTATTAATCTGGTGCTTCGCTGTTTAACTATCTCAAACTTCAACATTTCGAAAGATTCATAATTCATAATTCATAATTTCTTTATTGTACACAAAAAAAAGTTAACAAATCATGGTAGGTAATATAAAGTGTACAATGGCGAGCTTATCTCTAAAAAGAGATCTCTTCCAGCAAACCAAGTTTCGATGAGAGAGGTTGATAGCTGAGCGGGGGTAGACGGGGGTAGAAGATATCCAAAACTTCTTCAGAATTATGTCCCCACAGAGAGTAGCCTGTGGAATTATGTCCCCACAGAGAGTAGCCTGTAGAAGTCACAGAGAGTAGCCTGTAGAAGTCACAGAGAGTAGCCTGTAGAAGTCACGGAAAGTAGCTAGTAGAAGTCACAGAGAGTAGCCTGTAGAAGTCACAGAGAGTAGCCTGTAGAAGTCACAGAGAGCAGCCTGTAAAATCACAGAAAGTAGCTTGTAGAAGTCACAGAGAGTAGCCTGTAGAAGTCACAGAGAGTAGCCTGTAGAAGTCACAGAGAGTAGCCTGTAGAAGTCACAGAGAGTAGCCTGTAGAAGTCACGGAAAGTAGCTAGTAGAAGTCACAGAGAGTAGCCTGTAGAAGTCACAGAGAGTAGCCTGTAGAAGGCACAGAGAGCAGCCTGTAAAATCACAGAAAGTAGCTTGTAGAAGTCACAGAGAGTAGCCTGTAGAAGTCACAGAGAGCAGCCTGTAAAATCACAGAAAGTAGCCTGTAGAAGTCACAGAGAGTAGCTTGTAGAAGTCACAGAGAGTAGCCTGTAGAAGTCACAGAGAGTAGCCTGTAGAAGTCACAGAGAGTAGCCTGTAGAAGTCACAGATAGTAGCCTGTAGAAGTCACAGAGAGTAGCCTGTAGAAGTCACAGAGAGTAGCCTGTAGAAGCCTGTAGAAGTCACCGATATCTTCTTTTTCTATAACAACGGATACTTTTCTATAACACCCCCTCCTCTCCCCCCTCTCCCCCTATTGGCTTAAATTATGGACTGTCTTACTCTTCCCAAGCCAACCTGACAATAATCCAGCACCATTCATATTCATTTCCCAAACACATTCTTAAAGAATAAAGGCGTTTCCCCATAAACGTCATAACACGGTTGGGACATAAAAGTAAACCCTTTATAGGTCGTAAACTAGCTGCCTCATTATCTTAGTCATAAAGACGACTCTGGTACTTTTGACCGTGGGAGGCGTGTGATTCATATTGGTTTGCTCAAATCTGCTGCTATAACTGAAGACCGAGTAAAGTAACTACAATTTGCCAAACTTTACAGGGAATCAGATGTTTTTCTACTTACAAAACTAAAAGCAAATAGGTACCTACTTTAGTGTCAAATATAAGGATAATTTATGAGAAGATTTGAGACGTGTTTTTTTTAACCGACTTCCCAAAGGAGGAGGTTTACAATTCGTCCGGATGTTTTTTTTTTATGTATGTGCCCCGATAGCGCCTAAACGGATGGACTGATTTGGAAAATTATTTTTTTGTTTGAAAGGGTTTGCCTTGTCATAGGTCCCATTGACACCAGGTCAGGATCTGATGATGGGATCCTGGAGAAATCGAAGGAACTCTTCAAATATTATAGGCAGACCTATAGTGATTTTTGTGTTTTTCATAATAACTCGTGCAAATGCACATGGTAAGCATAATATTGTGATGCGGAACTGCTGATGAAGACCACATATGGCCACCAGATCTGCTCAATACTAGCTACAAAAACAATGCGTGGCTGACGGGCAGGCAACGCATAGCCTAAACCGGTGGACCTAGAGCCATGGAATTTTGTACACAGGTTCCTTAGTAGCGTGGGGTAGCACTGATATGGGATTTGACAAAATCAATTCCCCAAGGGGGGGGGGATAAGGGGTAACAGTTTGTATTAAACTCAAACTAATCAAATAGGGTTTGTGGAATTCGGTTTTTTCTAAAGTTTACTTTTTGTTTCAATTATTTGTTTCTGCGAGATACTTGGTTATAGCGTAATAAATAAGTAAGTTGTACACTGTTTTTATTTACTTTTTGTCTTTTCAATTAATTGTGTGCAATAAAGGAATTATGAAATTATTTTGACAATTATATTTGGGATTCGTAGATACTTTTTCTACCTTTTACTTCAATCTATATATAAAAATATGCGCCTTTTGATGTGCACGGTGTAAAAACATAGCATGCTTGTCACAATAGATGATAGGCACCTAAATTTCCTTGACGAGCTAATTAACATGAGGTGAGGTGACCCACCAAACAACTACATCTAAACTTACATGTAATAAGTATTAAAATAAATAGGCCTGTAATAAAGATCACAGCGTTCAAAGGAGTATAGCTAAAGAAGGTTTAATGATACTCCATTCGTTCCGCGCCCAACAGCTTCCGTTCAAGATTCAAATTTAGAACTCTTTTTTCTTTTCTCGCTATCAGCCAGTGAGGTTTTTCTTTTTTCCCGCCGAAGGTAATGGTTTTCGGTTTTTTTCGGGTTTTGCGGCCAGCGGTAATACGTTTTTGTGTGCCTAATTTTGGACAGGCATTAGCGCGGGTGAAACGGTGGGTATTTTGGGTTTTAGCCAAACTAGAAAATGAATTATTTTGCGGGTCTTCTCTTTTGACTAATTTTATTAGGATTCGCTTCGTTTATCCTATCATTAACACAGAATGCTGCAGATAGTTTTGTACACTTTATGAAGAAACTATTGCACCTAGGTTTGCTGTATGATATTGTCTCCTTTCGTCTCCTTTCGAGCGCCTCTTCAAACCTGTGCTTTCTTCTAGTTTTATCCGTAACTAAAGTTGATCTAGATTCTTCTTAAATGTTAAAATAATTCATCTCCACTAAATCTATTTCAAACACCTTACTGATGACTTCCAATGATCGTCAAAGATTATCATTAACTTAAGCTTCCATTGATCCAAATAATTTCTCAATTGAGCGCACCAAGACCAATGAACCACATTGTCCATCCAAAATAACACTGGCTGTAAACCAACATCGTTAGTTGTGGTCGAAATTGCCCGTACACCTCATTCAAGGCAAGTTTAACCTCGGTTCAATCTAACTTAGGCCCTAATAACTACGTAATAAGGTCTTAACGGTAACAGGGCAAGACAGAGGTTTGACGATCGTTAAGGTAATCTTAAAGCTACCGGTGATCGAAAAAAAGTTTGTTTTTAAAATTGGAATTGTTTTCGGAAATAATTTCGGTTTTGATAAGATTTCGTGATGATATTGTTAGAGCGTGTACTGCCTAGTTTGAAATGCAGACCGATTTTAAAGATACATTCAATGTAGCAAAGAAAGTATGGCTCTATTAGATAGAATTCTGTAATTCCCGCCAATACTACTTACTGTACTTACCGGCCATTAGTCCTCACACGTTTTATTCAGTAATACCTACCTAATCTTAGGGTGTAACAGTTTTGAAATTCTTTCCTGAAAATGTTTTTATTTATTAACCGACTTCAAAAAAGGAGATATCAATTTAGTTGTATTTTTTTTATCATTATTTTTAAATGTTTGTTACATCGAAACTGGTACTATATATGAACCGATTTGAAAAAATATTTCTTTGTTCAAAAGGAAGCTCAATAGTTTGGTCCGATTTTTTTTAAAATCAGGAATCGGTTCAGTAGTCTGGTTTCTACATGAAAAAAGTTTAATTTGTTTTTACCTGGATGACATTATACATAACGTCTTTTAGGTGTTTATAGTCATTGTCGCGAGATAAATTCTGGCTCGTAAATTCGTTTATATTATGTAATACGTATGGACTTCATGTCAGGAGACAGATTCCGCTGCTCGTTTTCGGGTGACATTGTGTTTTTTTATAAAATGTCAAACTAACTTGAGCGTGGAGATGTCTAACTTTAGAAAGTTACAAATCGTATAAGAGATCCATAACTGAGATATTCCCAAAAACCAGAGACTATAATAATATATACAATTGACTGCGCCTGCGGGGGAATGCGGCTCACCAAACGTTTGTTGTATTCAACGTAGCATCCTAGTACGATGACGGGCCGCCAGACAGTTTCGCAGCGGCTGACCAATCACAGCTCTCTTACATCGTCCCCCGCCGCCCGTAAATTGGTGAGTTGTGTTTCAAAGGAAAATGTATCTATGCGCTCTCCATTGGTTAAGTGCTCCCTGCCAAAAACATACTCGGACAACGGAAGCGCCTCAAAGGTTACTTAATCGCGCGATCCATTACGCGTTTTATGTTTTTAATAAACAAACTACAACAATAATGAGAACACTTAACTTTCAATATCAGGTTCCATGTAAAATTTCTTGTGCAATTCGGGACGTACTTCCTCTTTGCCGCCAAAAGAACGGCGGTGTGCAGAAAGTAACCAACTAATAACAAGACAAGTAATAATGTTTCAATTTCGGTGGTGTAACTTGATATTACTTACCTTGTGGTTTATACAGTGAGCTGGAATAATATTTTTGGACGAGTTGGCAAGGATTTTTTAACAACGACTTGAGGCAGCACTTCAGTTTTATTTTATTTTATTTATGATATATATATATATATATATATATATATATATATATATATATATATATATAGGTTTGCGAACTGCAAAAGTAATTTTGTCGAATAACAAAACGATACTTCACGCTTATATCTTTGTTGAATGTATTTCTCTCTAACACTAGAGACCCACCCAAACAAAAACTGAAAAGATCTGTAATTAGGGTTCTGATCCATACAAGGAAAAAAGAAACCCTTTTAGGATCACTTTGTTGTCCGTCTGTCTGTCTGTTTGTCTGTCTGCCTGTCTGTCTGTCTGTCTGTCCTTTATATCGAGAACAAGTGGATGTATCAAGCTGAAATTTATATCGATTGCTCAGGTCTATAGTCGCAAAGAACTGTGAAAAAATCAAACTTCTAGCTCAACGCAATCAAACGCCATGACCGTTTATGCTGTAAAATTGTTGGATTTTCATAGTAATCGCAATGGACCCAAAACCTATAGGGTACTTCCCGTAGGCCTACAATCATGGAATTTGGCCCAAAGTAAGGTCTTATAAAGAGAAAAATCTGAAATCTGAAAGCTGCTGTCTATCTTTCTGCTAAACTATGTAATTTTGTTTACTTGGATGACATCATACTTTATTTTATTATGTAGAAACCTAAATACACCAGTGTTGCTCTCCAAGTGTGATCGGAACCCTTTATCCGCGAGTCCTACTCGCACTTGACCGTTCATTTTTACATTAATATTAATTTAATTCAAGTATGTCACGCAAATTCATAGCAATAAATCATTTTATGCATTATAAACTGTTTCATATTATTATCTATAAAGTGTTACGGAATAAACTTGGACACGTGCTAAGTAAATAATTACTACAAAAACCCAGTATATTGCTGTGTTTTTTAAGATTTTAATCAATGTGTTCAACTATTTGTAAGTATTTTAAAATATGGCACTTTAGTCGCGCGCGTATGCTGTCAACAGGAATTTGATTTTGTTTGTAATTAACTCAGCAGGCAATACAATTATCTTAAATCGTTATAAGTACCTCGTTTTGTATCGAAGTATAATATTTACAGGTTTCGAGCTTACCATCACATATATATATTGATTCTATTTATGTTATTTTATTAGTTATCGGACTTACAAACTTCTTAGTGCCTTTCCACTTAAAACTCACGGAAAATTACGTGTAAAATTTATTTCAACTAAACGCTATCTGAGGAGTAAAAGATCGGCCCTAAGTTTGTTAAAAGGGAAGTGAAAAAAAAAGTGCGAGTTGGACTCGCGTTGAGAGGGTTTCGTACAACAATAATAGGACTAACACCAACAAAATACACTATAATTCACAAAGCACTTCGAAACCATAACTCAATCCTCTACTCGCGTTGCGAATGTCGTCTAAAAACACGAAAATGGGCCTGAAACATCTGTGTTCTGGCTGTCAAGTCCACACATATTACACAATATGGACGGATATTGGTCCCTCAAGTCAGCCCACAGTTACAGAAAGGACACAATAGGTTATTTAGTTTACCGTTAATACCTACGTTAGGACAGTATACTTTTCAGACATTTTCATGTTGTAACCAAACTACAAAACCGATTTTCAAAAAATGGGACCAAGCTTATGAGTAACCCTTTCAAACAGAAAAAGATTTTTTGAAATCGGTTTATAAATATTTTTTACAGTTTCGATGTAACACACATTAAAAATAATAATGATAAAAAAAACATACAACCGAATTGAGAACCCCCCCTTTTTGAAATCGGTTAAAAAGTACGCTAAAATTCAGTTTTTCATACAAACTTTGCACCCCAGCTTCAGGGGGTTAAGGGGTTAAAGTTGTAGATTTCTGAGTTTTTATGGGATATGGGTGCAAACATGTGCTTGCATACCAAATTTCAGATTTTTAGGACTTCGGGAAGTACTCTAGAGGTTTCGATGACATCGACAAATCGGTCATAGCACAACTTTTTTCAAAATCGAGCACAACTTTTTTCAAATAAGTCTTAAAAATATTATAAAAATACATTTAAGATCCTCACTCCATGCGTTTTATTTGATATGACAAACGGCATATAGGTATATTTATTTTATTTTTCTCATTTGGCCCCCCAAAAGTGGCCCCATATTCCATATTTATAATATTTATATTACACCTTTGTCTTTAGGTCACAGAAATTGATATGTGTACCAATTTTCAACTTCATCGCTCCAATTATGTTCTGATTAAATTGCCTGTGACATACGGACGGACAGAAGAGTGATCCTAAAGGGTTTCTTCTTCTGAGATACGGAACCCTAAAAACATCCTAAAGTATTCGCATGCAATTGACATAAGTTTAGCGTTCGTAACCATTTCACCCATATTTCAAAACCCCATCTTTAAGTAAGTACCTTATATTTTTTTCACCCACAATCGTCTGCAAAATACTCTGGTAAGAATACTTGGAATACTTTTGAGATATTGCTGCAATGGCTTCCTTTTATTTTATGAATACTTGGAATAAAACTCAGACTTAGGGCCAATGCACTGTCTGCCTCTGCCACCCCGCACGGAAAAAAGGGCTTGGCGCTACGTTGTTGTTTTGAAAAAAGTTTCCCAAATAATTCGTATGCAGTCTATCAAGGGCGGTCTTAACCCTCAAAGGGATTTCTTCCAGCGTGCAATATGAAAAACATTTTCATCTCAGGCAAGCCCGTACTTTCAACTAATGTATTATCTGAAACTATAAGTTATAGTGCTGTCTGTTTATAGCGTCAGCAATGGAGACAGCTTTTTAAAAGAAAAGTATTTCTTTATAAAAAAATTAACACACTTGCTCGTAAAGTGACCCTTAATGAAGTTGGTTTTAGAAATATAATGCTGCCTATTATACACGCGTGCGGTAATAATATTACAACACTAGTGTGGTAATGGGTATAGTTTTTTAGTAATTAAAACAAAGAGTTTCTATGCTGGAAAAATATTAGGTACTTTATTTGACTTGAATTGTTAATTAATAACATGTATTAGTGTCAAAATAATATGACTAAACATTTATTTTCATCAATACAAACAAACTAAGAAAACAGAGTTTGTTTGAAAACAGATTGTTATAAATAAATAAATAAAACAAAAAAAATGCGCGCCATTTTTAGTTTTCAACAAATAAAAATGTTCATTCATTGTCTTTATTGTGAAAATGTCGAGTACCTACCGATGAAGATAATTAAAGATTTTTCCTCAGAAATGTGTTGAAAAACGTCGTATGAAACTCGTGAGCAACAACTTTGCTCACTTGTTTCATAATGTACTATTAGGGTTCTTTACCCAGAGGGTGCCAAACGAGACCACATTACCACAGATACTTTAATTGCTCAGTCTATAAGCCTCAGTGGGTTTTATCTTTTATTTGTAATCTTACTATAGTTAATAGATTAAAAAATATATTAACTGTTCTTAAATTGTTTGAAAGACATCTGCTGGAGCATAGGCAAATGATATAAATGCTTAGCATTAAAAAATAGTAGTATATGAAACTGTTGCATAATGAGGGGTATTAAAACACGAGTGGGTGTTTTTAATAGTATCCCACGAGAGATTTAATACCTAGTTATGTGCAGTTTCATACACTACTTTATCTACTCTCATACTTAAGTGTCTCTCCTACAAAAATAAAAGTTAAAACACAACAATATTTCCACATAAATCAGTGCTTAAACACAACAAAAGGTTGTCACGTCAGTGACGTTTTGTTGCCATCAAAACCCAGCATATCACGGCGCATGCGCGGAGCATGGGCCACACTATCAAACCTCAGATCAATGATCCTCTTCGTTTAAATCTTCCTGCCTCCAAATACTTATCAAACACCGAGTGGCTGTTTGGTTGTCAACTATAGTTAAAAATAACCGGCCAAGTGCGAGTCGGACTCGCGTACGAAGGGTTCCGTACCATTATCTATAAAAAACCGCAAAAAAAATAATGTATGGGAGCCCCCCCTAAATATTAATTTAATTTTTTTTTTAAGTAAATAATATACTCAATATATTGTGAATATTTTAAGCGTCTACCTGCTACCATTATCAATATCGAGCAAAAATAAGCAAAAAAATCACGTTTGTTGTATAGGAGCCCCCCTTAATATTAAATTTCTTTTGATTTTTAGTATTTTTTGTTATAGCGGCAACATAAATACATCATCTGTGAAAATTTAAACTGTCTAGCTACCACGGTTCATGAGATACAGCCTGGTGACAGACAGACGGACGGACGGACGGAGACGGACAGACAGCGAAGTCTCAGTAATAGGGTCCCGTTTGGCACCCTTCGGGTACGGAACCCTAAGAAAACAAAACTTTCCAACGATACAGACTATCAAACACCTTGGCTTTATGGTTTCAAGACCCTTGCCTTTCCCAAAAAAAGTAGAACTGTATCGTTATGGAAAAAAAGTTTAATAAAAACATTAGTTTTGTTCGAGAAGTATTATTATTACTATTTTTAAAATTCGAATTCGATTTCATGTTTGTTATTCGAACTTTATGACATGAGAGTAGATAAAGTAAATTACTATCCTACTAACGCAAATAGGTACTGATTCCGTTCGAAAGATTAGTTCTAACTTATGTAAAATTAGACCAAATCAGTGGCTACAGTCAGAAAGAATGATGTCACTCGTTCCAGTGTAAATGTTTAAGGCTGATTTCAGAATCTATTAACAATTATTTGTGGGTATTCAGCAAAAAAAAACGACGATGGAATATTGCATATTTCAAATGTAGCAGTTTTATTTTGAAGGTCTTGTTATTTTTTCATTTTCTAACGGTACTGCGCTTTTAAGAGTACGAGTTCATACAGTGGCGAGCAAAACTATGGCCGCAATAAAAAATATATAAGACGACATCGTGAAAAAAAAAGAGTTTTAACCTAAAGACCAAAAGCCCCTCGTTGGGACATAATGGGTACATAGGCTGCAATATACAAGCAACCATAAATTATTTATATTATTATTATTATTATTACGAGCCTGTAATGTCCCACAGCTGGGCAAAGGCCTATCTCCCCCTCTTCCATAATAAACAACAGATTTATATTTTATCAGCAACTTTAAAAAAAGATTTAAAAAAAAAAACATATATTAAAACATGCATAAAAAATTTCAATTTAGCATAAATCATCATGAATACAAAAAGCAATTATATTAATAAGATAGCATTTAAATTTCAATGGTTTACTACAATTCTTCACTAAAGTAAAAATGGTAAAAACACACTTCTCAACTAAATGCAAATCTGCTGCAATGTTTTAAATATATTTCTGACTATTTTTACTAATAAGCGTCCCAATTTCCTTGGCATAAAGTGCACCCAACCCTACAGCGCCAAAACAGCGTAAGTACGATATGACTTTGGCATCGCAATATTATCTATGTAGTATACGTACGTGAGTACGTGAATGCACACGCACACAGATGCAATTTGCCTTCTAGGAATAGTTGGAAGACGAAATGTGTGGAGTCAAATACTGGAATATGCATTTTATTTATTAAAGGCGGTTTTAAATTTATAAAATTTGAAACATTTATACGGGTGATGCATATTTTATATCCAATTATGTTTTTGTTAGGTTAGGTTCATCATCAACTCGCACTGAACCAGCGCAGTCGAGTGTATACATTCATTATTACTCGTATCCGGGTGTACTTACGGGAATTATTTTTATTAATTTTTAAAAAATACTGATACATATTTTTATCCATTTTAATGTCCTCTTGAGTCTCAGGCCTTTACCATAGCCAGCCATACTCCACCACGCTGGCTCAGTACTAGAATAATTTAAATAAATAAAAAAATGCAAAGTCTACTCCACGCCCTTCATATCCACATATGCACACCAACAAAACCTCACACACACATCCATAGACACACCTGTATGGAAACGTCTTAAGAATATATTCTTGTTGCACTCATATATTTTTTGCTCCCCGTATTTTATATTTTTCCTATACTTTTTTTCTTTCTTTTCGCTTTGCAACGTCGCTCCGAGGAGGTTTTATGTGTGGTAGATATTTTTTTTTATTCGAATCTCCTTTTTACCGGGAAATTGAGTGGGCACGGACGAAGGAAAGTTTGTTGAAAAAAAAAAGACATTTTTTAGCGCACGTTTCAGGTTTCATTGGAATTTAAAGACCCCTGAAAAACGGTAGCATGGCAGTAGCAGGGGTGGGGGGTGTCAAATACTTACAAGAAACTCTATGAAGCATGTCACAACAAGTGGGCCACGATTCGACAGCAGTGTTGTTAGTGTAAGGGCCCGTACCTAAGGACAGCTATTTTTTTCCGCGCGTTTTTTTTCCCACAATTCTGTAACACATGCAATATTGCAATACTATGGGAGTGGCCACACTGGCGATTTTTTTCCGCAGATTTCTGCATACAATTTAGAGATGTGACAAAGATACAAGTTGCATGGGTCAAGCAAGAAAATACAGCAATCTATAACGCGCTATCAAAAAAAAAACAGTATAGGTACATTATGTAATCATAGCATGTTGACTCAGCTCTGAAAGGTCCCGTAAGCGAGTGAAAATTATTTCGTCATTGTATGTGACATCATTATCAGCTAAAACAGCTCCCAGAGCTGAGAGCGCGTTATTATTATGGGCCTAAAAGTTTTATTTTGCGTGATGATAAGCTATTGAAATGAATCGAACAATGACAACAATGATAAAACCACACACAAATGACACAAATATCTCACGATTACGACCACGTACCGACCGAGTAACATACTCGGGGCACTCGGCCATCGGGCGTTTGACTTGGCGGGAGAGAGAGAGAGAGATAGCCAGACAAGACCCGACGACGTGCCAAAACAATGGCTCCATACTGTAACCAACCAGACTTAAATTTTGAAGTTATGGTCAATAGGTTACTAACTTCACTTCAAAATCGTCCGAAGTGGAAGTATATACCTGTCCAACGATCTTTTGGCGTGTGAGTGACGTTTACAGGGGGGCGTCACTTCTACGCAACCTCATGCAAAGATACTGTCAAGAACCGATAGTTTCTACCTGTCACCGCACGCCAAAAGTTCGTTGGACAATCTCTTCTTCTTCTTCTTCTTCTTTTTATTAATGGCGTCCTAACTTCTTTTGAGGTTAATTTTGCCAGTGTCAAGTGGTCAGGTTCTCATTTGAGAACCTGGAAATTATAATGTCTCGAGATGATTTGATGACTATGATGATGATGATGATTTGTCGCTCGTTAGCACTACCCGGGAAGGACGTGAAGGGCTGTGGATTCCAAGTAATTCCTTCGGACGTGAGCGACTGCCTCCCCTTGGACAATCTCAAGGAAGGTACCTAATGACAATGACAGCAACAATGATAAAACAAACGAAAACTAAAAACGTCACACAATGACACAAAAAAACTGACGGTTACGTAACCGGCGCGGGTAAGTTATCAGCTGTTCATGTATGTAGTCGCTATTTTCGCATCCCCTCTCAAAGCCTCGGTGGCGCAGTAGGCAGCGCGTAAGTCTCATAATCTTAAGGTCGTGAGTTCGATCCTCACCCGGGGCATATGTTTTTATTTTATATGTATGTTCTTTTTGTTTTGTTGTTATGTGGACCACGTCTAAAATTAGGGTTACATAATTTTATTCACCCTATACATGATAATTGTATTATTGTATAAATTATATGAATTTCTATGGATCATATATGATCATATGCCTTAATTACACGATTAGGAAGGAACCTTTATTACATATTTAATTCAGAACTGGAAGTAGATTATTTTATCTTTTACCACCGAAGTAACGCTCTACCCAAATTCTAAATAATCTTTATAAAATATAATTAAATTATAGTCAGCGCATTCCGAAATTTGGGTTACATTGTATTTTAAGTACAGTTAGTGTGTAAAGTGCTTTGATGTCATGAATCATGAATAACAATTTATTAAATCCGTATGGAATTTTGACATCTAATTCATATCCAAAACTGAAATTAAATTTAAACATCAGCCAGGAATCCTTAAAATTTTCCACTAGCCATTTCGCCGTTGCTATCTTCAATATGTATTAAAAAAACACATAAAAAATAAAGAAAAACCATAAAAGCTGCCGTCTTGCAATGCGTTATCATTTTTATATGCCCCCCCCCTCCCCAAACCCTTTTAAGAAACCCCCCACCCCCTCCCTGATGCACGCACGCACACAAGCGCAACGTCCATAAATGGGTTAAAGAAAAATGTGTCTACCTGAAAACGTACGATGCATGCATTTTTTTTATTCCCCTTACGTTTTCTTGCTATCCGCGATTCTCATATCGCCGATATAAAACTGAAAAATACATTTCGGGCCCTTGAAAGAAACTAGCTTTTACAGCCCTCCCAATAAAACTCTTATTCCCGCGAAGTAATAACAAAAAACACCGCACACATACTAAGACTTTTTCCTATACACAGAAACCGCGGGCCGTTTAGAAAAAAATAACTCGCACACATATAAATTGCTTGCAGTTCGAAAGGGATGCACTCAGAGTCATAAAACACACACACATGTGAGGAATTCCACACACACACGCTCACGTTACCGTTTTGTCTGGTTCATGGACACGTGTGGCGATATACGTGAACTATACACTTACAGGGGACTGAAGAAAACTTTATATGTGTTGTGGAAATGCTTTTCCTTGCAGCAACCTCTCCGGGAAGAGTTTCATAGCGAATACCTCGCGGTAAAGACATCTAGCCGTCCTCCTAAAAAATCTAAAAAACAAGGAAACAATACAGTCTCAAACTAAAAAGAGAGCCTAAATGAATATTGCTCCAAATATTTTTAACTAATCGATCCGCCATACCCAGCGTTCGAAATTCAAAAGAAATTCTTCAGCCGCGTACCAAAAAAGTGCATTCCGTCAAAATTCGGCTTACAAAAACCGTCGTACTCTGTTCGATACAGTTTTCGCGCCAAACGAGACGTGATTGACCGTGGAAATTAATGAAATAATTGAAAGTTTTAACTCCTAAACTCGACAAATGATGTTTGAAATGAAGACACGTGTAGTTCTCGCGTAGCGCTTCGCATTAGTGATGTAAATGTGCGTCTGTTAATGAGTGGCTACTTGTGTTGGTGCCGGCTGTATGTGTGTTGTCTCTGCCTGTGCAGATTTGTATGATAAACGCTCGCGTGTAGGTGAAAATTTTCGCGGTATTTCAATGAGTACGATAATTTGCGCTGTTAATTTGCCCGAGTGACTTTTCATTGAAGATTAACATTTTTGATGTGGAGCATCCGTTAAGTTTATGTATCTCATTAGTTCGTAATTGTTTTGTATTTTAACTCTTTGTTTGATTTAACACAATAGGTGTCAACATTAAAATAATACCAACTTTTAGATGGCTTGTTATCCCTCTACACAATTTTGATGCAATGAGGTGTAACAATTACAATCAATACTGTTGATATATAAATTTTTAGTTTTAGTTTTTATTTCAGTATTTTCTTGTAGTGTTTGATATTCAACTAATCCCAGCCAGTGTTGCAAGGAAAGCAGAAAAGATTCTAACTTGAATTAGCATTTTCATGTAATCCACATTAGTATGAGTAGCTTCAACAGAGGGTGTTTGTAAATTGGAACTTTACTGAGAACTTTGGAATATATTGAAAATTAGAGTTATTTCTAAGAGCATTGGAACAAATATTGAATCAACTTTCAGATTTAAAAAAAATATCGATAGTTCTACTCCAGGCTGTAGCATAAACATAATTAGTAGTTAAAAATTTAAGTTCTAATGCAATTTAAAAAAAACTTATAAAATAATAGCCCAAAAATAAAACTGTAAGTATAAATTCAACAAATAAGTAATTGGTCCTAACTACTGAAAGTGGTTCTAGTTAGACATACATTTTGTTACGCAAATTAAATCTGACCTCAGGCTATAAACTAGATCAAACACGAAAATAGCGCCAAAATAAAAATGGCAGAGTCCGCAAAAATATTTTTGAACCTCTGCCGCCATTTGACCCAGATTCAAGAACTAAATTAAGTATCCGCCATAAATACATATCGAATATTGATTTCTTGTAACCTTCTATTTAGAAACCTGTGAAAGCGCTTTTGTGTTTGACTGTACCAAGTGAAGGGCGGAATGTTCAAAGTTCCAAGTTAAAATTAATGTTTAATTAAATAAATAAATACAAATTATATTCAAAAAAATGCATCTAAAATGTTAAAAGTTCATTTCTTTCTTTGCTTGTCAGGCGACGGAATGCACGACTGTGAGCGTCAATCAAAGTTTGAGTTGGCATTAGAATATCTGCATCCACTGGCGTGTGACGTCTTTGTTGACCGAGTGAATGTGTTACAGATTAAAATAATTTGAAGGTTATCAGGTCTAATGGTCAATACTTTTGTCAATTAAATTTTGGATTCCATCCAATGAGACAATTCGTACAAGATTCTAATAGATTGGTGCGAGTTGATAATTTAATAATCGAAAAATAGGACCGATAACTTTTCGATAACTTTCACAGTGAAAGTACAGTCACAGTGATAATGACGTATGCAAATATTATTCATATCACTGGGTCTGGTGGATAATTTTTGAAAACAGTGCTTTATCTTCCATAGTTTTGGTCCAGCACCTCCTAAAACCCAACGATAGTTCCTAAAAATACCTATTTAATTAAAATCAAGAAGAAAAGTCTATTTTCGTTCTAAAACTATATTTAAAAACTAGTGTAACCTAACTTAAGTGAGAGAACTATATTTGTAACAAAGACTCAACAGTGCCAAAAATGTCTCTAACGCTGTCAAAAGCAAACTTCGCAATAAAAAATCCTATGAACCTGCCAAATATACCCATGAAAAGAGAACTAATGGATTCCCCAGAATTCAATGAAGAATCTCTGAACCAAACCCAAGAAGCAAACGACAGTGATAATTCAGACACAAGCGACGTAGAAAACAATCCCAACGACGAAGAACCAAAAACAGCATTAGATTACTCAGGCCACCCTGTAGACTTTATAAAAAAAGAGTTCCTATTAGACTTCGGTAACAATCTTCTAAGAAACCAGAATCTAGGTTTTAAGACTGATAGCTTCAACAATCGTTCGCCGTTTTTGCTACCAACACAGTTGTATAAGAACTTTCTGGCAAGTTTGGGCAAGAGACGGAGAAATGTCGCCGACTGTTATTCTCTGTACCAGAGGAATATGCTCTTCCCCAGTGGGTTGGGCTTGGAAACGTCTGATGATGAAGGAAATGGAGACAGGAGTACTGATTCTCCGGATGAGGTAGACTTTTCTTATTAGTATTGTTATAGTAACTCATATGTTACAAAGGGAACATCTAGTCTTATCGGTAAATTATGATGATCGTGTTGGATTGTTTTTTCTTTTTATCTTTGTTTAAAGGACTTGGTACACAAAATAACGTACAGTGTCCATGTCGTCGTAGTAAGTCTAGGTACAAAATATTCTAATTGTTGTGTTGGATTGTTGTCGTCGATTGTACAATATATCTGTCAATTTAAAACCTATTCACTGTTAATATGAAACAGTCCTTATTTCAAATGAAGTAGTGCCTAGCCTATATAAAATTAAAAAAATGCGACAAGCAGACTTTTCTATACGAGGAACATGAGGCACAAAAGACGATAGGCATATAAATGAGGAAAAGTATCAACCTGTCCTATGAAGCAAAAAATTGCCTCATCTAAAGGTACGCTTACATAGGCAATTTTTCGAGCAATGATTGTTAGGCAACTGTAATTCCAACTTTCGGTAATTGTTTCTGCTATATTGCTTCTAACTGCTCCATATGGTGTGGAGATATTTCTAGCTACAACAGCCGTTGTTAAAATTGCCATAAATTGCTTGATATAGTCATGAGTGGCGTGACGTCATAGTTGCTCGAAACGCAATTTTAGTTGCCCGTGTAAACGTACTTCTCGTCGACACATCTTATCTATCTATTGTTTTCCATTGTTCGTTTGTTTGACCGGTGTGCTTCTGAGAGTGAACCAGTTACACACACATCACGGAATTAAACTAAATCCTAAAGTGGTTTCGAGTCGGTGATAACTTTGTTTTGAGAGCTAATTCCATACCTTTCATATTTTGGCATCTTACCAAATAGCCTTGGTTGCAAGTACCAACAGTTTCGTTCAAGATAGATAAGCCTTTTGGCCCAACCATTCCTTAAAGCTGTTTGAAATTTCTTTGTAAATAGCAATTTACTAAGATTTCGGTCAACCTTTTTTCAATAAATTTATAGTTATTAACTCTTATTCCTGCGACAAACGTTGTCCTTCAATAGCAGATCTATTGGGCGGGCCCTAGGCAATCAGAACTAAGAATTTCATCCTTAACTTATTTTTAGAGGAAATGAAATAAAAAAATAAAAAAGGTTAAAGCCAAGCTAAACAAGTCTAACTGAGGAACATACTGTGCCATTTTGATAATGATTAGATAAATAACAAGAACACAAATTCAGATGCGGTGCGAAATTGTAAAACAAAACATTGTGACAGACAGATTTTCTGGCAACTTCAGGAGATTTTTCTATCTAGCAAAATTAACCCAACAAAAACATGCATAGGCATATACAAAAACGCCAGTCTCGCAGCCTGCGCAGTTTATTCTACCGTAAAAAGTTGTGAGATCTAATTTTAAACCAAGTCGGATAATTTAACCAGTATCTGTGTATGGTAGAATCTTTCCAACAACTTTATTATCGTATACTGTTAAGTAACTAGCTAATTAGTTAACTAATAACATTTATAGTGATCGGATCAATATAAGACATCTTTATTTCTTCAATAATAATTAGAATGACTTGGCAATCGCACGTAGAAAAGTTGTCGACTATAGGACCGTGTGTGCAACGTAATATGTACCTATTGCTCTCGCTCCGAAATAATTCGTTGTTTTCTTATTAGTTAAGTTTATCTTTATTTAGAGATGTGTTGTGTTGAGTAATAATATTCATTTGTGCTCTGGGTGCTATAGAGTGGTCAGTTGAGCGCAATTGAATGAGCGCATTCAGGAAATGCATACCTAGCGACATCTAATGGGGAATAGCGATATTAGACAATATTGTAACCGCTTTATTTAAATCATAGCTGGAACCAAACCATACCGCGATTCAAGTTACACATAGCGACATCTAATGGGGAATAGCGATGAATCGAAGTAGTCGTGTACTGAGCTTATTGATAATTAATATATTATGAAATTGGGGCTAAAATTGCGCAAAGTTTGAGTTTTCCTTGGCTTTGCAGGCTAAACTTTAACCATGCTCAAAATTTTAAGCTTGTGGGTTCGCTAGAAGTAACCTTTAGAGTTTTCATGATCGTGAATCAGTGAGTCAGTGAGTGTCAAAATTGAGGAACTTTGAATTGCTGTACCTTCAACTCTACTGGTTCAAATTTATTGAAATTTTGAGAATATGTCTTATGACATGGTGCCTTTTAGCCGCCGGGAATTCAGGTTTCTATCTTTATCCACAACGGAGTAACAGGTAGGTCAAATATGCTCTGAATGGCTTCCTGTAAAGGATGTTACTGCTGCGCCCGTATGTTTTGCTCTTTGCTCGACTTGGCTTGGGGGCGCTGCCGCGCCCCCAGATAAAATTACGTTTAAGGGAAAGCGAAGTCACGCTGACATTTTGTGAAACAAGCTAGTAAAAAACGTACAGCAATAATACTCATCATTCCGAGTGATTTGTGTTTTGCTAAAGGCTGTTTTTGCTTTCGCCGTCTTAAGAGTGGACTTCGCTTAACTATACAGTTCAAATATGGCAATGGCTTTTTGGAGGAAATCTCTAGGAGAGCCAAACTCGCCGTTGTAATGTTTGTTGTTTTTACCTAACTGTTTGATTTTTTGACTCACTCACAACCAGGCTACCGGGAACCCAGCACCTACCAGGAGTTCTAACCTCGCCCCTTGTTTCAGAAGGCGGGCGCATCATCAGCGTTCGTGTGGAGCGGTGGGGGGGTAGGCGGCGGGGGGCAGGAGCAGACGGCCGCCCAACCCGCCGCCGCCGTGCCGCCAGGTAAGAAGAAACTCTTCGTTTGCTATGACCTCCTGGTACTTTTCGGACGAGCAATAGTCCCAAAAACGGGAAGTTACGCTGCAGTATGACAAAAGAGAAACTATAATCATGTTCAGCAATGAGTCAGACGAAAAGGCTGCATAGCTCATTGTCTGAGGGCAGGGGCTGACCGACCGGTCAACAAGCAAAGACTTCTTCTTGGGCTATGGCTTATAGCGGACACCATAAGAATGACATCATATATCTGTAAGATAATCCAGTATAACCAGGCCTCTACCTCGCAGGCACGACCGGCGGTGGCGGGGCCCAAGGCCTGGTGCACTGGATGTCCGTGATGGCAGAGCACATGGGAGGGGGGCACCACGACCCCTCCCACTACGCACTGCCTCCGTGGAACAACGGGGGAGTCGATGTGAGTACTAATTGACTTTGATATTTGTGAGTGCTTACGCGAAAAGCTTTTTCGTTTTTGAAGTAAAACTTCTTGGGGCACGGGGGTAAAATTTATTTAACCTCTCAACTGTGGGTTATTCATATATTTGCTTTTCAATTGCTGCTAGCCGGGTGCTATCACGAGTGGCTAAGAAATGTAACGGAAATTGGAATCGGTGACGTCAGGGTCGGCTGAAGACTTTTAAAACTGCAACTATTTTCAATACGGTTTTTAACTAATCAGATAAGATAATAATACATTCGTACAATAAAGAATGTTAATTAGTGAGAGAAAAACCTGATGAAACGTTAAGAAATAAAAATTATTTTAAGCATTCTTCCACGAGTTCTTGATTTCCGGTATGGCCAAGATGGCGCCGCCGCCGCCGCCGCCGCTGGCTGGGATAAACAAAACCAGTGACGTGACCAAAAACTACTTCGTTCAACCTCTTTGTTGGAACCGGAACTTATGTTTGACAGCTGTGCGATGCGATCCATACAGTTTGTAAGAAAAGAGTTTCATCAATGCATACAATGCATACATTTGAGCGAGACGGCTAAAAGACGTGACGTCAGATGGTATATAATCTGAGCGAGATGCAAATAGTAGTGACCTCAGAACAATAGTAGTGACACTATTGAATGAGTTAAGTATATCACCACGAGCGCGACAAATTGTAGATAAGGAATGGTGGGAAATAAATGACATGACGTATTAAAAGTAAGTACAAGTTTAAATAATTTCAAATAATCGGACGTCTGAAACTTAAAAGTAACTTGAAGCAGAGTTTGGATCTCAAAATTGGAAATTTAAATCTCTTTTAGTATAGGTAGGTATAGGTGTATAGTATAGGTACCACTTAATGATCTAGCTACAGAAGTTTTACTTCTAACACGTGTACGGTGCTACACGCGTATCTTTTTTTAGTGAATAAAATTCCTTGGACTTTCCTCTTTAATTTGGTCCAAACAGATTATTTTTAAGTGGTACCTATAGTTTTTCCTAGGGTACCTACCGTACTGTCTGTCTGTCTTTCTGTCTGTCCGTCAGCGGTTCCTAGAGCACGAACTGTAATAGCTAGAAACATGAAATTTTCACAGAATTCGTATATCTGTTGCCGCAACAACAATAAATACGAGAGGTATTACAAAAATTAGGGGATTCCCATAAAAGAGACGTGTTTTGATACACCCACGCATTCCAATACTATGGTATATTTCGCGTCGTGGCGCAGCCGGTATGTTGTAGGCCCTCAATCCATAGATCGTTAGTTCAAATCCAAGTGAGGGCATAATCTTTTTTAATTTTCTTTTTGTTTTATTTTATTGTTTTGAGTGCTTAGGTTATGTTGTAGGATGGTACGGTACCCTTCTTGTGCGATTACGACTCGCACTTGACCGATTCTATTTAATGTCACTAGTTGATCGTCAGAATAACCGCGAATAGACACGACTCCAAACTTTGAACTCGTTTATCAATTTGTTTCCCGTTAGGTCACTTTTCGCGTAACCCTCCCAATTTTGTAGGTGTTGGTTGACACTGTTATCGCTAGATGGAGGTAGGGTATGCTTCGTCCGATTACCTTTACTGAATGTTTACTGATTAACAACTTGAATTCTACCCACATTAAAATGTTCTAGATTTGTTTTAACGTAGGTATCGCGGTTTTGGCAATCCAATTGAACAACCTATGGAACTCTATTAGAAGTAAAGTTTATGCCAATAAGTCAGATTTAAGAGTTCAAAGACAATGCCAAATCTTGAGGGCGTTTCCCGTTTCCTCATATTCGGGGATTTCCTCATATTACCAAAGTATAATGACAATAGTAAGTAGTGCTTCCGCCATGTAAAAATTGATACTTACCATTGTATGATTCTCGAACCGGTACGTCTATCGTTAACAAAATAATTCACAATGTTACAAAATCTTTTTTATTTATTTCCAAAAAATCTTTTATCTATGAAGATGCATCATACATACATAATAGGTCCATCCACCACTCAATTTAGAAGCATGCTCAATGCCAAATCGCGTTGCATAGAGTAATTCTCACGAATATCTCAATTTGCATACGCATACGCATCCCATGGTCTCAGCATCCGTCAATAATAGAACTAGATCATTTATTAAAGGAATAAGAAAATAAGTAGGAGCCATGTGTGTAGAATAACTGAACAGCTAAATAGACAAAACCTGTTTAGCCATTCTGGACGCATCATTAAAAAACTCTTTTGCTGCAGCGTTGCAGAAAAAAAATGCAAATTTTTGGTTTTGCACAACCCTAAAATTTATTTATTAACGTTAGAATTTGAACTCTGTTTCTTACATAAAATGGTAATTTTTCAATTGGGATTTCTAGTATGAATTGCGTTGATGGATTTGAGTCCTTAATTTGATAGATTTTGAAGTAATTTTTGTATGGCTGATATATTTTTTTGAGTAAGAATACGGTAACTATGACGGATTAGTCAAATTATCAAGACACTCGATGGAATTAGATGTTAGTTTGATTAATTAACGTCATCTGAACTAAAAGCATTTAGTTTTGTGCTGAGGTATAATACATTTGCATTTTTCTATCGTGGGACATTTTTTCCAGAATCATGTTTTAATCAGTTGTAAAAAATAATAATTTCATATGCTTATCGAATCAAGAATACTATCCAAGACTGTTAAATGCTAAATACCCACATTTGCGAAACCTAGTTTGTTGCCAAGTATGCTGAAGTTTTTGGCAGATGCCAAATATTTCTGTAAGCATTTTAAATATTCAGATTTTCGTCCTGAACTCTAATCTCTATTTAACCACGAAATAGTGAAACATTAAAGAAATAAATATTGAATTTCCTTAGTACTTATATTTTTTTGAAGATTTTCTAAACTGTGACGTGTGCGTGTGTTATCAACGCCTTCCATGTCAAAAATATAAGTAAAATAAACAAAATACGAGTAAAATTTTTCGTTCAAGTATACAAACTTTGACTTTTCTACGATTTCCGGTCGCTCTGCTCTTGTGTCTTATAAATTTTGCCCTCGGTGGGGACATTGATAATATGAAAAATTATTAATATCTGCCTTATTAGTTCTATAAAATATTTTTTTGGGTTTTTAGGGTTCCGTACCCGAAGGGTGCCAAACGGGACCCTATTACTGAGAATTCGCTGTCTGTCTGTCACCAGGCTGTATCTCATGAACCGTGGTAGCTAGACAGTTGAAATTTTCACAGATGATGTATTTCCTTTGCCGCTACAACAACAAATACTAAAATACAGAATAAAATAAATATTTAAGGTGGCTCCCATACAAAAAACGTGTTTTTCTTGCAAATTTTTGATCGATATGCATAATGGTAGCAGGTAGAGGTTTAAAATGTTCACAATATATTGTTTATAAATAATGGTACGGAACCCTTCGTGCGCGAGTCCGACTCGCACTTGGCCGGTTATTTATTTTTGTATTTCTGTCTCCAAATTAATTACTAACTAAGTTTCTGTCATCTTTTTCAATAATCGGTTGGAAACCGTAAACGAGGCATACACTGTTATTAAACTTAATTGTCTGTCAGTTTATCACTATCAAGCAGCTCTGTTTACATCGCTCGAGTGTTCTCGCTTATCTGATTGCGACAGTTATTTGCCTGCGAGCTATACTGATGTATACATGTACATGCGAGTCTAGGTATAGTATACCGTATCACGCGAATGTATGAAAGTGATGCGTGGTACATTCTTATACTTTTTTATTGGTTGTTTGAGCTTGACAGGTAATTCTTAGATAAATATTAATTATGTACGGGAATGAGATAACGATAGATCACAGATCTGATCTAGAATTTGTGATACCTAGTTATTTATATTGAGGATTTATATGAGAGATTGGTTTATCAATCACATAACTACCAGTGTGAGAACTATACTTATTACAACATAAACATAAACATTTACATAAACATAAAGGCACATACGCTCATACTAGGATAACCTGTGACGTAGGACTAACATGTAAACATCCAAAACAAAATATGACAATAAAGAAACAAATATAAAATTAACAATTACAAATAGTTACTTAGTTTTTACCAGAGTCATATAATTATGATAAATTTTAAATAAACAAAGTTTGACAAATGCTATATATAAAAATTGGACAAAACTATACATAATCATTGAAACAGCAACAGTGTTTTAAATGAAAAAAAAACCCACCTAACGTCTTAATTCTAACAAAGCTCTTTAACTACTATTTCACACCAAAAAAATGAAACCAATAAATTCTCAAACTACCTTTACAATACCACATTGATACATCAAACTACAATAAAATATAATGGCATCGAAACAAACTTTTTGACTCATATAAAAAAGCCAATATCAACTTTGTGCGAACCCCTACTAACGATATTTTGATGACTGCCATACAATAATGAAATGATAAAAAACAAAAAAGTCATACGGCTACTGTGCTGCGAGGATACGTGGGGCGAGAGAATGAGATGGCATACAAAAAAACTTTTTTGCAGACAGTATTGCAGTATTGCAATTATGCAAGATAAAACAGTAAAGATATAATTAATACATAACCTTATTGAATCGGCCCAGGAGCGAGATGCATGGAAACGGGGAAAAGAGGCCTTTGCCGAGTAGTGGGATGCTATAGGCTAATAATAATCATAATTGAAATACTTGCAGAATTGTGAGAAAGTTTATGAGCGACATAAAAAATAAAAAATGAATAACAATAATAATAATAATAATAAACCTTATTTATAAAACTATGATATCAAAAGTTAAATAAAAACAAAAGCAACATTTGTACATTGCATATTATGTACTTAAAAACTAAGGCTTTTTTGTTAATTTATAGTATAGGTAGATGGAGTAGAACCACTTACATAACTCTACAATTAATTATACTACATTTCAGAACAAATTAATCGTAACATTATAACTAAATGTCGTTAGGTACACTGAAATAAGAGTATTTTTATAAATGAATAGTTTAAAAAAGAGCAAAAGCCCTCCTGTATCATTGTTGTAGATTATAGATTTGCAGGGTTTTATTTTCATTCTTTATGCATGTATGACAGAGTACCTATTAATTTTATACACATCACATTAATAAATTGTGCAATTTGATCTCAAACCTTCTATCAATAAAAATTAATAAAATTCTACCAACTTTCTCAGAGATAACCACATTGGCCATCAGTCAAGCATCAAAAATTGATTATTTTATTCACAAAGAAAGCCTAACCGACTGTCAAATATCTATAACATTTTAATTACAGTTCGTCAAAATCAATTATGCAAGGAGTCTATTTGAATAAGACATATACGTATTCATTTATCAAATCGCCTTAGGGTTAAAAAAAACTATGGGTATGCAACTTTTGTTTTTTTTACCCTACTTTTTCGTTCAACCCTATGAAAGTAGCTCGGTATCCAATGTTCGTTCAAAGCGATTAAGTCTGAACTTAATAGTAATTAATGTAATGAATGTAGTTTTTTTGTACACGTCTTAGGATTGTGCAGATTATAAACTCCATTTGTCTAGAAAAAATATTTTATGCTTGATTTAGCACAAATAAGCGCATTACTTTCTGTTATTAATTGTTTTGGGGGCCAGGTGCGTTCAGAAAGATTGTTATTTTGCATGATCATGCGATTTAGGGAAGACACCGTTTATAAGTATTGTAGTTTTTACACGTAATTGAATGGCAGCTGCCGCCAAATAAACTTAAATCATTAATTTTGAGAAAAACCGCGGGGGACATATTATATGACATTTGGTACATTTAAAAAAATTCGAGGAAACGTTCACAAAAAGGATGTTTTACTTTTTAAGCAAGTCTCTTTTTGGTAAAGATAAATAGGTATATGGAAGAAAATACCGACAAGAGTTTTTTTTGTTACAAATAAAATTAATTGAGCAAAATATAATCTATCCAAATGAAACCTCAACGGAAACCGCCAGATCAAAATTACACCATCTCGCTCGAAACCCCAGAAAGAAGATTAATTCGATCAACAAAAACAATCGAAAAACGCGAAATATCAAAAACGCCGAACCGAGCGAGCGCAACAAAACTTGATACTTTTATTATTTTCCTCAAATAAGGAGATTAGCCGTACAGTAGGGTGTCCACAATTAATACGGCAAATTAGACGCGTCGGGCCCGAGATCGATTTAGGCCTGGCCGAATACGCGGGGGCCAATTCGCCTTCGTCTCCGCAAGATAAACATGCCAGACTTTTTTTTTCGTTACGGCAAAGACATTAACCAAGGATGCTAGGAGGGTGGCCACAGGTTGGGAGGATGTGGGACTGACTGTTTCTGGATTTTTAGTAGACTTACGTGGTGTGAAAGTTGTAAAAATATTAAGATGGAGCAGAACGAACTGATATTTTTATTCACGTTTTAGTTAGACTTTTCTATAGTTTCATAAGAAATATGAAATATATACGTAGTTAATCCCATTTTAATCTGTTATAAGAATGGTGTTGTTAGACATAAAATATTGTTGAAATTTCTATGCATACCTGTGCCTAATTAATGGATAAAAAAAATACTTTCTTTACCTTTTAACCTTCATTATCTCTTCATTATCTCGTCAAATGTATTTCGTTAGTTGAAAAAATGTGTTCTTATTCCTAGCTACGTAAAGTGACTAGCCCGCTGTCCTCTACGTTGAACTTCTAACTAAACATTTACGCATTTATCCCTCTGCCACCCCGCACGGGAAAAGACGCACACCATCTTGCGACCAAAACTAGCCTCTCCCTGGCCATCCTACACACGATGTCATTAGAGGCGAGGGGGCGTCATTACGACGATGAGTAGTCCCATCATTAATCTTGCGGACCGGTCCCGCCGCTGTCAAAATTCTGTGCAGCGTGGCCGTCCTACTCGATACCGGCTACTGTGCGTTCTCGCTGGACTTTTCTGCGTGATCGTAATAAATTAAATTCA
Source organism: Argyresthia albistria (assembly GCA_963457715.1). Lineage (NCBI taxonomy): Eukaryota > Metazoa > Arthropoda > Insecta > Lepidoptera > Argyresthiidae > Argyresthia > Argyresthia albistria. Next base: position 2,195,931 of record OY735275.1, on the reverse strand, counting down.
TTACGTGGTCAGCCAATGACTTCTTTTAGGGAGTAATTTCTTCGTTATCTATTGCCGTCGCTGTTGGTGCTGGTAATACTTAAAATTTTCAATAGACACCCTGAAATAAAGGAACTTATTTTAGTGTCACCATCAAAATTATATTTTTGATATAGATCAAACCGAAAGATTTTGATCACTTTTACTTTTGCATCATCTAGGTCCTAGATTCTAGGATAATGAAAGGGATGGTATCTGTGTATGTACTTTTGAAAGCCTATTACATTAAGAAAGTAAAAAGACATCCATGAGCACTTTGACACTAGTTTTTACACCTGGCACCTCATATTTTGTTCAACGTTGATCATTGGTCCAACAACTATGGTATAGATGGTATGGTATATGGTATAGAGAAGAGGCAAATAAAATACGATTACTACGTAGTAAAAAATAAATTTTGTTTTTGATTAAATTTTGCTCACAAATATAGCAAAATACCTGACGCCCGCCGCCAATGCCCTACAGCTAATTCACCGAACAATTCTGTTAGTCATCAGAGGGGTGGCGATTGGACATAACACGTGTATTAAGGGAATATTGACACTAGAATGTTCCGAGTTATACTTCCAGAGGTTCCAAGCCGAGTTCCGAGTAAACCGGTCATGGAAAATAATTAAAGTGAGATTGAATAGATAGCTTAACGTGGGTAGGTCTGTGCCTCTGCCCCCAATATGGAAAACTTCATGACGTTATGTCAGTTTGTTAAATCAGTTAGGCGTAGAGACCCTCGGGCCGTGGGGGCGACCGACGCTCGGCGAGTCTTTAAGGAGGTTGCAAAGAGACTCGTCGAAGCGTCAGGTGATTCTAGAGCTGGCACCTACCTCGCTCAGCGAATTAGCATAGCGATACAGCGAGGTAATGGTGCCAGCATGTTGGGCACCCTGCCACTCGACGGCGGCGGTGACCTTAAGGATATTTTTGAAGTAAAACTTCTTGGGGCACGGGGGTAAAATTTATTTAACCTCTCAACTGTGGGTTATTCATATATTTGCTTTTCAATTGCTACTAGCCGGGTGCTATCATGAGTGGCTAAGAAATGTAACGGAAATTGGAATCGGTGACGTCAGGGTCGGCTGAAGACTTTTAAAACCGCAACTATTTTCAATACGGTTTTTAACTAATCAGATAAGATAATAATACATTCGTACAATAAAGAATGTTAATTAGTGAGAGAAAAACCTGATGAAACGTTAACAAATAAAAATTATTTTAAGCATTCTTCCACGAGTTCTTGATTTCCGGTATGGCCAAGATGGCGCCGCCGCCGCCGCCGCCGCTGGCTGGGACAAACAAAAAACCTCTTTGTTGGAACCGGAACTTATGTTTGACAGCTGTGCGATGCGATCCATACAGTTTGTAAGAAAAGAGTTTCATCAATGTCACACGGGTCGATATGGATTTCTAAAACAAGCAAAGCAATGCATACATTTGAGCGAGACGGCTTAAAGACGTGACGTCAGATGGTATATAATCTGAGCGAGATGCAAATAGTAGTGACACTATTGAATGAGTTAAGTATATCACCACGAGCGCGACAAATTGTAGATAAGGAATGGTGGGAAATAAATGACATGACGTATTAAAAGTAAGTACAAGTATAAAATAATTTCAAATAATCGGACGTCTGAAACTTAAAAGTAACTTGAAGCAGAGATTGGATCTCAAAATTGGAAATTTAAATCTCTTTTAGTATAGGTAGGTATAGGTGTATAGCATAGGTACCACTTAATGATCTAGCTACAGAAGTTTTACTTCTAACACGTGTACGGTGCTACACGCGTATATTTTTTTATTTTATTTAATTGTTTTTTAGTAGTAAGTTAATTGTATATACATATCAATAATATTATTAAATTGAAATTAAATTAAAAAAAATACCGTTAGGCGGTGAAATATCGTCCATCGAGCCAGATTTAATAAAAACACAAAAAAACAGAAGATATAAGCTAGAGAAAAGTACTACCATACCGCTACCACGCTATAAGGGTAGTAGTTAACGGTTTGATACTATATGAGGTATAGACAATACCGGTTCTAACTGGATCTCCAAAGGTCAGTCATAGTTCCCCAGACGGCGGTCTATATAAAAGTTGCGTCACAGACTGCCCGGGGACTGTCGCTTGTTGTCGGTAGTAAACCGGCAAAGTTTAGTTACCAAGTTTTTATTTTGGGCAATATTGTGGGCCTGAGACGAACGGGGCGGTTGACATATTGGGACGATAATACAAGTGCGAGTCGGACTCGCGCACGAAGGGTTCCGTACCATTATCTATAAAAAACCGCAAAAAAAAAAATTGTATGGGAGCCCCCCTAAATATTAATTTAATTTTAATTATTTATTTTTTAAGTAAATAATATACTCAATATATTGTGAACATTTTAAACGTCTACCTGCTACCATTATCAATATCGAGCAAAAATGAGCAAAAAAAAAACACGCTTGTTGTATGGGAGCCCCCCGTTAATATTAAATTTCTTTTGATTTTTAGTATTTGTTGTTATAGCGGCAACAGAAATACATCATCTGTGAAAATTTCAACTGTCTAGCTACCACGGTTCATGAGATACAGCCTGGTGACAGACAGACGGACGGACGGACGGACGGACGGACGGACGGACGGACGGACAGCGAAGTCTCAGTAATAGGGTTCTGTTTGGCACCCTTCGGGTACGGAACCCTACAAACAAACCATATCGTATAATTATAAACGATTTGATAAAATTGTAATAGGTTATGTATAAACGATTTCTTTATACAGACTGTAACATGAACCTGTGTATGCAGTCATATTTAGAGGGTTATATGGACATGAATGAACAACTTTTACCACGAAAGCGTTTCGATCAGAGTAACTTAATTTTTGATATCACCATACATTTTGGGCGGTCAGCTGATTTGAACTGGCTCATTATTGTTTCTGGCCTAGGATACCCTGTGTTTGAACCAGAAATCTTGGCGTCACACACACACACCCAAGGCCTGGGGGGAGGGTAATGCTTTCTTCATCTCTAGTCTGGGTTCGTACCCGATCTTTCGATTGGAGGCAGAACCTCGAACCACAACGATACAGGAGGTCGTCAACTACTCCTGAGCTTGCAAACTAGCAGGAAATAAATGTAGAGACACCCTGATGTAAACTAATGTACCCTATTTAACTGTACTTTTTATGTATTTTTTTAAGGCAAAATAAACTATTTCTATTCTAGTCTATTCTATTCTATTCTATTCATGTAAGCGCAATGGTGAAGCAACTTGTAACATATTTATGTTTTGTCTTTTTTCCCGCCAGAAAAATAGTAAACATTGTTTTTTACAGCTACAAATCTTCTTATAAGCCAATAACTTCTCTGTCAATACAATATTATGATGTCTACACAAAGACAGGGGTTCATAACCCAGCGTATTATTGGGCACATAACTCTTTGCGTGTCTTTAGAAAATAATAAAGATTTTGTGAAGCGGCACTCTCTAAAAGGGGTGATAACTTATATTGTCATTCGTCGATGGTGATTGGTGGGTTTAATGCTACTTGTCGGGACTAGGCCGAGTTGATACTTGTAGATTTGATGTTTCTTGAAAAACGTTAAAATGGCGATTATAAGAAATTAACATGAAATCATATGATAACAAGTGGATTCAGATGTGATAACGGATTATGAAGATTTGGTAGCTACCTAAACCTGCAACATTGAAAACAATAAAATATGTACAAGGACAAACATATTTTGTTAATAATTTTTGCTGGACTTTTCCTTAAAATTATGAAATATTATTCTGTGATATTGCAACTTGGTAAGTTGTTTATATAGTACACAGGTTAACGCAAAGTTTTATTTTCCTTGTGTATACTGGGCAAGAGTAAAACCTACGTGTACAAACAGTTGATACTTATCTATTCTCAAATCTTGCTAAAGGAACAGATTAATAGAGTTAGGAAAGGTGTGCTAAAGGATCAACTCGTCTCGCTCCGACCATTCACAACTCCCGATATACGATTCTCATGCATTGACAACCCAATTTCAAATTCAGAAGGGTTATCTAACCGCTACACTTTTTTTCTTTTATATTTTTCTATATTTGTCATCGTCTTATTGTGCCAAGTGTCGTTAGAAGCATTCAGCGTACAGCTTCTAATGGCTGTTAAGAAGATTTACTTTTTTTTCGCACTGGCTGGAGATTTTTCCTGTGTTTGCATTTTTTTTGGGCATTGCATATAATGCTGGCAGTCAAGAGCTGGCTTCATGCCATTATTCAATTTTAAGTAATGATACGTTTTGTCCAAAGCTAAATGTTAAAAATAATATCACCAACACTGTTTTGTTATTCTATTTTTCTATGCCTCTACCATCTCACATGATGGGAAAATTCACGAGAATATAAAAACTCAACTATAAATGGCCATTCTATCAATAAATACATAGCGTCATGCCTTTTTCCATACGCGGTGGCAGATGCACAATATTATAGGTACCTAAGTTTAACTTGTCAAATAGTACATACTTGGTATACCATTACCATTTGACAGGGGGCTAGCCTATCATCCCCACTGCACTTTTCTTTATCTTAACTGCCTGACGCAACTAACTCACTCTATGGATAGTATTCCGCAACAAATAATTCCGATGAATTGTGAAGATTATGCATGATTTTGATAAAACCAAGGAGTTTTATCATAACATAATACCGGGTGACATTTAAGACGGCGCCCTAGGCAAAAACAGCCTTTAGCAAAACACAAATCGCTCGGAATGATGAGTATTATTGCTGTAGGTTTTTTCACTACCTATTGTTTATCACGAGTGTCAGCGTGACTTCGCTTTCCCATAAACGTAATTTTCAACCGACTTCAAAAAAAGGAGGAGGTTCTCAATTCGACCCGTATGTTTTTTTTTTTTTTTCTATGTTTGTTACGCGATTGCTCCGCCAATTATGAACCGATTTGAACAAATCTTTTTTCGGCGTATAGGTAATACTTCAAGGGTGGTCCCATTGACACCAGGTCAGGATCTGATGATGGGATCCTGGAGAAATCGAGAGAACTCTTCAAATATTATAGGCAGACCTATAGTGATTTTTGTGTTTTTCATAATAACTCGTGAAAATGCACATGGTAAGCATAATATTGTGATGCGGAACTGCTGATGAAGACCACATATGGCCACCAGATCTGCTCAATACTAATACAATGCGTGGCTGACGGGCAGGCAACGCATAGCCTAAACCGGTGGACCTAGAGCCATGAAACTTTGTACAGGGGTTCCTTAGTCGCGTGGGGTAGCACTGATATAGCATTTGACAAAATTAATTCCCCAAGGGAGGGGGGGATAAGGGGTTACAGTTAGTATTAAACTCAATCTAATCAAATAGGGTTTGTGGAAGTCGGTTTTTTCTAAAGTTTACTTTTTGTTTCAATTATATTAATATTGCTCGATAGAAAAATCTCCTGAAGTTGCCAGAAAATCTGTCTGTCACAATGTTTTATTTTACAATTTCGCACCGCATCTGAATTTGGGTTCATGGTATTTAAAAATGGCACAGTATGTTCCTCAGTTAGACTTGCTTAGCTTGGCTTTAACCTTTTTGAAGTAAAACTTCTTGGGGCACGGGGGTAAAATTTATTTAACCTCTCAACTGTGGGTTATTCATATATTTGCTTTTCAATTACTACTAGCCGGGTGCTATCACGAGTGGCTAAGAAATGTAACGGAAATTGGAATCGGTGACGTCAGGGTCGGCTGAAGACTTTTAAAACCGCAACTATTTTCAATACGGTTTTTAACTAATCAGATAAGATAATAATACATTCGTACAATAAAGAATGTTAATTAGTGAGAGAAAAACCTGATGAAACGTTAACAAATAAAAAATATTTTAAGCATTCTTCCACGAGTTCTTGATTTCCGGTAAAGGCCAAAACCAGTGTCGTGACCAAAAACTACTTCGTTCAACCTCTTTGTTGGAACCGGAACTTATGTTTGACAGTTGTGCGATGCGATCCATACAGTTTGTAAGAAAAGAGTTTCATCAATGTCACACGGGTCGATATGGATTTCTAAAATGATGAACGAATCGTTTTGTGGCCGGTAACTATGGAATAGGTACCTAAAACGCGCTGCGTAGTCGCGCAACAGGCAGGTAGTAATCGCATAAAGTCACTTAGAATCATCCAAATGTGATATTTAGTTTTCAAGCAAATTCCGATGTGATGGATGGCTGCATTAAGACTTCTTGAAAACAATAAGTAGGTACCTAGAACTGTTCTAAAGCCACTTTTTATTATATAGTGCAGTTCAAGTCACAAATTAGCAGTTTAGCTACTAAGTACGTGTTATACCTACCTATTTAATGTTTATCTGTAGTAAACGGCCAAAGCGAGGTCTACAGCTTACAGAGCCATAAGTTTAATGGCTTATTGTTTCGCTTATTTGTTTGTATGTAATTTTTGTAATACATATTTTAAAGTTGAATTGTTGTTATAACTGTTGAAATTATACGATTTTGATTTTAATAAGCTTTTGTAATTTTAAAGTTAATGCTTCATGCCAGTCAATAATGTTGAAGTAAAATATCAAAATCGAGGTATGTCGTATGGCGGACTAAGGAAATGTCAAGAATAAAATTAAATGAATGAAGTAACCCTAAAAAATCCTAGCAAAGTAGGTATGTATAGGTTAGCGGGGGTAGCATAAGGCACGCCAGTCACCCCAGCCACGCATTTTGTCACAATTTAATGTCATATCATAATGAATGCGCGCTATTTTATGGAGAAACATCATTGAGACGCGAAAGGAGTTGGCAATTTGGCAAAATGACTGCCCCAGACATGTACAAAGACTTCTCAACAACCAATTAATAGCATTTAAATATTCTCTCATAAATTACTGCGTCTTTAGTTAGTTTGTAGAACTTGAAGGAAATGATTAAATAATTAAGAGTTGTCACTTCATACTCTATGATTCCGCCATTGATTAGTGACTTTTGCCATCGTTAAAAATAACATGCAACATAATTGCCAACTAGCAAAACTGTTGAAAACAGGAGGTTTCCAGAGGAGTGGCTAGATGGCGTTATGTTGCATGTTATTGCAAAATGGTGCTTATTTCTAGCGACGGCAAAGGTCACGGAATCATATTGGAATCACGGAGTATTGAGTAACAACTCTTATTTACCTATATTTAATTTTTTCTTCTTCAAGTTCTACAAACTAAATACAGACGCAGTAAATTAAATTTATGAATGAATATTTAAATGCTATTGGCTGTTGAGAAGTCTTTGTACATGTCTGGGGCAGTCGTCCATATATTGATTTAGCCATCTTCTTTGTCATTTATCTGCGCGACTGAGGTGAGTGGCAAGCCTTATGGTAGCCCCGCAGGTACACATTAACTTGGAATAGTTGAAAATACGTACTCGATCAATTAAATAAAGGGACTGGGCACAGAGACAAGCAAAGCAATGCATACATTTGAGCGAGACGGTTTTAAGACGTGACGTCGTCAGATGGTATATAATCTGAGCGAGATGCAAATAGTAGTGACACTATTGAATGAGTTAAGTATATCACCACGAGCGCGACAAATTGTAGATAAGGAATGGTGGGAAATAAATGACATGACGTATTAAAAGTAAGTACAAGTATAAAATAATTTCAAATAATCGGACGTCTGAAACATATAATTGAAACAAAAAGTAAACTTTAGAAAAAACCGACTTCCACAAACCCTATTTGATAAGATTGAGTTTAATACTAACTGTAACCCCTTATCCCCCCCTCCCATGGGGAATTAATTTTGTCAAATGCTATATCAGTGCTACCCCACGCGACTAAGGAACCCCTGTACAAAGTTTCATGGCTCTAGGTCCACCGGTTTAGGCTATGCGTTGCCTGCCCGTCAGCCACGCATTGTATTTGTACCTAGTATTGAGCAGATCTGGTGGCCATATGTGGTCTTCATCAGCAGTTCCGCATCACAATATTATGCTTACCATGTGCATTTGCACGAGTTATTATGAAAAACACAAAAATCACTATAGGTCTGCCTATAATATTTGAAGAGTTCTCTCGATTTCTCCAGGATCCCATCATCAGATCCTGACCTGGTGTCAATGGGACCACCCTTGAGGTATTACCTATACGCCGAAAAAAGATTTGTTCAAATCGGTTCATAATTGGCGGAGCAATCGCGTAACAAACATAGAAAAAAAAAAAAAAAAAAAAAAAAAAAAAAAAAAAAAAAAAAAAAAAAAAAACATACGGGTCGAATTGAGAACCTCCTCCTTTTTTTGAAGTCGGTTGAAAAGTAACTTGGAGCAGAGATTGGATCCCAAAATTGGAAATTTAAATCTCTTTTAGTATAGGTAGGTATAGGTGTATAGTATAGGTACCACTTAATGATCTAGCTACAGAAGTTTTACTTCTAACACGTGTACGGTGCTACACGCGAATTTTTTTTTTATTTTAATTTCCTCTAAAAATAAGTTAAAGATGAAATTGTAAGTTTAATTAGCTGACCATATTTTGGAGAATAATAGTATCTACCCATGATAATGATCAACTTTTCCCAAGAAAATGAAAAAAAAAAAATCGTCACCCCGTACCTTGACCCCATCTGATTTCAATTTATGGAGCCGCAAAACGTTCAATTTCATTTGCAGCCTTACATGTTCCCCAAAAAATGGTAAGGAAAATTAAATGCCACGTAAAGCTCCTTGGTTTTACTGAGGAATAGATTTATCTACAAAACTATCAGTACACAACAACGAATTATGTATGTGGGTGTGTATGTGAATTCACTCACACAGGCACACATCGGTACTCATTAGCGACTCTGCACGGTGGGCGGGCAGAAAAACAATAACTGACCAATTGCTCAGAAAATTCTAACTAATAATTACAATAGGGGATAGCTTGTTGCGCCGAATTTCGGAAACACGATTCCGGAAGCTCGGGGCTAGAAGAAAACAGAAGAAATACAGCGTCACGGTTTTTAGGGTTCCGTACCCGAAGGGTGCCTAACGGGACCCTATTACTGAGACTTCGCTGTCCGTCTGTCTGTCTGTCTGTCACCAGGCTGTATCCCATGAACCGTGGTAGCTAGCCATATGAAATTTTTACAGATGATGTATTTCTATAACAAAAAATACTAAAAAAGAAAATAAATTTAACATTAAGGGGGGCTCCCATACAACTAACGTGATTTTTTTGCGGTTTTTATAGATATTGGTATGGAACCCTTCGTGCGCGAGTCCGATTCGCACTTGGCCGGTTTTTCTTATACACGGTGGCAGAGGCACAATAGGCTTGTGTCCAAGGCAATGAAATAAATCTAGGAACAAGTCTGAAGTTGAATCATTATGTACAAAATGGCTTGACAATATCAGTATTGTATATTTACAGAAGTTGTATTTTATAAAGACAATTTTATGCAAAAAAAAATACAGCATTTGATGTCGCACGCCACATGACGTCAGGTAGTGCTTTTTCATAGAACTCGGGAACAAAGTACTGTTTTGACTGTTCTTAAAATTTATCTATTGCGTGCGTCTACGTTCAGCTAATAACGGTCATTGGAAATTATTGACCCAGTACCTCGAAGTTTTCGTCCATGTATGGAAAAAAAAAGTTCTATGTAGTTTACATGTTTGTTTTTGAGGATTTACCTCGAAAATTTAATTATTTATGAATGATCTGATTATAAAATACCCCTTTCGTAAGAAAGGGTGACCCATCAGTATGGTCCCATTTTTTTTTTATTAGGAATCTGGTCAGTAGTTAGGCTTCACATAAGGAAAACTGAAAAGTATGATGTCCGAGATGCAAAGTAGTTGCAAAACTAAGCAATTACCTGATAGAGACCCTATTTCTGGTATTTTTGCAATGTCTCGCAGTTGCATTCAGTAAATTGAGATTAGAAATTCATCATAGGTACTATGTTATTTATAAAAGTAATAGCTTAGGATAAATGAAAACACAATTCGGCACAGCAAGACCGCACACCGCCGTTTTCCTTCCTTCCATCCATCTTAGGGCGACGACAGACCGGCTCAAGGGGAAGGTCTCATCATGATAATTCGTTCCCACTTTGTGCACACCCTAACTATGATACTATAGTTGATGTTCACAGGAAACGATACATTAGGTCGACGAGGCGTGACGGAATACAATCGCTTTGTGGAGATAAGTTCGCCTTGTTCATTTTCGTAAATTTCGTATATATTTATTGCACATATCAGAAAAAAAACACAAACAATACAGAAAAGGCATGAACAAAGGCAAGCTTATCTCTAAAAAGAGATTTCTTCCAGCAAACCCAGGGTGGACAGGATACATTTTAAAACTCGAAACGGGTAGGCCTATGTGTGTCATTTTCATTCTTCGTATGATGTGTGTGACGACCTCTGTTACCTCAGCAGTGTAGTGGTTCTGCCTACCATGCGAGAGGTCCCGGGTTCGATCCCTGCCTGGGGATAAAGAGAACAAAAGTAATCCCCAGGTCTTGGATGTTTTTAAGCTTGCGATGTCGCTGTTTCTGGTTACCACGAGGCAGGGTATCCTAGTGTGAGACCAAAAGCAATAGATGAGCAGTACCTAAAGGCTGGTATGCAAAGGCTGATTTTCATTGATCCAGTAGCTGGATTCCAGGACTGGATTGACATTGGATCAATTTAAACATGTTTCAGCGGACACTGTACTTGATAGAAACATGTTTACATTGATCCAGTGTCAATCTAGTGCTGGAATCCAGTGATACTAGATCCAGCTACTAGATCAATGAAAATCAGCCTTAAATATTCATAAGCTATCTCTAGTGCTAGCAACTTTTTTTTTTTTTTATGAGCCTGTATTATCCCACTGCTGGGCAAAGGCCTCTCTCCCCCTCTTCCACTCCATTCGATCCTGAGCGGTCTCCTTCCACTCTTTATCCCATAGAGCCAACTCATCACTCCATCTCTTTTATGGTTCATATTTTATTAAATGGGTTCATTTATGCTGAAAGTTATTCGGTCTATTTCAGCTCAACAAATATGATGCTTGTATTCATATTAAAGCTTGACAAAAAGGACACATAGTCACACTTTTTCCAATACGGGGTAGCAGAGGCAAAATTTCCATACTCCATTTATTCAATACTCCATTATGCGTGACAGGAGGCTAGCCAACAGCCTGGGCTATGGAAAAAAGTAACACAATAACTAATCGCCTGGGCTATGGAAAAAAGTAACACAATAACTAATCGCCTGGGCTACGGAAAACAGTAACACAATAACTAATCGCCTGAGCTGAAAAAAGAAAATCAATAACTATTCGCCTGGTCTATGGAAAAAAGTTACACAATAACTAATCGCCTGGGCTATGGAAAAAAGTAACACAATAACTAATCGCCTGGGCTGAAAAAAGTAAATCAATAACTAATCGCCTGGGCTATGGAAAAAAGTAACACAATAACTAATCGCCTGGGCTGAAAAAAGTTACATAATAACTAATCGCCTGGGCTATGGAAAAAAGTTACCCAATAACTAAATAACTAAATCAGAAGAACGAGAAGTGAACCCTACAAACATGTTCTAATCAGTGGTTCTCAATCATTGCTAATTCTTTCAAGAATAAAGAGTCAATCACCTTTCTACCCAGCTCCATAGCAGCTGCTTTATCGTGCATAAAATTGATGCAAATAGGCAAACGTCTCCTTCGGTAAATAATTAAAATATGCAGAATGGTCAGTTACATCAAGTAATTTTCATTGTATAGGGGCAGCTTCATTTTGATTGATAGCTTCTAATTAGCAGCATTATGAACATAAACACACGTTTGGTTGTTTTTGAGTAAAACATGGACATGACATGAACATGGTGAAATTCCGATGTATTATGCAGTTGAACAATAGCTGTTTTTTCGTGTGATGCGTTACACAATTAAGTAAGGCCTATGTTGTAGGAGAAAACTGGTTTCGAAACCCAGATAATAATGTCTTCCGACGACCTTTTGGCGCGTGAATGATGTTTACAGGGGGCAGCATTTCCACGCGTCTTAATGTAACAAATTTGTCAATATATTTGTCAATTTGTCCACTTGTCACCGTCAGCCAAAAGATCGCTGGAAAGCTGTATCATAGTAATATTTTTCTAAAAGAAAATACCTTTCAATGTGATGTTTCATTAAGGGCGGGCCCTAGGCAATCAGAACTTAGAATTTCATCCTTAACTTATTTTTAGAGGAAATTAAATAAAAAAGGTTACAGCCAAGCTAAGCAAGTCTAACTGAGGAACATACTGTGCCATTTTTATAATGATTAGATAAATAACAAGAACACAAATTCAGATGCGGTGCGAAATTATAAAATAAAACATTGTGACAGACAGATTTTCTGGCAACTTCAGGAGACTTTTCTATCGAGCAAAATTAATAAAATTACGTTTATGGGAAAGCAAAGTCACGCTGACACTCGTGATAAACAAGCTAGTGAAAAAACGTACAGCAATAATACTCGTCATTCCGAGCGATTTGTGTTTTGCTAAAGGCTGTTTTTGCCTAAGGCGCCGCCTTAATGTATTTTTATACAAGCCAATGTTTATCTTTTTACTACGAAACTTCATAATAATTAAATAATTAATTATAATGAAATTTCACACTACAAAAAAAAAGTTAACTAAATAACAGTTTTTGTGATTCAAGTTCTGAAGGAATGCATAGTAACTTTTTTATCGCTATAGTCAAACAAACAGATGAAGGGATTGTCACCGTTTTTCCATACGGAGTGACAAAGGCATACGTGGGCTTAAAAGCTTATCCAGTTATTCCATACTATATTTTGCGTAACAAGGGGTTAGCCCACGCCTCAACTAGCTATAAACAAAAAAATTACATACAGGCACATACATTGCTTCTGGCCGCACACTAGGATACCCTGTGTCGTGGCAACCAGAAGCAGCGACTTCACAAACATGTAAACATCCAAGACCATTTGGGGTTTACTTTTTTTTGTTTTCCATATCCCCAGCCGGGAATCGAACCCGGAACCTCTCGCATGATAGGCAGATCCACAACCACTGCACCACAGAGGTCGTCTTTATGGAGACAAAGGTTTGTTCACAGCATTCCCACTTTGTTTATCGTATAGGTATCTTACAATGGCATATAACCGTATAGGTATCGTACAATGGCATATAACCGTATAGGTATCGTACAATGGCATATAACCGTATAGGTATCGTACAATGGCATATAACCATGCAGGCATGCCATGCGATATGGGAATATAAGAATTCCTACCCTCATTCTTCTGTGTAAGCCTATAAGCAGGTTATTTCTAAGCCAGTTATTTACTATGCTGTAAATCTACCTAAAATCGGTGATAAATAGACAGTAGATCGTTTAAAATGTCCATTTCAAACAAATGATCAAATGGACTCATGATAAGCTGTCTAGTGGAAGTAGTACTGATTGGATTGGCGTTTTTTACACCACCTCATGAATTTAAAAAGAACATAATGTCGGCACTTTTTGACATGAGCAATCACTTTTTTTTAAAGTGCTTTACATATACAATTGTATATTTCAGTAACTAGCCTATTTGAACACTTGATTCTTTGGTAATGTATGTACATGTAATTAGATTTTACAACAACAATTGAAACGAATTTCCTTTTCCTTTTATTGCGGTAAGGCAGAGCCTTAGGTTTGCTTGCACCACCTATATAACAGAACTCTCTCTCGAGATAACAGCGGCAGCGTGAGCATAATGTATGTATGAAGAAATGTCTTTAAATAGTACAAATCAAACATCGTTCTAAAAACTATATCTTTACTCCAAGACATGAACAAAACAAACAATACATTTATATGTATATATATTATAATTATTATAACTACAGAAACTACAACTGCAAATTAAAACAAATGGCAGTCATAAAGCGCAAAAATAAAATAAATCCTCACTCAACCACACATTCCCAAACTGTGGTACCCCCGAGCGACACGTCAGCCTAATCTCTCACTCGCACATCCGTCAACGTCACATACAGAGCATCACCGTCTACGATAAGGGTGACCGCAGGGTTTGACGGCTTAACGACGTTTATGGGAGGTTTTAAATGGGGCTTGAAAATTTCGGGATTTGGAGGTTTAAGTTTGAGATACACTTGTCATTCCATGCCAGGATTGTGTGTGTTCGTTTGAAATTATTTTATTCGTTTCTTGTCTTCCAATATCTTGGTTCTGAAATAATTGTCATATCAGTTATAACAAAGTTTAAAGTAATGTTTATGTTCACCAATGTTCGTATATTTCGTATATATTTATTGCACATAAAAGACAAAACAGAGAAAATACAGAGAATTAATTTACAAAGGCAAGCTTATCTCTAAAAAGAGATCTCTAACAGCATACCCAGGATGGACAGAGAAAAATAAAATACAGAACAGGTAGGCCTATGTGCTCAAGTAAGTGAAAAATAAAATATAAATAAATCATAATACACTACTGAATATACTACTTAAAGAAGTACATGAATATTACATAAAATAAAATAAATAAACCTAACATAAATAAACTAAAACATATAAAAATACCTTCTATATTTATGAGAGAGAGAGATAATGCTCCTTCAACCGATTTCTGAATATAAAGAGAGATGGACTGTTCCTGTCAATGATCATTACCTGTTTCTGGAAATCTATATATTCATCAAAAAGACGAGGTGGCTATTTCCCGCCACATTACATTAGATAATTAGTTATGCTACAAATTAAATAATATTATAAATAACATTATTTACTTATAAAATTACTTACAGCTTTTTCTAAAACTAAATTTGAATTCAACTAAGAATTGTTTTGTTTTTGTTATTTAAACTATTTATAACACTAGCCTACTATAAATTACTAGTTACCTGCAACATTGTGGAAGATTTGTTATTGGCATTATAATACTATCTCTTCTAAATTTATCTGTAATTGATTAATGATTGTGCTGTTAGACTTCATAAATATATAAATAAATCAATTTAATGTAGTTTTCTACCTCAAACATTTTAAATAGGTCAACCAAAAAATCTCAAAAAAAAAACAAACACACGACCCTAAACTAATCCAAATGTCTTTCCTAAAACAAAATGGTATCACGTTTAGAGGCGTCATTGCCGTCACTGTGTTTGACTTAGACGAATGAGGGGTGTGAGAGGTGCGTTGTGAGGGGGGAACAGACAATCATTAGACTTTGTGGGTTTAAGCGCACCTGGTTTGAGAACCAGTGAACTAGGTTTAAAAGTACCTTCAACTTAGTGATTCTATAACTATTGGTCCTTTTGAGGGTGCCAAACAGGACCCTACTTATAGGCTCCTCTGTCCGTCCATATGTATGTCTGTTTGTACGTTAGCGGGCTGTATCTTATGAACCGAAGAAGGTTCAGACTTGTTTACAGGATGTGTTTTCTGTTGCCGGTACAGGATAGCGAAACGAAACGATAACTTTACTGCGATTTGACATTTGGAATGGCTACGTGACGACACCTTAGCGAAGCCAAATGTCAAATCGCATACATAAAAAGTTATCGTTTCGTTTCGCTAGCGTTAGCGTTTAACTTTGTCTAGGGGGGCTGGAATTAATAATGACCACATACGATGTGTAAAAGTGATCTGACGTGTTTTAAAACTCCTGCGAATTATTGTATATATTGTATATATTTATTGCACATAAAAGACAAAAAACAGAAAATACAGAGAAGTAATTTACAAAGGCAACATCATCATTCAAATATCACAGTAAAAGCAATTGAACCACAAATTAATTTATCGTCTATTGGTCATTGGGTCATTCATTATCTCATAGCTGAGTCGATTTCACGTCACACGAATGAGATCTCATTCGTGTGAATTAATCTCATTCGTGTGACATAAAAAAAAACGTGAAATTGACCCTCGTAGAAGATTCGTAACGCTTGCAACGCTATTTTCAGCGTGCGTTACAACTTTCGTAACAGATTCGAAACGCTTGCAACGCTATTTGCAGCGTGCGTAACACCGTTCGTGGGTCAATTTCACGTCACACGAATGAGATCTCATTCGTGTGAAGCGAATCTCATTCGTATGATACAAAAATCGTAAAATCGACCCAGCCGTTCTATTTCTTGTGCGATGTTACGAGATCCTACATGTGCAATTGTGCAAGTCCGACTCGCACTTAACCGTTTATTTTCATTAAGGTCCCGGAACCTCAAAAACAAGTGGATCTAAAAATCTTTACAAACAACCTATCTAACAACTATCATATCAACACAATCAAAGCCACCGCGCGTAGCAAATCGTCAAGAAATCCCAGTAGAGTATCCTCGAGTTGTCGCAAATCGTCAAGAAATCCCCATAGAGTAGCAGCTAATGTGGTGGAGGCGTCACCGTCGTTACGTCACGGGATATTCGGCTAACTATGCGGATCAATCACCGGTCACCCTGTAGTGGTTTGGACAAGAGGGGGAGACTTTGAAATTGAAGAAGTCTTTTGATATTAATTCCGCTCCTTTGAAATGAAATCACCTACATTTTGCCAAAGTTTACAGCAGGGCCGAAAAACGTTACTTATTCATTAACAAAACTAAAAACAGTGACGTAGACAAGATGCAAAACGTTCGCGCGCAATACTTAGCAAGTGGACATTCGAAAACGAAATGGCATGCATGTGACTAGACCCCCTCCTAACTTCATTGTACAGTCGAGTTCAATAATATATGAGCAAATCCAAAGCTTCAAATAAAATAGTAGTAGCTTCAAATAGAAATGGTACATAAAATTAACTGAGCAAATTATTCATCAATAAAACATAATAAGTATGTGAATATTTTCAGATATTTATGTACCTACCCTTCCATGTAATTTATAGTTGAAGCCTTGGATTTGCTCATAAATTAATGAACTCGGTACTTGAGAAGCATTTTTAGTGTCAAAAACTTGGTGATTAAATAATGTAACTATCCCAAATAACGGTTGATTGGAAACATTTATGTTTCGAACTATTTATTTATTTATTTATTTATTTATATAAGGCACATCAACAAAGCAAACACAAACACATACAGACAAATATTACCAAAACAATCTAAGAGTTTGCCTCAATTAAAGATGCGCACAGCGTTCACAAAAAATATCAAATCGCTTGAATACAAAAACAAAAAAAAAATTATATTAAAAAACAGAGTTACAAAAAATAAAGTATACAGGTAAAGGGTAAAAACAGATACCTAGTTAAACGAAACATAAGAGAAAAAATAAAGTTGCAGACTATAAACGGTTATAGTAGTATAACTAATTTAGGAGACATTTGTCCAATAGAGATTGGTGAAGAGAAATTGTAAAAAAAGCTTTCGATATCTTAACAAGCTATTCCTTATACCCTCTGGTTAACCATACGTACGATAAGAGTGATTGGCGTGAGTCTAACCCCTAAACTCGTTCCCTACCAGCAAATCCCTGGCGAAAGAAAACTGAAAACTTTAAAAGAACCAACATAAAAATGCTGCTGTTATTGATTATCTATACAATGTTATTTCTAGACTCGACAGCATAATATTTTACTACCCAAGACGGGCACACACACATGCCCACCCCACATACACCCAAAGGGAAAATAGTGAAAAAAGTATGCGAATGTGTGGACGCTCACATAGGAAAAACTAACGCACACATGGGTAGGGCTAAGAAAAGTACTTGTGTCGTGGGGTTTTCTTGGGAATTGGGGTGGTATGGAGACGGGGTGAGTTGTAAATATTTTAGGGAAATATTTTTGGACACGTTTGATTTATTTTGTTGTGTGTGACAGGTAATTTGTTAGCTAGGGATTGATCGTTAAAGCTAGGTGCTGGTTATTTAATTAATAAATAATGCGAATAACATGGTTGAAGTGAAATAATTATTTGTTTTGCGGGAAAACTTTACTTAACTTCTAAGCCAATGGACACTTTCAAATACGTTTGTTGAACTAGAATTCCTCCATTCCAACTCCAACTATAACTTGAAACGAATGCGAAGCTACTCTATACCCTTATTATTATAACAACGAAGTAAAATGACAGTTCCGATGTGACTGCTTTACGGTAGAACAGAAATAGTGATGGGTCAAGAATGGTTTAGTTCATTCTAATGCCTCAATATAGAATGCTATTGATAGAAATGATAAGAGAGCTAGTAATGCTAGTGCATAGAGCTTGTTCAAACTAAAATGACGCGGCCCACTCCTTTATTTGCGAATAATAAGTAAGAAAATTTAAGCATTTGCAATAGAATAACTCGCGATAAATGGGCACAATTTGCTTCTGCCACCTCAAATGGGAAAAAGCGTCATGCTTTCAATGTCATATTAAATTATGATAAATATTAAACTACTTACTAATTAATAATTCTGAATGTAAATAATTACTCTATTCATTTTTATTCTATTTAGAATAAATGAGAACATCACAATCAAACTGAACATGGCAACATTATTTCAAGAAGTGACGTTTGATGTTCTCAGTTTACTTCGTCTTTGTAGTTATAAAGGTATAATCTACTATTATCTACTTTACATAGCCTTGTGAAAGCAACATATTATTTCTGTATTTTTCATATTTTCCAAATTTCAGTATACAAACAAATATTCATTTAAATACCAACATAATTGAAGACACCCCAGGTTTGTGTAATCCAGCAACAGCAACTATAGATAATGATTATACTTTAATCATTTAAAAAAAAACTTCTAACCCACTCCATACCTCCCAAGACTTCATACTACACGTGTCACATACATATACGTTTTTGCCTGCGTCACACGTGTATTCACCTCTCCCGCTCTTTTCTTCCCCGCCAGAGCGAGACAGAACACAAGTTTAGGACCAACATTTTATATGTTGCCTGGGTCATGGATATAAAAATCGTTTTTCCAATATACGTGCAGCTATAACGCCGTAACCCAAGAAACCCGTTAGAAATCTTCAATAATAGAGAATTATTGCTATTGTACTTATACTATATGGCGTTTTTAAGAGTTATGTGGCTCGAGGTCCTTTAGAAAAGCTTTTAGAAGAGAGATATAGCTTCACGCTGAATGCTTTACGAGTTAGCAGAGCAACGCCTGTAAAGTCTTTTCCCATACTGGTTGGCAAAGGGCACGGCTAAACCCACGTTTAGTCAGTTATTCAATAATTATTTTTTCGTAACAAGAGGCTAACCCATCGCCGCAGCTATGGAGCAATGAAGGTTTCCTTACTATATGTTCAATCGCGGTTAGAACGCCTGTTAAAATCTTGGTCAACACCTGGATTTGAACCAGCATCTCCGCATGAAAAGCAAGCGTGAAACCCAGCACTACAGGAGTACAGCCTTAAGGCTAAGCACGCATTGCGGTTAACCGCGAGCG
This sequence comes from Argyresthia albistria, assembly GCA_963457715.1. Lineage (NCBI taxonomy): Eukaryota > Metazoa > Arthropoda > Insecta > Lepidoptera > Argyresthiidae > Argyresthia > Argyresthia albistria. The sequence goes on along the minus strand of OY735275.1, from coordinate 2,176,507 downwards.
TTTAACCGCAAGACTGAAACCGCCGAAAAATATAGCACTAAGGTTACCATACAAGCGCACGCATATGTGGCGTTTTCCAGTGACTGATTTTAAAACCGCGGCTAGCTAGTTTTGAACCGCGGTTTGCAACCGCGCGGTTTTTTTGTGTCTAAAAAATAAGCTAAACGCCAACCGCAATGCGTGTTGGCATGAGTTTCTGCGTTTTCAGCTAAACTGAAACCGCTCGCGGTCAACCGCAATGCGTGCTCAGCCTTACTGAGGAGTTACAGCCGTAAGCCACGACGATGGCTCAGTATAGTGAAAACATAAAAACGTGGAAATATTTCTTCAACAGCACTGTCAACAAAAAGACGGTTTGGAGTATGCTGCCTGGCAGCGGCCGCGGGGCGCGATGGCCATCAAACAGGGCTACGAGGTAAGCATCGAGTAGACCAGTAGACTTGAAAAGACTGGAGTGGATTTGAGTAGACCAGAGTAGATTTGAGTAGACCGAAGTATATTTAAATAGATTTGAGCAGACCAAAGTAGATTTATGTACACTAGTGTAGACTACCAGACGCCATAGTTATCAAAAAATACACAAGGTAAGACGTTTCATGTAGACTAATAGACTCGAGTAGACTTGAGTAGGCAGCTGTAGCCTTGCGTAGAATCTAGTAGACCACAGTAGATCTCACATCGGCGGAGTGCCTTGCTTGGCCATCAAACAGTAGACCTGCAAATAGTTAGGTACGTCGAATTGAACAACCATAAGTAGTAGAGAGTAGATGCAAGTAGACTTGGTAAGATTTCAGTAGACAACGGTAGACTTTACCAAATTCTTAATAATGATGCAATTCGAGTATGATGGTATATTTGAGAATGTTTATGCACTAGTTAGAATGGCATTAAATAGAGTGAGTTGAATGAACTTGGTTTACTTGTCTAAGAATTAAATAGACTAATGTATATTTGAGATGCTGCTGCAATATTGAAGTAATTGATTGAAGTAATATAAACCAATTGAGCTTGCTTTTATGAGTTGGTTGTGTTTATGCAGAGATTATGCAGCTCTTTCTACCCCAATATAAGTAACGTGCAAATTGAAAAGTAGAGATACGAACTACCATGCGATTGAAACAAAGCACCCAAATCGATTCAACTGAAAATTTGCATTCCAATATTTTACCATCGAAAGAACCCGAAATAACCCTAAAATAGCGAAGTAGGTCGGAAAAACACCGATGTTTGTGACGGCCACTGGCAGTTCTAGTTACCATTAGCCGAAGATAGATGGCGCTGAAACTTTAACAATGCTATCTTTCGGGGTTCGTGAGTTCGGTCGTTGACGTATGTACAGCAGCGTCTTCGTTTTACGACCGCTGTCAAATGAAGCGGTATCAAAAATATTGGTGTAGTTTTAACTTTAAAAAATACACGGGACAGGATTTTCTTGTGACTTGGGTTTACTTTAGTAGTATTTTCATATTTTAATATCGCAACGCAAAAGTTACTAGCGTACCTACCGTCTAACTTCTATTTAAATATTCATATTCTACACTGAACATACTTAATAAGTCATTCTTGATTTGTGATAACGTGGAAAGAATTAAAAGCAAAAGCATATCTGTTGGTAAACTACTCCTGTAAAGTTCGCTAAACCACTTAATTAATTTAATTATTTTTTAATCCCAGAATTATTTTATAAATTTACTTAAAATATACCATCGACAAATAACATAAAACAAAATACAATTCCATCGCACTCCTAATTCACCACTCGCCCAAACATATCAATACTAGAAAATAAACAGTAGTAAATCTTACCGGACGCACCCACTAACCGCAGAGATATTCGAAATTCGTTCAAAATTAATTCACACAGAACACCCCCTAGCGACGCGGGCTGAAATTAAATGGACGTATTAATTTCGAGACAGATAGTTTGGTAGTTAAGGGTTAAGTCCGTGTAGGTAGAGGTCATGTTATGTAGATAGGTGCATTATTTGCGGCGGTGGGCTAGCCCGCTGTGACGCAAAATGGAGTGTCGGAAACTAGAAATGAGTATACATATGCAACTTTCAAAAGACATATTATGTGAAAGGGCGAGATGTTTGTTTTGTATGTTTATATCTGCGTCGTAAGTTCGTCGTAAAATCTTGACAAAACTAGGAATTTAAAATATATATAAAAACGGTCTCCGTGATACAGGTTAGCCTAGTGCGGAGATCGCAGTAACTTTAATTAAAAATTCTAAGTACCCACACATTTTAGTAAGTTTTATAATTATTGTACTCTGTTTGGCAAAATAAACGAATTTGTATTTGTTGTATTTGAATACCTTCAAAAACTACAAATTACAAAGTGTCGATGTATCAAACACATTTAGCACCCTCCTTCTCAGTAGGGTGACCGAATTTCATTAATTTACCTAAGGACTGTCCTGTTAGTTCCACACGATTTGTGCTTGCCCGCTGGTCGCAATAAATTATGATTGTTTTGGGACAAACTCAATTTAAAATATTAGTTAGGGACTGACCTTTGACGTCTTTTGTCTTATACTCTTATTACGTCTAGTAAACCTATTAAATCTAAAATATTTTTACTATGACACCAAATGGTTTCATGGTCATGTTTTTACAGAATATTGAAATTCTATAAAAAGCCAATAGAAAAATAAAAAGCAAATAGCCATCGCGGCCATCAACCAAACCTTGTTTTTCTAGTGCGAATAAAACTTAGTAAAACATCTATACCTCTTAACTCAGTCCGGACTGAGTTAGAGGAGCTCGAAGTTTCATCTCATTGAACCCTAACAAATAGCTACAAACAACTGACAATCTCAGTATTGCATATTTCCAGTAATTGTATTTTAAAAAGACAATTTTGTAAAAAAAAGACAGCATTTGATCCACATGCCACATGACGTAGAACTCAGGAACAAAAGTACCGTTTTGACAGTTCTTTGAGAAGCCAGACGAGCGTAATTTTGTGAGTCGTGAGTCACAGAATTTCGGTCGCGTAATTTCTGTTGCATTCAGTTTCATACAAAACTCCTGTTTCGTTCACATGGGCGTTGCAAAATGAGTTAGAGTTTAGTATGAAACTGAATTACGCGACCGAAATCCTGCGACTTACGACTCACAAAATTACGCTCGTCTGGCTTCACCAGTAACCCCCTCCTAAAGACCCTCACTCGACCACTGAAATGATTTATCCGACCGCCTTATCAGAGTCACACGACTAGTTGGACAAAGTGACCACTACCCCCGGGTGTTAGAAGTTGGGACACCCTACTGTGACGTCATTTGTATGAAGAAAGGGTTTGTTTCCAATTTGTCAAATCCGAGAGCTGGACGAATAGCGTACTGTATTTTGTGCAGTTGTTGAAGTAAATAGGAAGTAAATTAAGACCATTAATGTCCCTACCGAGGGGCATAGGCTTTTACCCGGATACGAGTAAGATTGATTAAATGATTAATTAAATAATGAAATGTATAATTTATAAATAAGTATATATCATTTATAAATGTATAATTTAATAACTAATGAATGCATGAAATTAATACTATAAATTTGTGTGGAATCAAATAAAGCTTAAATAAATAAAATCAATAAATGTATGTATGTATGTACGCAAAACCCTTACAAAATCTGCAATGTCAATATTTATTTATTCGACTTACCTTACTCTAACTTAACTAAAACTGGCTCAGGCTGGATATTACCAACAAAAAGTTATGCGAAAATAACTATCCCGGGGATAATTTGTATGACAATGACAGTTCAAAGTGAGGTCAGTCTATGAAAAAGTAGAAGCTAAAAAGCATTCATTTATTTGCTGAAGATTAAAAGCGCAGTCACAGACATGTGTACTGCGTGAAACACAGAACGCGTCACAGAATCCGAATGGATGCGTTCCAATATTTCTCAAATGAGCTCGTGAACGACACGTTCGATTTAATTGAAAATAGCACATAATTTTGCGCATTACAATACTGTCGAGTCTCGAGTAAAAAGTTACTCTTCGTTGGTAAAATTCGCTCTTAGCTAACTAACAGTTAGCCTAAGATTAATCGCAGACTAGTTCCATTCCACTGCGTTACCGCAGCTATGGACATGAAGGTTTCCTCACGAAGTTTTCCATCACCATCGTGATAAACTACTTACTTCATTGGTACTTGGTGCTACTTGGAATTACTTACTTCCTATATGAGAAGTAAGCTTATACCACTTACGCCGATTGTTAACTTATTTATGCCAATCACGTGCCGCTATTTTGAATTAATCTTCGATTAATCGCTTGTCACATTTGATTGTTCTTTCAGAAACTGGGGGTGAGCTCGTTGTTCACCCAACTAAACCCCCCATTTTCTGGTTTCCAGGCCAAGATGAGCACGGCAGACGGGTCGTTGGCTGGTCATCAGAAGGCGGACGAGCGTCTTCATCATCAGTCGATGAGCCAGATGCTGTACGGAGCTGGGCTCGGACCTGGTCGGTCAGGTAAGATAAGATAACTGTATATTCAGACATCACTGCACAAAACAGAAACAGCTTTGTCTTCTTCTACAGGAGGTACTAGGCAAGTAATGCTAGACAAAAATAAGCATATGTGACATATTAGTGCACCACTGCGTGTTTTGATTGAAAAACTAAATATGTCATTAAAGAAAACCCTCAGTAGTCTGCAAATGTTGCCATCATCAGCATTTCTTGCCAAGGTATATCTTCACACATATATTTAAAAAGTAAGTTGGGCAAAGAGAGCCACAAACTGGCTCCATCAAAGAGTAAGCTTGGCTGACCAAGTGACCAAGGAAGAGAGGGAGTAGTGAGATAGGTCAATGGAATAAGGAGTGGAGGGAGACCTGGAAATGTTGACGATAACTTCTATAGCAAATTCATCAAAACCAAAGTAGCTAGTAAGAGTGTTATCAAAGAAGTGATTTAGTTACAATGAAAAATAATTGTCAAAAACACAAAAAGAGGCCTTGGCCCAGCAGTGGGACATAGAGGCTCGTAAAAATAATAACCGTCTCCTCCTCAGGGTCCTCTTCATCATCACCTGTCGGCAGCACCAACCCCAGTGGACTTCTTGTCGTGCCCCAACCCCTCGGCAAGGGCCCGGCGAAGCTGCAGCCCTTGCATGCGCACACGAGGAAGTATCACTGCAAGATGTGCCCTCAGGTAGGTAGTCTTTCTTTTGCTTCGACTTGAGCTTAATTAACTCCTTGAGGACAATGGGGCCTTCTGGCCATTTGGTAGGTACACGGTAGAAATTTTCGACCTGACGGTTCGCTAGCCCCGCGTGGCATGATTCTCGCGCCTTCGATATACGGATATCGAGACCTATATTGACAGATTCCCATACAAAATCACTCGATATAGGTGTAGATATCGTATATCGAATGTGCGAGAATCATGCCACTGCCTACTGATGTGCCGTTTCGGCAATATTGCCATTTGACCGGCAATATTACCATAAATGGAGCAAAAACTGCCTCATACATTAAATTTCCCACAAATGGCAATATTGCCGGGCAATATCCCGGATCTAAAAATCCTGGTAGCGAAACAAAATTTTAAAAATAATCTTTTCTAAACGCTAAACCCATTATTAACATTCCTTTTGGACCCCCTGGAATGATACAACTACAATACTGAACTCGATTTATTAATTTAGGTATTTATTATTTTGTGTTCTGATTGTAAAGAATGTTCTTTGATTTCTTTTGGATACATTCGTAATTCAGCGACGAGAGAAAATCGCTGTTAGTTACTAAGAAAAATCGATTATCAATATTCCAATTCTTTGATTGAGACCGCTTCCAGAACTCAAAACAAAAAGAAGTATCCCTTGACCAGTCTCGTACCGTCGGCAGAAGAACTAAAGTTAAAACGAACCAAATACCGCATACCACGCTGAATTCCAAGATGGCTGCTCACCCCATAACGGTGATGGCGAAATGATAATGCGCAGATGACAACTGACACTCATCAAAATTCAATTCGTCAACTGGCGATGAGGCGTAGGGATTGCAACGAAAGATTCATGATTCCTAAAAGCCAAAAATATAGGCTACAATATTTGTGTACAAGATTATTACTCAGAAAATTCTCAACAACGGTACTTCAAAATCAATAAACATTTGCTTATAGAATAATAATAAGAAGTATATAAAAAGTTATGGAACTTGAAATGATGTAACTCGAATTCCCGATGATAATATTCATATTCATATTCTTTATTGCACAGTAACTTAATAATAAAACTTAAATAACATAATAGTGCGCAAAGGCGAGCTTTCTACCAGCAAACCTAGGCAGGACAGGAAAGATGGTGCTGAGAGGATAGTCCTAGTGCACAAAGATAAAAATAAACTGAATAAAACTACACTTGCTATAAAATAAATAAATAATTATAACAGATTGATAGAATGATCTCTTCAGCAGAAATATGTTTATTTTTTGATAGAAAATTTAAAGAACTAAGTATATAAATTAGCTAAACATTACCTAATTTTCAGCCTTCATACATATATACATATTTTCAGAAAAGAGCTTCCTCAACATTCATTATTCTTCATGAACCCCTTTTAAAATTGCATCTTTTTTACATTGAGCAATTTACATTCAGACACAAAAAAACCGATCCTACACTATGACACAGGACACTGTGCGTAGTGGAAACCAAAAACATCGACAGTCACTGATATGTAAACATCCAAGACCAGACCCCTAGACAAAGTTAAACGCTAACGCTAGCGAAACGAAACGATAACTTTTTATGTATGCGATTTGACATTTAGCTTCGCTAAGGTGACGTCACGTAGCGAATCCAAATGTCAAATCGCATACTTACATAAAAAGTTATCGTTTCGTTTCGCTATCCTTAGTCTACAGGCACTGGGGATTATATTTTTCTTCCCCAGCCGGGATTCGAAACCGGAAACTCTCGCTTGGGAGGCATAACACCACAGAGGTCATCATCATTAATTCCTGGCGTCATTCCATAAATTCCTAGCGCCAACGCCATAGGAAAAAATATATTCTAACATTTGCTGACCCTACCCTTTAATTTGCACGTAGGATCGTAATTAATTCAATGGAAACAGTTTTTGCTCATCAGTTACAATTTTGCTGCACAATGCATTAGCTTCTAACGTATTGTATTATATAACAGACTAACTTCCATCATAGGATTGTTTAGTTGTATGGGGAAATAAAGGATGTCTATAAAAGTACCCGTCACCACAGATTACTGAATAGTTACTACGTAACAGATACTTCACTCAGTAGGAAATTTCCCATACCTACTGCTATAATAGCCTACTCCGTCGCGTCAGCAACCGCTGCATGCTAAAATGTGCCTAAATGCTCAAGCGTACAGTTGTGATCGCCTCGCACCGCGCGATCTCACACTAATCGCAGGGCTGGCAGACATCGCAGATACTCGTACGATACGAACACAGTTCAAAACGTGCGTGCGCTTGGCTTGCGACAACCATACTGACGTTGGGCGCCGGGCCATAGCCGGGCGCTCCGAGAGCTCGGGCGGGCGGTAGGTAATTATAGCGCGCGAGTACATTCAATGACGGAGGCCTGCCGTCACCGGCGAGCTTATACAAGGTGTGAATGAATTAACGCAAAATGAGAAACTCAGGAAATACTTGCTTAAGAAATGTCTGTATGTACTTGATAACTTTTTTCATCATTAATGCGAGCGATGGAGCGCAGTATTTTGGGCGATAAACGAATAGACCGCGTTAAGAACTCCGCACTGCGCTTCATAACTGGCATCGCAGATGTGGGTGTGCAGACCGCAAAACTGAAGTGGAACTGGGCAGGCCATGTGTGCCGAATGCACCCAGACAGGTGGGCGAGGATAGCTACTGAATGGGTGCCTATAGACGGACACCGGCGTAGAGGAAGGCCCAGAAGGAGATGGCGGGACGACCTGGACACGTTCGAACCAGAGTGGGTCAATCTAGGTCTGACTAGAGATGTGTGGGCTCGAAATGGGGCGCCCTTTGCCCAGCAGTGGGACACATTATAGGCTACGTAAAAAAAAAGCCTTAGTTTATGTTAATTTATAAGATTTAGTTTTCTAATAAATGGGAATTGTTTAAAAAAAAATAAAAAACTAAAAACTGAAACTATTTTGTGTGGGATATCATTTTAAGCATCTTTTACTATGAAACCGATTTGGTCAGAGCAACTTTATTTTTCATTGCTCCATACGTTTTGGTCCGGGGCGGTCAGCTGATTTGTATAGAGAAGTGAAAATTAAAGTTGCTCTGATCAAATCAGTTTCATAGTGAAAGTTGCTCAGAATGATGTCCCTGTAACAACGCCCTAAAATATGACTACACCTTTCTGTTACACCCTGTATACAGGGTGACATTTAATTAGCTGACCATATTTCGGGGAATGATAGACACACATCATTGTGAACAACTTTCCCTATGAAACATATTATTATGGTCGCAAACGAAAAAAAAATTTGGGTCTCCCATCATAGTAACTTGAAATCAGCTGATCGGGGCAATGTACTGGGGGACGAAAAATGATTTTCATTAGCGACCATATGTTTCATAGGGAAAGTTGTTCACAATGATGGGTACTATCATTCCTCAAAATATGGTCAGCTAATTTAATTTCACCCTGTATTTCCATAGGTCAGCCGCACGCATAGGAAATATAGCTATGAATATTATTCCGGTGGTGTTCGCAAGTATAGTAGGTAATTATAGTAATTATTAGCCGTGTCTTCCAAGAAACCGATTGATCAGTAATGGTCTTGCTATTCCATAATTTTAATTAGTACCTATCTGTGGTCGTAAAAAAAGATGGAGATACGAAACTAAACTTATTATACATATTGTTATTCTTGATTGTACAAAAAAAAACACATAAGTAATAGTCAATAACAAAAAGTGTTTTAGTTAAGGTGTATCTTACTTTATTTTACTTTTAATTTTTACTCTTTTTCTTAGCAGTCTAGCGACTGTTTCGGAGGCCGACCTTTTAAATTTAGGGGGTCCCCTAGTAGCCTAGATGACCCTTAAACTTAGGTCAAATCGAAAGTACCGGTAGGTGGCCCCTAAAAGAAAATAAAATGTCCCCTAAAGATAGGGATTGTTGGTGAAATCAGCCATTAGTTTTATAATACCTACCTATAGGTACTTTATTAATGATTCCAAAGTAAAAGTGTCGAAATGCTTGTTTTCGTACGTACAAAGGCGAGCTTACTTCCTCCAGTGTGTGATTGCAACATCTCAAAATATAATCAAAGTTAGTATCGGTGGGTGGTTTGGTTGACGACCACTGACGCGGCTAACTCGTTGACTCGAGACAAAAGAGTGCCGACTGCTTGGAGAGAGCATTCGGCAGGGGTTGTCAACTATTCTCCGTATTTTATTTATTTAACTTGTGACAGTTCCTTATTGCGTATACAGCGTGTTACAGAAAGGGATGTACAAGCCGAAAGAGAGTTGCTAGGGACATCATTCTGAACAACTTTCACTACAGGACCGACTTGATCAGAGCAACTTTTTTTTTATTAACTCAGTAAATTTCGGACCTAGCGCTCAGCTGATCTTATGGTGGAGTGAAAAATAAAGTTGCTCTGATCAAGTCGGTCCAACAGTCTTCAGGCTGGTCCCATTTTTGGAAATAATTTATGAAAATCAGGTATTGGTCAAATACTTAGGTTTCTACATTGAAAAGTCTGTCATCCAGGTAACCAAAATTACGTATTTTAGCCTTAATGTGACTTTGTGGCGTGTAGCTCAGTGTCATTGAGATGAATTCTGGCTACAAGGACCGATATTTGTTTATTTTGTGTAGTATTTTGAAGTCAGAAGACAGATTTCGTAAGCTCATTATCGTGTTCATAGACGACATTTGCATCCCGGAGTAATAGGTCATGATCTCATGATCATGAAGTCGGTTTTTTTCAAGTTTTTAGCTTGGTGAATTATTCAGTATACTGACAATATTAAAATGTTTGTTTGTGACACCGATCATACATAGGTACCTACAAAGTAATTAGGCAGGCAATAATCATTTGATTTCATAATTTCATAATTTCTTTATTGCACACAAAAAAAATAGTTAACAAATCATGGTAGGTAATAAAAGTGTACAATGGCGAGCTTATCTCTAAAAAGAGATCTCTTCCAGCAAACCAAGTTTCGTTGAGAGAGGTTGATAGCTGAGCAGGGGTAGACCCTTTGATGTCAAAGTTAGATATACCTAGAAGATAGATAAAAAGATAAGAGATAATAGTTAAGACAACATATTGTAAACAAACGTGACGGTTTACCGTCTTACAGACTACAAACCAAACCAAACTTACGATGATAATCTTATCGAAACTAAAATAAAACTCCGTCCCCAAAGGTTGCCAGCATCTCCCCCAAATGCCACAGACGCCGAAATCTTTCCGAAAATTTACACAAATGAAATAAGTATTAACCAATTCCGTTTTTTGTCCGTCCGTCAGTCGCCGCTCGCACTATGGGGGGATTCCTGAATTTTTGTGATGACATTCTCGTCCCCTTTTGATTAGAAAGGAGGTTTTTTTATAATTAAAAAGTCGTCTTTGACCTTCGCGACTGCAGTCGCATTCTTGGCGGCAAAAAGCAGGACTTTTGTGGCGACTGCTGCTTCAAAAGTTATTGAATTGTGTATTGTGTGTGTAGACATTTCATAAATTCACTTGCTTAAAAGTTATACAAACACATACCTCTATACACATTTTCGAATGACATATTTTATGGAGCAACGCGCTATCTTCAATCAAAGGTCTATTTTTTTTACTGGTAAACAACAATAAAACATAAATTACGTCTTATGCAATAGTCATGCTTTTGAATGCACTTTAAGCTCATTTGAAAACTATTTTGACAAGACGCTTTTTTCATACACGTGCTGGCAGAGGTAGATTTGGCCACTTAAACATTTCCCTTAAAATAACAATCTTTAATCGATAGCCTGCAAAGCCGCAAAATGCTGTTTTAAGCCATCAGTCTCCCAACAAAATAGGCACCGCCGTCTATCCAAAACCGACATTTTGTGCCCTTGGGAGCAATCTGTTTGGTTTTCATACGCGATTCGGATTCTTTATTTCGCCATCTCAAACCAGTAATATCCGGTAATGTGGTATCCCGGACAGGCGGTGACGCTTCTTATTGGCGGCCATTTTTCACCGAAAATCACATCACTTCCGGTGGTCATTTGTTCAGTGGTCATCTTGTGCAGTTGTATCCCAGTGTGAGGGTAGTCTAGTCACCCTTGGTATGGGGTGGGTGTTTGTTTTTTAGAGATACCTACTTGCCAATACTTTGTAGATTTTGACGGTGTGGTCCGTTTGGTGAAAATATAAGGGTAGAAAGTAAGCGAGTTGGATCAAATTCATTCATCTGATATTCTAGACATTTTTAGAGAATGTCATCGTTAACTCAAAATCAATACTTAATTATATTATGTTTCGCCTTGTTGTCTTTCGAATTAAATACGCAAAAATTACAAAACCTTCCTTATTCAGTTTAAACCTAAGGTTTTAACCACGCGTGTAATGAGCAAAGAACGGTCTAACTAACTTAAGATTTGGGATATCTAGAAACACTAAAAGAACAGTATAGAGATGCGTCTATCCTTGTTAGATAACCTCTCTAGTCTACTATAAGTAAGCATGCATGTCACATCAGTCAGATACTCTATACAATTTCAGTAACTTCCACTCAGCATGAAAATGTAATGACACCTTTTGAGTTAGAATGAAGAGATGAAAACATAACGTATATCTAAAACAACACTAAGTTAAAAGTGGGGATCGTTATTCCTCTACCACCCCGTATGGGAAAAGGCGTGACGTTATGTTATGTTTTATTATGAAAACATCACCCTATATAACTCATACGTACAAACTGCATTTCCTACACCTGCCTACCCTTACAGCACCCTGTATAGTGGGCCACTTTTTGCGTCTCCTAACGACGTCATTAGGGCGAAGGGCGAGCGTTGAATTAGCTCCACTGTACTTGGTCCCTTCAGCCGGGATACACAAGTGACCACTCAAAGTTTAACTGATACTCAGCAGCCAATCTTCCAAGTTTCGTCGCAAATAAAATAACTAGAATAGCTCCGTGGTCGTGGGTTTGATTCTAACGCAGGAGATGCAGGTTCAAATCCCTGTTCTGAATGAGATAGGTAAGTTATTTATGTGAAGTAACATCCCATGGACGTTTTGACGGTCATGGAAAACATTGTGAGGAAACCTTAATAACTTATATCTGTGGCGGCGGGCTAGTCCCCTATCACGCAAAATGGAGTAGATATTGAATAACTTCATTTGATTTACCCTTTAATCTGACTACCGTAACAAATTGTCTTGTTTAAAACTAAAGTAAGTGTTAACGTAAGTAACTTTGAGATAAGCTAATATGGGGTATAGTTTAACTATAGTTAGTTAAGCACCAGTTTCCTGTCATTATGCAAAGAGTAGGGAAAGACAGAGTTACGGCACTTCATTCCTTTAATTCATGACATATAGAGCTTCTGTAGCTTGATATAGGTACTATAAATCCCGATTTCTGTCAAATTCAAATCTCCTACAACAAATTGATACTATAAGGGTTCCTTTTTTTCCTTTTAAGGATCGGAACCTTAAAAAGCACGTATATTAATGGGGACATCGTACTGAACAACTTTTATAAAGAAATCGATTTGATTCAGGGAGCACTTATCCAGTGGAGAGCGCATAGATACATTTTCCTTTGAATCACAACTCACCAATTTACGGGCGGCGGGGGACGAGGTAAGAGAGCTGTGATTGGTCAGCCGCTGCGAAACTGTCTGGCGGCCCGCCATCGTACATAGGTTGCGTATGCGAACGTTTGTTGAATACAACAAACGTCTGGCGAGCCGCATTCCCCCGCAGGCCCAGTCAATTGGATATATAGTCTCTGCGTAAGACCGAAGCATGAGAGGTATATAGTAACTAAAGATGGTTGCGGTCGAGGCGACGTGCCTCTCAAGCGAGAGGTCCCGGGTTCGAATCCCGGCTGGGGAGAAAGAATCCAGGTCTTGGATGTTTACATGTCTGTGACGTCGCCGTTTCTGGTTCCCACGACACAGGGTATCCTAGTGTGGGGCCAGCGGCAATTTACGTGCCTGTATGTAAATGTTAATGTTTACTTTGAACTCGTCTGCGTCTATACCCTAATTACTATAGATACATAACCGTTGTATATCTATATTTTTTCTATCTTAAGCTATTTTTATTGTCATGTGAGTAGGTACAATAAAGAAATTACGAAATTACTATAAAAACGAAGTAAACTGACAACATCAAACGTCACTTCTTGAAATAATGTTGCCATGTTCAGTTTGATAGTGATGTTCTCATTCATTCTAAATAGAATGAAAATGAATTGCTTCTTTACAATTAGGAATCTTAATAAATATTTGTCAAAATTTAATATAACATTGAAAGCATTACGCTTTTTCCCATTTGAGGTGGCAGAAGCAAATTGTGCCCACTTTTTGTGAGTTATTCTATTGCAAATGCTTCATTTTTCTTACTTATTATTCTCAAACAAAGAAGGGGGCGCGTCATTTCAGTTTGTACACAGATTAATAAGTTGGAACAAGCTTTATGCACTGGCATTACTAGCTTTCTTATTATTTCTATCAATATCAATCTTTAATGAGACATTATGTACAATGATCTAAATCATTCTTGATCCAAAAAGCGGTAACATCGGAACTGTCATTTTACTTCGTTATTATAATAATCAGGGATAGTGTGGGGCCAGCAGCAATATATATGCCTGTATGTAAATGTTTACTTTGAACTCGTCTATGTCTAACCACAATTCTTAGCGCAATCACAGATTAATAAAGAGGCAGTCAACATAACACAACATAGCGTCACTATTTTTACCATACGGGGTGGCAGAGGCCATGCCTTTTTTTAGCCAGTGATTCAATACTCCATTTTGCGTGACAGGCAGCTATCCCATCGCCGCAGATATGGAGAAATGAAGGTTTCCTCACGAAGTTTATAAGATAAATGACGTGATCGGATTGGTACATGGCCAGCACCGGGACTCGAAACTGCATCTCCTCCCTGCGCGAAACACACTATAGTCTATTCGTTATAAGAATGCAGTAAATCAATCACTATCCGGCGGCCTAGCCACGCCTCGTTACCAATCAAATCGTTTCCAATTATCGAGCCAAGTTCACAGTGCCCAGTTGAAGGCAAACTTTCGAACGCGACGTGTCCTGTCCTGTGAGTGTGTGATAACAGATTTAAATTTTAATTTCACTGCATTCTTATCACGAATAGACTGTAGACCACGGAGCTCTTTTTGATTACCAAAAGCACCCTTCCACTACCGTAAAGACACCCGCAGTACGATGGATGACAACTAACACGTAAAGACACCTTCCATACAGTGAGCTCAGCTCCCGTCCGGTTTCGGCAAAATCGTCTTGTTTGAATCTCAATGTATTTTTTTTGTACTGGCAACACTGCCGGGAATAGCCAATGAAACTAGCTTCCGGTTGATATCTCACACCAGGGCCCTAATGCTGCTCTGAGAATTTCACTTATATTTCATTACTATTTCATTACTATTCCATTGCAAACACCCAATCAAGGAGGATAAATAATTTAGGAGAATACCAAATGACGCCATTTTGGGTGTTTGCAATGGAATAGTAATGAAATATAAGTGAAATTCTCAGAGCAGCATTAGGCCCCTGATTGGTTGAGAGATCAGTAGTTAGGAAAAAATATATATTTTCGCGCGTAATTTCCGCCATTTTCGAAATTTGCGAAGTGGTATTTCCACATTGTTTATAAAATTATGGGACGCGACGGGGCTAACAATAAGCACGTCACTTCAACGCACTCCCAAAATGGAAAACACTCAAATAATATACTGTCTCCTTCCATTGTCGTGCTCCTGACACAAAGATTAATTGTAACGGGCCCAAAACTTGGGGGTTAACGGGTTAGCCCCACGCAGGAGTAATGCAAATTAATCTTCAAGATATCAATATTTTATACTAACATAGTTTTGAGGCACTTTTGGGGGTAAAATTGCGTTTGCTATAGGGGTTGAGTTGGCGATGACCTAGCCCCATTTGATTAGGGTGTGAGTCGACTTTTTGGACGAAGAGACTTTTGTGATTTGCGGAAATCCTTCTTTAATAAATTTAAAATTAAATATAGTCAATGAATGTCCTCAGTCAGGGGCACAGGCGTTTACTCGGATACGAGTTAGATGGAGCCTCCATCACAATGGTTCGATGCGGATTGTTGGTTTATCAATTTACGGTGTATTTTCTTAGACTTAAGTAGAAATATATAACATTGTATTTTTAAGGCTCTGATATTTTAAAAGAGGTACGGGGGAGTTTCTTGCCCTTCTTTGCTCCATCCCTAAGCCCACAACTTGCGAACGGGCGGTAGTATACAAAATATTGATATTATATTTACGTTGACTAAGTAATATGTATGATTTTATGGTCAATAAAATTTTTGAACTGAACTGAACTACTAAAATTACCCAACGTAAAAGAAAATGGATTCCTTCGTTCGCAGGTAGTTCCATTGCCCAGTTCCAGGTGCAAATAATTTTTTCGCAGTAGTTCTGGATCGCAACTATAATAGCCTGCGAGCGAGTTGAATGCAAATCGCGTACCCTATACGCGGTTGCTGAGTTTTATACCATTAAATATTTATATACAGGCACATACATTGCACACTAGGATACCCTGTGTCGTGGGAACCAGAAAAAGCGACATCACAAACATGTAAACATCCAAGAACTGTTTTTTTAGGGTTCCGTACCCGAAGGGTGCCAAACGGGACCCTATTACTGAGACTTCGCTGTCCGTCTGTCTGTCACCGGGCTGTATCTCAAGAACCGTGGTAGCTAGACAGTTGAAATTTTCACAGATGATGTATTTCTTTTGCCGCTATAACAACAAATGCTAAAAAACAAAATAAATTTAATATTAAGAGGGGCTCCCATACAACTAGCGTGTTTTTTTGTTGTTTTTAGGGTTCCGTACCCGAAGGGTGCCAAACGGGACCCTATTACTGAGACTTCGCTGTCCGTCTGTCCGTCCGTCCGTCCGTCCGTCCGTCCGTCCGTCTGTCACCAGGCTGTATCTCATGAACCGTGGTAGCTAGACAGTTGAAATTTTCACAGATGATGTATTTCTATTGCCGCTATAACAACAAATACTAAAAATCAAAAGAAATTTAATATTAAGGGGGGCTCCCATACAACAAACATGTTTTTTTTGCTCATTTTTGCTCGATATTGATAATGGTAGCAGGTAGACGCTTAAAATGTTCACAATATATTGAGTATATTATTTAAAATAAATAATTAAATTAAAATTAAATTAATATATATGGGGGGCTCTTATACATTTTTTTTTCGATTTTTTATAGATAATGGCACGGAACCCTTCGTGCGCGAGTCCGACTCGCACTTGGCCGTTTTTTTATAGATAATGGTACTGAACCCTTCGTGCGCGAGTCCGACTCGCACTTGGCCGGTTATTTATATTTAATATACTCAATTAAACATGTGATTTTCGTAATTCATAATTTTTTTTATTGAACACAAACAGTTACATAGGACAATAAAAACATATAAAAAAGTGTACGAAGGCGAGCTTATCTCTAATAAGAGATCTCTTCCAGCAAACAAAGTATAGGAATGAGACAGGTGGATTGCTGAGTAGGAAATGAATAATTATTATAAACTATTGCAATAAATAAATAATTATATGTGATTTGTATTTTTCCCCACGATGTTTTCCCTACAGTGTTCCCTACACATTCTGGAAATGGCAGATTTTGTTTTGTTCTGTTTATCTTCAAAACCGGTAAAACCACCACACATGGCAGTATTAACCCTGCACTAGGAACCGTCTTTGATGAGCCTCGACGGTAGTTGTCTGTGGTCTGACAGACCCTCGCTTTTGAACCACAAGCCACTTGTGGTCGGAATGTACAGTCGGCTGTACGTCAAGTGTCACTGGTGGCGAAGACAAGATATAACCAGACAAATAGAAAGTTGGTAGCATTATTCTCGTATTAATTTTTACAGCAACATATCTTAACATAGCGTCAAACTTGACTTCGAAAAATCCGTAAAAAAATAAGTTTATGAAATTTTTAGACAAACTTATCTTAATTCGTTGATGGTTTGTTCGAAACAATTTCAGAATAAAATAACCGGCCAAGTGCGAGTCGGACTCGCGCACGAAGGGTTCCGTGCCATTATCTATAAAAAATCGAAGAAAAAAAATGTATGGGAGCCCCCCCTAAATATTAATTTAATTTTAATTTAATTATTTAATTTTTAAGTAAATAATATACTCAATATATTGTGAACATTTTAAGCGTCTACCTGCTACCATTATCAATATCGAGCAAAAATGAGCAAAAAAATCACGTTTGTTGTATGGGAGCCCCCCTTAATATTAAATTTCTCTTGATTTTTAGTATTTGTTATTATAGCGGCAACAGAAATACATCATTTGTGAAAATTTCAACTGTCTAGCTACCACGGTTCATCAGATACAGCCTGGTGACAGACGGACGGACGGACGGACGGACAGACGGACAGCGAAGTCTCAGTAATAGGGTCCCGTTTGGCACCCTTCGGGTACGGAACCCTAAAAAACTGGTGCTATTTTATGTCTCCTGTCATCTATTTTTTCGTACATCTGGTCAGGCAAAATTCTCTCCAACTCCATATTTATTTATTAATTCGTCTAAAGATTTTAAAAAAAAGTTTTTAAAAAACTACTACAAATATGCTATGGATTCTCTTTTCATCTTTTACTGAGCACGATTTTTTCTTCGAATACGTGCAATATACTAACTAGTATTTTTTATATAATTTATGTGCGGTTCGCTGTACTGGGACGGTTTAGAAAACAACATAAACAAAGATGCTTGTCTTGATACTTTGCTTGTCTTAGAAACCGCAAAGACTCTTCCTCTCAGAAAATAGCTCTGTTTTGACTTGAGGACGAGGAAATAAGATGTTACAAGATATACAATTCCGATATTATTAAGCTATTCCGTACATAATACTTCGGTTCACTGTCGCGTTGCATAATATTAAATGTAATAAAAAAAATGGCATATTTTTTTTACCGAAATTTTAAAAACCCTAGTAATCATTACTTATGCATAACTATTACGCATAAATGGGAAAGTCATAAACACAGAAAGCAGAAACATCATAAAGTCTACAATCGTAGTAATCGTACAGCATAAATACAAAAATAGGTACTTACCAATCATTTCCTATAATCGGCAATACTTAAACATGTTTTTTTGGTTCAAACTGTTAACTTAAATGTTCCGAGGCTACTTAATTCATTCACACATAAAAAGAGTCTGAAGGGAGAGGCAATAGGGCCTTAAAACACAGGTTTATTAAACTTAGTTTAAGGTGCCAATACATTTTTCATCTGGTTTATTATTTTGGTGCAAAAAATTCATTTTAATTTTTTCATGTTTCTGGTTTTTACATGTCAACCTAACACGAACACTAAAGGGGGCTTCGCTTCGCTCACCCCTTTTAGCCTTCACCTACTCTGACCCCCACTTTCCCCAGATACGTCATGGGCAAACAAGAATTTTACAAAGCATCTTTGGCCATACAAACAATATGTAAAACATTCATTAGGATATTCAAAAGTAGTCCAATTGAAAAAATACTAAAAGCAAGTTATATCAAACAAAACGAATGCCAAAGGATTGTTATAACTATAATATACTATATATAACTTTAGTACTATATTATGTCATTGCAAGTTCTGACAAACTTGTTATGCGAATGAAAATCTATATATCTATATATCTATATCTATCTATCATATAAAAATGAATTGCTGTTCGTTAGTCTCACTAAAACTCGAGAACGGCTGAACGGATTTATCTTATCTTAGTCTTGAAATGTTCGTGGAGGTCTAGGGAAGGTTTAAAAGGCGAGAAAAAATCGAATAATTTCCGGGAAAACCCTAAAAACAGCCCTTTTCTATTTCCCATACAAACGTTTTCTAGAGTCAATTTGAACTTTATTGCTATTCAATAAAGTTCATATTAAATTGAGGCAGAACGAAGTCTGCCGGGTCAGCTAGTTAGGAATAAAAATATTTGCGAAGCAAAGGGATCCCTATACTTCAACTTCAGATATGTTTCTAGATTTATTGAGTACCTTGCCCAAAACCAGATTAAGGGATCTTTACTTTGATATGTTCCTTTTAAAGTGTGTCAGTAATGCTGTACACATGCTTTTGGCAGACGGAAATGTTTGGTCTAATCTTAATGTTGTAATGTTTGTCTGTACTGCTGTTTTGTGTATTAATAAATAAATAAAATAAAATAGAAACGCAAAGAGTACTAAATATAATAAGCTGCAACAGTTTTACTCATAAAAATATAATGCATAATACTAAAATACCAAAGGCCTGCATGTGTCCCGCAGCGGGGACATTTAATTGCTACATTTATATATATTTTAACAAGATTTATTCAAGTTCCTAACGACATCTCCAAACGCAAGTAATGCTCGTCCTTCGATTCCAAGCACGAAGTATTGCTCTAGAAAAAAAACCCCATAATTTAAGGGTTACTATAGTAAGGTTAAACACAAAATCTGAATGACAAAGCGGTTATTCACTAATAGGCGTTGCGGTGCAAAAGAGCTTTGTGCAGTTGGTCCTTAAGGAACGATGCTAATCCATCATTATGATGCCGAGGGATGGATAAGGAAAGTGTTGGAGTTTGCCTGGTATCGATAAAATGTGTCGCCATTTATCGATATGACGGTAGGATGAAATGGTATGTTGGTGAAATTTAAATCCTGGCAATTTTTTATTACATTTTGCTAAAAAACTTAATGTAAAATATTTAGACTGTCACCGGATTTACTAAATCTACCCGACGGAATATATAGACGGAAAGTGGTGTCATTAGGTTTCTATTTAAAAATAAAGTATGATTTCATCCATGTAAACAAAATGACATAGTTTTTCAGAAAGATAGTTTACAGTTTTCAGATTTTTCCCTTTACTTGTGCTATAAGACCTTGCTTTGTGCCAAATTTCATGATTTACTATAAAAATCCAACAGTTTTACAGCATAAACGGTCGTAGCGTTCGATTGCGTTGACCTAGAAGTTGGTTGATTTTTTTACAGTTCTATGCGACTACAGACTTGAGCAATTGATATTTTCAGCTTGATACGTCGTCATTGCGTATTTGCTATTCAATTCTATTCAAAAAAAATATTGACCATAAAATCATACTATTAATACTTAGTCAACGTCAATAATAATATTAATATTTTTGTATACTACCGCCCGTTCGGAAGTTGTGGGCTTAGGGATGGAGCAAAGAAGGGCAAGAAACTCCCCTTTGTTTTATAAGACTATGTATCACATTGTTTTCCGTGCAATAAAGAATTATGAAATTATGAAATTATGCCATCGATATCAATAACCTCAGCCATCCCTACGAATAAATCAAACACCAGATTGATGGTATTATGTCAACATTAACAATAACAATACGCGATTTTGCATAACAGACCAAATGGATGTCAATTACTGAATAAAACATTACTTCCGATTCCTAATGCAAAGAGAGCAGCTGAGTTCTACACCATTTTGTATGTGAGAACCGTAGTATCTAAGAAAAAGGTGATTTGTCATTGCGAAATCTGTAAGAGTTATATGGAAATATGAAGGATTAGTTGAAGACGTGCTATCTATCAGTATTTGCATGTGTCTAGTGGTCTGAGAACGTTTAACACAGTTTTTAAATTATTCTGGTAACGTATTTTTGGTGGGAATCGGTGTTGATAAGAACTGTGAACGAGACATGCCATGAGACGTAAAACGTTACTTTACCCCTTTTCTATGCGAGTGCCCACTTTTAGCTAGTTTTTCATGTAAAAAGTAAAAAGTAAATGTAGCCCATTAATGTCCCCACCGAGGGGCACAGGCCTTTACCCGGATCCGAGTAAGATTGAGCCATACTCCACCACGCTGGCTCATGTAAATATAAAATATGCAAACAAACATTAAGTAAATCAAGATTCACTCGAAATATTATTATGTTTCGAAATTAAACATAATATACTTAAACAATTTTAAGGTATTTAATGGACTAAGAAAGATATGACCAGCCCGATACATCTAAGCAGGTGAAAAAACCGGAAACCAAAACATCCATTATAATAATTGCTTTTACTTTTAATTGCACTTACGTGACAACCAAATTAATATTGACATAGTTATTATCCGTTGCTGCTAGTATTATGGCCTTTTTCAAGGAATCTCGATATGATCTATGTGATGTGACAGATTTTAGCGTTTAATATAACAGGCAACTTAACAGATGTCAATCTTAGCCTGTTAGTAAGGGGATATTGATCACAAAAATCGATTAATCAAAAGAATCGATACCACCCTCTAAAAATTTGTGAATCGGGAATAATTTTACAAGATTGACAAAGATACATTAGAATAGACAATATTTATAGTCGAAAATGAACTAATTATACCCCTAAGTGCGGATAGCAGTGATGACGATGACAACTCTTCTGTTAGTTGAACTGCATAAACAATTTCGATTCTTTTCGATTGTTTTGGTAACATCCCTAGTGCTTAAAAAGTGGATTTTATGAAATCTACAAAACACGTGACATTTGGCGAAAATATCTTGAAATTGACAGCCATTAATAAGGAAATCGATTATCATAGTCATCAAATCACCTCAAGACATTATAATTTCCAGGTTCTCAAATGAGAACCTGACCACTTGACACTGGCAAAATTAACCTCAAAAGAGGTTAGGACGCCATTAATAAAAAGAAGAAGAAGAAGAAGAATTGAAATAGTCGGTGATAAGTCGTAATACCAAATTAGGTGACACATCCAATCCAAAAACATGTCATGTTTTCATGACATTACATGAAAACATGACATGTGAGAAGAACAAGATTCTAGCCAAGAGTTCTTTCGTCACATACAATACTCATACAAAACACTATGGACATCAAGAATAGGCTTAAATACTAACAAGAAGTACTTAACCCTTTTCACGCCCAACACAAAGCGTCGATACTCAATAATCTTATAATAGGCCTGTATTCAACGACCCCAAGACATATCTGTCGATAGGTGAACTCGCATAAAAAATATAAAGGGTTGATTATTTTTTTCGGCTAATCGGTGAAGTGTGAAATTTTACGAAATGCGATTTTGCATGTCAGCTGCTTCAGCTTGTTAGTGGTGATAAGTAGATTGATCATCAAAAGGTGGGTCGGGGTTGGGCCGAAAGCGGGATGGTAGTCTAATAAAAAAATACGCGTGTAGCACCGTACACGTGTTAGAAGTAAAACTTCTGTAGCTAGATCATTAAGTGGTACCTATACTATACACCTATACCTACCTATACTAAAAGAGATTTAAATTTCCAATTTTGAGATCCAATCTCTGCTTCAAGTTACTTTTAAGTTTCAGACGTCCGATTATTTGAAATTATTTTATACTTGTACTTACTTTTAATACGTCATGTCATTTATTTCCCACCATTCCTTATCTACAATTTGTCGCACTCGTGGTGATATACTTAACTCATTCAATAGTGTCACTACTATTTGCATCTCGCTCAGATTATATACCATCTGACGTCACGTCTTTAAGCCGTCTCGCTCAAATGTATGCATTGCTTTGCTTGTCTCTGTGCCCAGTCCCTTTATTTAATTGATCGAGTACGTATTTTCAACTATTCCAAGTTAATGTGTACCTGCGGGGCTACCATAAGGCTTGCCACTCACCTCAGTCGCGCAGATAAATGACAAAGAAGATGGCTAAATCAATATATGGACGACTGCCCCAGACATGTACAAAGACTTCTCAACAGCCAATAGCATTTAAATATTCATTCATAAATTTAATTTACTGCGTCTGTATTTAGTTTGTAGAACTTGAAGAAAAAAATTATTAAATATAGGTAAATAAGAGTTGTTACTCAATACTCCGTGATTCCAATATGATTCCGTGACCTTTGCCGTCGCTAGAAATAAGCACCATTTTGCAATAACATGCAACATAATGCCATCTAGCCACTCCTCTGGAAACCTCCTGTTTTCAACAGTTTTGCTAGTTGGCAATTATGTTGCATGTTATTTTTAACGATGGCAAAAGTCACTAATCAATGGCGGAATCATAGAGTATGAAGCGACAACTCATAATTATTTAATCATTTCCTTCAAGTTCTACAAACTAACTAAAGACGCAGTAATTTATGAGAGAATATTTAAATGCTATTAATTGGCTGTTGAGAAGTCTTTGTACATGTCTGGGGCAGTCATTTTGCCAAATTGCCAACTCCTTTCGCGTCTCAATGATGTTTCTCCATAATATAGCGCGCATTCATTATGATATGACATTAAATTGTGACAAAATGCGTGGCTGGGGTGACTGGCGTGCCTTATGCTACCCCCGCTAACCTATACATACCTACTTTGCTAGGATTTTTTAGGGTTATTATCGCGAAGCGATGACGTAACTCTTATTTAATTTTATTCTTGACATTTCCTTAGTCCGCCATACGACATACCTCGATTTTGATATTTTACTTCAACATTATTGACTGGCATGAAGCATTAACTTTAAAATTACAAAAGCTTATTAAAATCAAAATCGTATAATTTCAACAGTTATAACAACAATTCAACTTTAAAATATGTATTACAAAAATTACATACAAACAAATAAGCGAAACAATAAGCCATTAAACTTATGGCTCTGTAAACTGTAGACCTCGCTTTGGCCGTTTACTACAGATAAACATTAAATAGGTAGGTATAACACGTACTTAGTAGCTAAACTGCTAATTTGTTACTTGAACTGCACTATATAATAAAAAGTGGCTTTAGAACAGTTCTAGGTACCTACTTATTGTTTTCAAGAAGTCTTAATGCAGCCATCCATCACATCGGAATTTGCTTGAAAACTAAATATCACATTTGGATGATTCTAAGTGACTTTATGCGATTACTAGCTGCCCGTTGCGCGACTACGCAGCGCGTTTTAGGTACCTATTCCATAGTTACCGGCCACAAAACGATTCGTTCATCATTTTAGAAATCCATATCGACCCGTATGTGACATTGATGAAACTCTTTTCTTACAAACTGTATGGATCGCATCGCACAGCTGTCAAACATAAGTTCCGGTTCCAACAAAGAGGTTGAACGAAGTAGTTTTTGGTCACGTCACTGGTTTTGTTTGCCAGTGTTTGCCCCAGCCAGCGGCGGCGGCGCCATCTTGGCCATACCGGAAATCAAGAACTCGTGGAAGAATGCTTAAAATAATTTTTATTTGTTAACGTTTCATCAGGTTTTTCTCTCACTAATTAACATTCTTTATTGTACGGATGTATTATTATCTTATCTGATTAGTTAAAAACCGTATTGAAAATAGTTGCGGTTTTAAAAGTCTTCAGCCGACCCTGACGTCACCGATTCCAATTTCCGTTACATTTCTTAGCCACTCGTGATAGCACCCGGCTAGTGGCAATTGAAAAGCAAATATATGAATAACCCACAGTTGAGAGGTTAAATAAATTTTACCCCCGTGCCCCAAGAAGTTTTACTTCAATAATAATAATGATAAGGCCAGCCCAAAGAAACTCCACCCCCAAAAAGGGAGAAAATAAAACATACAAAATAATAATAATTAGTTTATTTTCCAGAATTATAACAATTCTAAGCAAATGCAAAAAAATATAAAATTACAAAACTATTAAATTACATACTTAATTTCATTATATTGGTCTATGATATTCCAGGATTATTATTATTTATTGATTGCCAGGAGTTTGCTAGGCAACCCACTCGCGATGTATTTTCTAGCATACAAAATTTGATAAAACGAAGTTTCATCGCAGTATCAGATGGGTGAAGGTCGAGCTCTCTTCGGATCTTAGACCGTGACAGAACAGCGCTAGCCAGCTTTCGAAACGCCCTCGGCCGTTTGTTGTGACATGCTTTAGTATTTGACGCCCCCCCCCCTCCCGCTACTTCCCCATATCGAAGCCTTAAAATCAGTTAGCGGACTTGTAAGACTGTGAAATCTACAACTAGAACTGTTTGTTGTAACTGTCATACAAGTAATATATTATAGGTATATTGATTAACAAAATTAGGTATGAATTCAAAGTTAATTTGACTGCGCCTGCGTGGGAATGTGGCTCGCCAAACGTTTGTTGTATTCAACAAACGTTCGCTTACGCAACCTACGTACGATGACGGGCCGCCAGACAGTTTCGCAGCGGCTGACCAATCACAGCTCTCTCACCTCGTCCCCCGCCGCCCGTAAATTGGTGAGTCGTGTTTCAAAGGAAAATGTATCTATGCGCTCTCCACTGGATTAGCGCTCCCTAGATCTAATAGATCCATTAGGTTTTATACTTAAACACCGACCTCGGATCAATCGTTTACAATCACATTACACTGAATCGTAGCAAGTCTTCCAATCACGAAATCCAAATTCTAAGAAAATCGCTGCTGAATCAATTTCCATAAACGATTGTGGTCATAACAAAAAACGCTTCTAAACTAAGGCCGACTTGTACCATCGCTTTCTGACAGTCGCTCTAAATACATTTTATATACAGAAGAGTTATGGACATTATAAGTATACATACATATATTTTAGGAGGTTGTTACAGATACCATTCTGAGCAACTTTTACTATGAAACAGATTTGTTCACAGCAACTTAAAAACGTATGGAACAATGAAAAATAAAGTTGCCCAGAATAATGTCCATAACAACCCCCTAAAATATGACTACACCTTACTGTTACACCCTGTATTACAACACGGTCATATTACTCGATCAAACTCTTTAAGTGCCTTTTGCTAGAACGTGTGCTTCTCTCGAGTTTTGACAAATGGAGTTGCCAAAGATTACTCAAGTTCTGCATCAACACACGTTTCAACTAGTGACACTTAAGTTTTTAACATGCTTATAGTTAAAAAAAAAACTAAAAAACACGCTTTTAAAGAACATCGAACTAAAAAGTTAAAAATATTTTTTTAAATAAGCTTAAAACAATAATGAACGAAAAATAATAGTATTATTGTGAAAAAAGCGTGGGCGCGCTTTGTAACATATTTTTCGTATATCGAGCCTCAGATCCACCAATTAAATAGGGATTTATCGGCTGTCAAAAGGTACAAGTCGACCTACGTACGATCCAATCAAGTTGCGCACGCTCCAATGTCAACCATTGATGAAATAAATCAATCGATAGATTCTGTTATGATTCTATTCAACCCCTTGATCAATATCGATGAAATATAATATTTTATTGCAAGGGTTGCATTATGTTCCAGAAATTGGGTCGGGTGTTTTCAAAATGAGCAATTGTTGTATTATATCCTTTATATTTATTTACCCCATAAGATTGTTTGATTGGGAATTGTAATCAATTGAATTGGTTGTGACTTGGGACTCGTGGCGGTGACCACAAAGATGTTTAATATCTAATAATAAAAGTAAAGTTAGGTCTTATACAAGGTAATTTGGATATCTTCATGCATTTTTTCCCATGTCTAATTCATCGTTATTGATAAATAATACTTACTAATTATGAAAAACAGTTAACTGTCCAAGTTAGATCAGTAAAGTAGAGTCAAACCTAGTTAAAATTAAAATTTTCATATGTTCAATATCTTCTTCTTCAATCGCTTTTAAAAAACCGTTAGAATTAATTTAAATTCGCAACTGAAATAAAGACATCCTAACGGCCGCTCAAAAAACAAGTATCAACTGTCTTGAACAATAATGCTCATTTTCAAATGCGGACATCCGGAACCCCGTGTTCTCACGTTTTTTTAATTACAACCAGACAGATGTTTTGTTCCGAGTCTAAAAAATAAAGCACCCAAATCAGAGCCCATAGAAAAAAACAACTCCCTAAATATTCATCAGGATGATAAAAGAAAAGAAGCAATCATGACTGGCGCATCAAAACCGGTACACAATCAAACGTATAAAGAAACCTATTGCGGGGACAAACTCCTTGTTCCAAAAGACTGGCTTAATTATTCAAGAAACATTAATAAAGAAGCTACGCCGAAAAAAATCTCACGCGATTATAAAGCATTACTAATGAAACTAACAATACACACAAAAAAACCTGACCCCCCCAACAACAATATGTGAAAGAAAAATTAGAAATTCCGCTATCCTTAAGATAAAGCTGATGGTAAACACACACAGAAAAAGACAGCTCTTGAAGGATAATTATGCAAAAGATATGCAAAAGTAGGTTACAGGAAGGGTGACCAAAACTCGCTATGCAAATCTTCGTGCGAAGTTAGTGGAGGTAAAAAACAAACAGCGAAAAAACCACCTCTATGGGAGAGTGATAAACAAAAAACAATTTTTACATTGTCTAGGCTTTCTTGCATATTTAAAAAAGTGGGTTCCAGAACTGTCCCCTGGGGTACTCTTTTCTCACAGGTCAGAGTTTAGTATGCAAATGAATGATGCTGCTTAATCTTTTATTTTAATAGCATCTTTTTGTGCTATATCTATTCAGTTTTGTGGGGTGGGACTTTTGAAAAAATGTGTACGGACGAAATTAATGATTCGGCGTATGCAAATGTCTAGAAAAGATTTAGTGTGGGAATCGGTTTTTTCTTCAGCAGCTTTTTTCTGTTTAATGTGTTTTAGAAAAATGACGTTGATTTGAGGGGTTTTTGTAGATAAAACGGTGAATTCTTGATCACGATATACTTTCTAAATAGGAGAGTTAAAATATAATATTAATTGACCTTTGGCCAGAAGTGGTAAAAATGAAGGCCAATAAAAAATGGTACTATTTTTATTGAATTGTGCCAAGTAAAATATATATTAATTCTACACATTATATTCGGTATTTTAGTTGACACGTTAAGCTGATACGGTACAGGCACTGTCGTGAATCAGTGGAAGTGAAATAGTCGTAAAGCTGTGTCAGAGGCCCATAGAGGGCAGAATGATAACTTCTGCTGACAGTCGGGTGGGTCACTACGACACTCCTCCATCATCCCGCACTGAGCCAATGTGGTGGAATATGGCTCAATTTTATTCGTATCCGGGTAAAAGCCAGTGTCCCTCGGTGGGGATTTATTATATTTGGTTACTATAATATATATTATAACCAAATATAATAAATATATAAATACCTTTTTTAAATGTTGTTTAATCTTTTGCTATAGCAGGGCCACAAATAATGCCAGAGTATCAGTGCGGGCCGCACGTATTTTTATATGTACGCACATGTATTTTAAATATTTGAAATAATACGCATATCTACATTTGATAGCTACATACTAATTTCCATATCTATTTTATTTCAGGTAAGACCGAAAAACGGAAAAGCATCACCGATGTTGGTTTGTAAATTAATCATCATTCGTCCACATTTTTTTTTATAAATATTTCATTAAACCTTACAATTTTGTATTCAACTACCAAACCCCATTTGAATATGAATAATCACCTTCATCATTATTATATAGATCCATAATATTATTAGAAAACCCTTGGAACGACATCTAGCGGTATTGATTAAAACTTATATTTGATAGTTCACACCTCGAATTGAAGATGGCGTTACGTGTAGCAAAACACTATCTATTTATAGCTGTATGTAGAGTAGACGCATATGAAAAATTACGTTTGGTATTATTTTAATAAATTATGACGGGATAGGATTAAATATGAATTCACAGGAAGACTTTACATCCATGACAAATTATAAAAAAAATCTTGCATGTACTGCTGCATAATATATTTCGGCAATTTGCTTACCTACATAAAAGAGACATTTAGTTAACGTTGAGTTAATTGATCCAGCATTCTAATGCTGTAAACATAAAAATTATTGTACGTAATTAAAAAAGTCTTTGACAACAAAATTAAATCCTACACGACCAAACTTTATAATTAAACCACCGAATTAAAGCACTCAAGCGCACAACACGCACACAACGTAAACTCAACAACTACACACAGTTTATGCACGCACGCACACATAGGCAGGTAGTACACACATACAGACAGTTTGATGAAAAATGAGTCGCGCGGAGCCATGTGGTAGAGTTGGCGGGTATTTTGACGAATTCCGAATAGATTGAGTGAGCGTTAAGTTAGCTGGACCACTGGTGGATTATTATTTTTCAAGAACAGATTAGGCACAATTGTTTTGATTTTTGATGCATGTGTTTGATATATTAATTGTGTAGATGGCTTAATGATAATATTATATTCCTATGAGATTTTCGCCAATAAACCTGTTAAGTGACAACTTAAATTTTAAAATACTTTAGTTTAACTCAGCTTTAGTCTGAGATCTACAGTAAATTGGTACCTAGAGAATAAATAATAACAACAGCAATAAAATATTTTTAAAACAGTCATAATGTTCTAATAATTTTTAATTTTTGTAACAATTAATAATTCATTCAAATGCGTGTTAGAATCATCGGATTTCGTAACTAATTTCAAGAAAAAATTGTAAAGAATATAGTTAAGTATGTATTTATTTTTTAATTTACGTGCAGTTAATTATTTCATTTATTCTGCATAAAATTCAACTCCTTACCGATGATGATACAGCCCGTAGATGGAAAACAGGCAGACGCTAGACATGGACTTAAAGATGGAGAGCGGAGATTTAACTGTAATAAAAATAAATATATCATAAAAGAAAAATTTAGAGTGAGTACTATAAATCAAAATACATAATCTGGTCTTATTTGATACATATTTATTATCTATGAGATGTGTATGTCAGCGATTGACTCTGCAATACTTTCCATCACACAATCACACGCAGCCAGCGTCACGCACACCACACACCACCTGTGCGTGACGCTGCGCAGGAGTTCGGCTTCGCCTCAGGAAGTCGAGGGGCCAGGGGCGGGGGGACAAACCTGATTTTCGGTCTAGCCTGACCTTGGCAAGAACACGTATTATATCATACCTTTTATAATGCCTCCGTTCTAACCCACGCAAAAATATACCTTCATGCTCACTATTATACAGCTGCTAGAGGCGGAATTGGCGTGAAGGTTTTGGGGTTTGTGAGTTTTTTTCTTTTGGGTCGTGTGTATATTCGTTGCTGACGCATAGTGCTTGGGCGCGAAAATATTGCTACCTACAAGTACAGTGTACGGTTTTCCGGTTTGCAAGCTTTCCGCATTTTGAATCCGTATTTTGTTTGATACTGTCGAAAAAATCGCCGTTTCGCTTCTCAGCCTTATGATTGCGGCGTAGAGTCCAAGAAAAGAGGTGATGGTATCTTGTTCACATTGAAGTAATTAGATTATATTGTTCTGGAAAACTACAAATAAAATATCCTGCTTGTGAAAGATTTAATATCAGAAAATGATGACTAGTAGTTTTAAACAACTTGTTTAGGAGAGATTAGGCACCTAACTAAAGCTGCGAGCTGACAAAAAATTGCCTTTCAAAATTATTTATTAGTATTCTACCATCAGTTCATATCAATCAATACACATCCTGTTTCGTGTGTGAACATATTCGGTTAACTCGAGCCATTGTCATTCTGGTGCACAATTATTAATTTTGGTAAAGGTGTTACAAAATACAATATATTTTTACTATTGTTTTGATCCTATAAAATTAAGATATGAAACCTTCACTTTATGTCATAAAAACACACAGCACGTACACGTGCACACGTTACACGTTTTATAATTGATTGTTTGAAAAAAAACTTTTTAATTATAACCTCACTCACACATAACTCACACACGTTGGATACATAAAAACAATGTTTCATTGTAGGCAGGATTGTGATGTTTTTATGCGAGTTTCTGTTTTTGTTCGCAAAAAAAACGCCATTAATCGAAAAAAACTAAACGGTATCGAGCATTTTTTTGCAACAAAAGAATTTTTATATATTATGTACATCTGGGTCACTAGGTTTTTGTTTGTGTTTAACAGGTTATTCTATTTATATAAACAGTATTTATACGGTTATTAAACGATGGCTTTTATAAGGACTTAGCACATGCTAACTATTACACATCACAGAAAATCAAATTGTATATTCCTAATTACCTTTGGATCTGATTGATGAAGTAATTGACTCTAATAATAGTAGCCTATTAATATGCCTATACCTCAGAGAGATTTTTTCTCCTTAATTAAAATATAGGAATGTATAGTCTTATTGTACCCGCAATACTTCCCCTTACTTATCATCTCCGTCTCCTACCCAACATGGTTTGCTGGAAGAAATCTCTTATTAGAGATAAGCTCGCCCTTGTACATATTTTTTCTATGTTAAGCTATTTTTACTGTCAAGTGAGTACAATAAAGAATATACTAAAATTACGAATGTAAAAAATATGAAATTGCAAAAACTGTCTTCAATATTCAATAATACTAATCAAATGAGAAATTTATCAATTTATATCAAGTAAAAGAAATTATCAAATAATAAAATTATAATACAAACAAACCGCTCCAAGAATCGCCCGCACTAAATAGATTCGAGAAAAATACAAATTATTGGTTGCTGAAATGTCGCTAAATACAGGGTGACATTAAATTAGCTGACCATATTTTGGGGAATGGAAAACGCAAACAAGGCGGGCAGTTCTTGAGGTTCAAAGACGTGCAGAAACGGCATATGAAGAGTTGCGGCATCGACCACTCCACTTGGGAAGAACTCGCGGAAGACAGGGCAAATTGGCGACATACGGTGCACATAAAGATCTTCGATTTTGAGGCCCAACGAAGAGAGCTACTCTTGATGCCAAGCGAAATGAAATGCGAGGCAGAACACCTGCTGAAATACAGTATAACTACCAAAATGGCGTGCTGACATGTAGCCAGTGCAATCGCACTTTCACCAACAAAATAGGCTACGTGAGCCATACGAGGGCACATGAACGACGCCTTCACCAGCCGTAACAATCATCAGTCAGAGAACATCATCATCATCATCAAGACCTTGCATTATGCCAAATTTCATGATTGTAGGCCTACCGGAAGTACCCTATAGGTTATGGGTCAATTGCGATTACTATGAAAATCCAACAATTTTACAGCATAAACAGTCGTAGCGTTCGATTGCGTTGACTTAGAAGGTTGATTTTTTCACGGTTTTATGCGACTATAGACCATAATAATTGATATGAATTTTAGCTTAACACGTCCTCGCGTTCGCGATATAAAGGTCTTGACACACAGACAGGCAGTCAGATAGACGGACGGTCGGACGGACGGACAGACAGACGGATGGACAAGAAAGTGATCCTATGTATAAAGATTCCTTTTTTTCCTTTTAAGGATCGGAACCCTAAAAAGTACGCACAGCAGCTGTCATAAACATCTGAAAAGATGATAAGGAAATTGATGATACTGATGATGATTAAAAAGTAGAAGTTATATTGAGCCGTATTTGTCTAGTCTAGCGAATAAATTAATCCCGTTCTAGTAGTTGACCTGTTAGTTTTTTTTTACAATTGATTGAAATTTTTGCATTTTGTAAATTTATATATGCCAGCCAAAACTGTTGGGAAAAAAATAGACGAATTTATGGGCCGTATCTGACCAGCGATCACTATGTAAATATTTATACATAATTATAATAAATTATTATAAAGCTATGTAGTAGTTACTGACCTGTTTATATACACTTCTGGACACATCTATTGGCTCACCTTGCATTTTCAGTTTCGTTTGGTCCTAGCTAAAAATTTATATTAGGTGGAGCAAAAAGTTTTTATGCAGTTTTGAACCTGGCACATTCATAATTTGATTCAATAGTCTTTTTTTATTATTTCGAACACAGGGTTTAAAGAAACAAAAGACAATTTGGAGCCTGTTCGTTGATATCAAACAATCGAATACTAAGGCCGGCTTGCAGAGTTGCCTAAATCTAGATTTAGCGTCTTAAACCGAATTAACTTTGACATATTTCATACATTTGACAGACGCTAAACCGATTTATGTCGCTAAATCTCGATTTAAGCTGTTTCTGCAAGTTACCCTAAGAAAACTTGATTTTATTGGTTTACTTGGATTTAATTTTTGAAAGTGTGATTTTTCTCTTTGGTTTTGCAACAAACATTACTTATTCTTAAGATTAAGGTGAGGTTCTATCAATAATCTATGGATACTTCGCCTGAAGTCACCGCTTAAGCTGTGGCACTTATCCAGGCCGGATACAGCCAAAGAAATGTGAGTGCTTAACTTAATTTAAGTCGATCTGTAGTCCGAAATGTTTATCGGAGGTACCTAGAGACTGGCTTTGTTCGTCGCCAAGGAAGGCCATGATTTCGGGTCACAACTGAAAGGCAGGATCGATTCATCGTGACGACCTGCTTGAGAAATCGTCACCTTACCTCCATTGAGATACAAAACCAACTTCCACAGAGTATTTTTGAGCGCTCGAACTGTTCGGAGAAGGTTAAAAGAACGCGATTTGGTACCACACAAGCCAGCTAATGGCCCCAAACTAACGCGAGCCCACCGAACAGCGCGCCTTCATTTCGGGCACTCATTTAAATTGGACTCAGCAGCATTGGAGACGTGTACTGATGGAAGGAAGAAGGTCTACCGACGTAAGGGAGAGCGTTTTGCACAATGCTGCTTTGAAGAGAGGGTTGCTTATGGCGGTGGCTCATGGACTGTCTGGGGCGGTATATCCGCGAGCGGCAAAACTCAACTTGAGGTTGTTACGGGACCACGGCTGCCAACATTAAATGCTGAAAGGTACATTCGTGAGTGCTTAGAACCTCACGTGATGCCATACGCGGACTATGTGGGCCCAAATTTCCTTTTTATGCATGATAATGCAAGAACCCATACGGCCGGCATCGTCAGGGAATATCTTCGGGATGTGAACATCACAGTTATGGACTGTCCAGCCAGAAGCCCAGACATGAACCCGATTGAGCACATGTGGGACGAGCTAAAAAGACGTGTTAGGGCTCGTCAGCCAGTTGCCCAGACGATGCAGGAGTTGAAAACTGCCATAGAAGAGGAATGGGAGATGATCCCTCAAAATTTCATAGAGAGGTTGATAAACTCTATGCCTAATCGTATTAGAGCTGTTGTAGATGCCCATGGAGGCAACACGCGTTATTAACTTAAACCTTTATTTGATTAAACATGTTTTTGAAGTAAAACTTCTTGGGGCACGGGGGTAAAATTTATTTAACCTCTCAACTGTGGGTTATTCATATATTTGCTTTTCAATTGCTACTAGGCGGGTGCTATCACGAGTGGCTAAGAAATGTAACGGAAATTGGAATCGGTGACGTCAGGGTCGGCTGAAGACTTTTAAAACCGCAACTATTTTCAATACGGTTTTTAACTAATCAGATAAGATAATAATACATTCGTACAATAAAGAATGTTAATTAGTGAGAGAAAAACCTGATGAAACGTTAACAAATAAAATTATTTTAAGCATTCTTCCACGAGTTCTTGATTTCCGGTATGGCCAAGATGGCGCTCACTCTCTTTCGCTAGATGGCGTTAGTAGCCTAATATCAAGCATGACTCAAACTACTTCGTTCAACCTCTTTGTTGGAACCGGAACTTATGTTTGACAGCTGTGCGATGCGATCCATACAGTTTGTAAGAAAAGAGTTTCATCAATGTCACACGGGTCGATATGGATTTCTAAAACAAGCAAAGCAATGCATACATTTGAGCGAGACGGCTTAAAGACGTGACGTCAGATGGTATATAATCTGAGCGAGATGCAAATAGTAGTGACACTATTGAATGAGTTAAGTATATCACCACGAGCGCGACAAATTGTAGATAAGGAATGGTGGGAAATAAATGACATGACGTATTAAAAGTAAGTACAAGTATAAAATAATTTCAAATAATCGGACGTCTGAAACTTAAAAGTAACTTGAAGCAGAGATTGGATCTCAAAATTGGAAATTTAAATCTCTTTTAGTATAGGTAGGTATAGGTGTATAGTATAGGTACCACTTAATGATCTAGCTACAGAAGTTTTACTTCTAATACGTGTACGGTGCTACACGCGTATATTTTTTTTTATTAAAAAAATCAACTGCCTACATCAAGGCGCATATCCGACTTGTTAGGCGTAGCTCCATGTCGTGTGGTATTCTGAATTCAAATTTAAAACAATACGATCGAAAAATATGGTAAAATGTATCAGGTTTAAAACTGCATCAATAGTTTTTGTTCAATCTAGCCATTATATTTAGGTAGGGGCCATCGAAACCTAAACTCTAAGGTGGGCCAATAGATGTGTCCAGAAGTGTATATACATATATATATGTGGAAATTATATCCAGAACAATTTTGACTATTGGTTTGAAATGCAATTTTTTTAGAGAAACTATTATATATATGTATCTACCCATCATGGTTTGTTGAAACAAAAAACTTATTTTAGAGATAAGCCTTTGTACGTGAGCCTGTTTTGTGTCGTATCTACAATAAATAAATTACGAAGGGAATGCTAAAATGGTATTATTATTAGGTCAAATAATAATAAAGTCAAATGCCATGGTGGCCCAGCGTAAACATTATTAACTGACTCATTTAGATTAACTGTTTGAAATCTTATGATAAATCCGATTGACCGTTTAACATATTCCAAAATATTCAATTTGACTTCATTGTCTTGTTTATGGGTTTTTTAACGACTTAGCGCCATTTTTGTTTTGTATTATTGTTTTTTTTTTCTACTTGGAGCAAGAATTGCTACCAACTGCTGGATGCAGTATTCCGTTATTTTGACGCTTGATTCGAATTTAAATTGGCCTTTTGAAAGCCAAGCCAGTCCATCTTTTTTTGTGATTTACTCAAGACAGTTTAGATGGAGAGTTTTAGAGTCTAGTCGTCTAATGATTAACAATCTTTTCAAATTAATCTAATAGCTCAGGATTTAGTATCAATTTATATTCAGAATACCTATTAACTGTTTTTCATGGATTATTTAGCTTTATTTATGTTTATTTAGCGTTAAAAAAAAATCTAAAAGTAAAAGTATTTATTCAAGGAAAATGGTAGGTACACTTAAAAATGGTGGTTGACTGCTGCCATAACTAGGATAATAATATAACCTGTATTTATGGCTCGCAGGCCCGTACCTCGTCCGAGGCGTTTGTGGTAAGATTTGGATATTGAGACGGTTCTAACAAGCATAATACAAGTACTTGAGAAAAACAAATAAAAAATAAAATAATAATAATAGGCTAGTTACAATTCGGAAATGCAGAGTGTATATTGTATAGTGTGTGTTTGGGGGTGTGTAAATAAGTGAGAGAGGGTGTGTGTGTGTGTGTGGGAGGGTGTGTGAGGGTGTGTGAGTGAGGGTGTGTGTGTGTGTGTGAGGGTGCGTATGTGTGTGTGAGTGTGTGTATCGAATGGAAGATAAACGCGCGTGTATGTGAGTGTTTGTGAGTGAGATGGATAGTTCCAAAGTTTCGCTTTGGACGCTCTAATTAGGAATACAAATACAACAACAACAACAATACAACAACGAATACAACAATACAACTGTTACTAGGTAAATAACATATTTTTCTAAGCTAAGTGGGCAATTCGTTTTATGCAGCTGACTTCCGCGGTCGAGTGGGTTCTACGCTTATTTCTCACGCAGGGGATGCAGGATTGAATCCCGATGCTGACCATAGACCAGTGAGATAGGTAATTTATCTCACTTCAGTAACGTGGAAGCCATCGTGAGGAAACCTTCATTACTCCATAGCTGCAGCGATGGGCTAGCCCACTGTAAGCATAATGGAGTTTTGAAACTACCCGATATCACAGATACTATAATATTATACTAATACAGATAGACCACCTAGAACAAAATATGAAACCGGCGTAAACTGAAATGCTACGGAAGCTACTTTAGTTCGAGGCCATTATCGCTTGTTGCAGCACCATCGAAAAATTGCAAATACCACGAGATGGCGCTAAGATATATAGGATTAATTCTAAGATTAGCGCCACCTGGAAGTATGTTAACTGGAACCACGGCGTTTAAAGTACAAATATTACTCTTCACGCCATCTCTTTTTTACGAAGGGTTACTAATTCTAATTTGTATGGGATGAGCATTGAGCACAAATGTGCCTCTGCCACCCAATATGAGAAACGGCGTGTCGCTACTGATCTACCTATTACGGTACACTATCTTTTTTTAGGGTTCCGTACCCGAAGGGTGCCAAACGGGACCCTATTACTGAGACTTCGCTGTCTGTCCGTCCGTCCGTCTGTCTGTCACCAGGCTGTATCTCATGAACCGTGATAGCTAGACAGTTGAAATTTTCACAGATGATGTATTTCTGTTGCCGCTATAACAACAAATACTAAAAAACAAAAGAAATTTAATATTAAAGGGGGCTCCCATACGACCAACGTGATTTTTTTGCTAAAATTTGCTCGATATTGATAATTGTAGCAGGTAGACGCTTAAAATGTTCACAATATATTGAGTATATTATTTACTTAAAAAATAAATAATTAAGTTAAAATTAAATTAATATTTAGAGGGGCTACCATACCCAAGCAGCACATTAGCGCATTTAGCAGCCAACTAAACATGGTTGGTGGCAAAAATCACTATAATGGGTCGCATATCAGTGCAGATTATAACGACTAGTTTTTAACTCAGCTCTAAGTTCTACAGGAGAACAAAATATTACTGATAATGGCATATTGGTGAATTTTGCCACCATTTAACAACTTGTAGTGCTTAATTGTCTAAATTCGAACTAACAGTGGCAAATAGGCTTTTATATTCACTGATATGACACCCATAGTCGCAAATGGGTTGTTAAAATTACTGTTATGCCTATTTGGCACTTTGAGATCCAAAGAATGGCATATTAGTGTATTTAATGACTTATAGTGGCAGCTATAAGCTTAGGTTGTTATATGCACTAATATCCTACTTTGAGTTCTTTATGGGGGTCGCCAAGAAGCGAGAGTACCAATTTTCACTTATATAGAACGACAATGACACTTGAAGTTGTAAAACTAACTAAGATAGCTAAGTAGTCCCATAAATATTTACACAAAAACCGTTAAACATCAAACCGGCCAAGTGCGAGTCAGACTCGCGCACGAAGGGTTCCGTACCATTATCTATAAAAAATCGCAAAAAAACACGTTAATTGTATGGGAGCCCCCTTTATATTAAATTTATTTTGATTTTAGTATTTGTTGTTATAGCGGGAACAGAAATACGTCATCTGTGAAAATATTAACTGTCTAGCTGCCACGGTTCATGAGATACGGCCTGGTGACAGACAGACGGACGGACGGACGGATATCTTGAGATTTTAAGGTACTTTCCCTCCAGGGCCCATTCGTTTGTTCCACCCTGTATATGTGTGAACTGTCACTGTATTTTTCATGAAATACCCAAAAAGTTTTGTAATTGTAATTATTGTAATTTCTTTATTGTACTTACATGACAGTAAAAAAATAGCTTAACTTAGAAAAAATATGTACAAAGGCGAGCTTATCTCTAATAAGAGATTTCAGTTTTGTTCAAATTATCATCTTATGTAAGAATAACTTTGTAGCTAGTTGAAAAATAACATTTGAATTGATTCAAAGCTTGCCGCGCTTTTAGGGCCTTTAGTACCTACTAAACGCCGCCGTAAGCAGCACTGTCTACAACCTACTGGAAAACGTGAGACACCCATCTACAATTTCCGTACAATGAGGTTCACTCACTCATTATGTCAATGTCATGCAGACTGCAAAACATCATTTCAACGCACCAAAGAGTATTTAATTAAAACATTACTGGCAGCCAAACTTGAAGTGGCCAAAAGGAAAAAATGAATTTCTGAGCTCTGAGATTTGTATGAAAACAAAAGTAATTAAAAACTATTAATTTTATAATTATTTTCTAAAAGTTCTACAGAATAAATAGAGACGTCGTAATTCATCAATGAATATTTAAAGTCTTTGTAGAAGTCCGGGGACGACATTGCCATATCATTTAAATTTAGTTTCATTAAAAGAAGGCTTACCTACCAAAACAAAATGGCCTTGGTATAAACTTTTCAAGCGTGTTGTGAAGACGTATCTTGTACCGAGACCACTTTCAATTTGTAATATCTCTCGATCAAAGTTGAGCTATTTTAGGCTATTCACGCTGAAATTTTTTTGGTGACTGCTTTCAACAATAAATAACATAACATAACATAACATAACATTTACATACAGGCACTTACATTGCTTCTGGCCCCACACTAGGATACCCTGTGTCGTGGGAACCAGAAACAGCGACAACACAAACATGTAAACATCCAAGACTTGGGGTATTTTTTTTTGTCCCTAGCCGGGATTCGAACCCGGGACCTCTCGCATGGTAGGCAGACGTGCAACCGCTGCGCCACAGAGGTCGTCAATACCAATATCTTTTGTTGTAACGTTTTTCTCTAAAAGTAGGTACGTGAAATGTATTATTATTATTTAAAACAGTTCGAGTGTTTCTGCCATAGCGTAGAAAACTGTTTTAACGACTTACTCATCGTTCTTGGAATAATTCAAACAGTACCAGCAGCATTTAAAATATACCGAAATTTCGGTATACCGGTATTTGAAATTTTCAATACAGCTAAGATGTATTACAGCGTAATTGTTCCTACCTTCGAAGTCCATTATCAGACCAGCTCGGTGGTACCATAAGAACATGCTCCAAGAAATCTACTTTCGAATAAAAAAAACTACATTCAAATTGGTTCACCCGTTTACGCTCCGCGAGCTGAGAGACAGAGACACAGATACACAGATACCCAGAGTGACACACGCGTTAA
Source organism: Argyresthia albistria (assembly GCA_963457715.1). Taxonomy (NCBI): domain Eukaryota; kingdom Metazoa; phylum Arthropoda; class Insecta; order Lepidoptera; family Argyresthiidae; genus Argyresthia; species Argyresthia albistria. The sequence goes on along the minus strand of OY735275.1, from coordinate 2,136,583 downwards.
ATAAAATCATAACACCCCTTTTCGAGCAGAGCCCATAAACCCTTCGATCGCGATCTCGCTTAGTAGTACACGCGATTCGCTTGCAGAATCTGGCCCCAAGTATTTTTTTGTTTTCTCACGGATCACCAATTGAAACCGAAAATAGTTACTACAGGGTCTAATATTCACTCATTTGATAAATTCGAAGGTGCATTTAGGTGATTTTTGGATGTATAGGTGCCATTATGGAGTAAATAAGCTGATATTGCAACTGCAAGTAATTGGTTTGATCGCCATGATTAAAAGATGGCGAACGCAAATTGCAAATATTTTGAGACGATTAAAACAATAACAAGTTTACAACGTAAATTTGACGCGTATCTGATACATTCTAGCAACAAAATAATCGCATTCTGACCACCAGATTCCAGATTTTCAACAGAAAATGTAAAAGTGAGGTTATGTTACAATTAATTATTATATTTTTTTTGAGGAAATTTTCATCAGAACGATGGCGCATTAAAATCTTATAAGAAATATAATATGCACTTCACAATAAAATCAAAATTGCACCGGTTTTATCTGATCCTAAGACAGAACATGCGCATGTACATAATTACGTAAATATGTTGTTGTTAGAGTGTAGAAGTCTAGCCATCACCATTCGTTAATAACGCACTTACCTTGTAGTTATATACGATGAAAATCTCTTCCAGTTCCAATATATAATCACTCAGTCTACTTACACAAACAAAACAAAGCAAAAACAATCCTTCTTGCCACTAATAGTACTACACTGATCTAATGAACGAACTGAATAGACTATCATTCGTTCAATCAGTCCAATTTGCACTTGAAGTTCCAATTTTCACCAACGGTAGCAATTTGAACGCGTTTAGACCTTATTAGATCTTTAAAATAGGCTGCTATTTTTCGCCTTTTGGTTGCATATAGGTGCTATATAGGTTCTAACCACCTATATAGCACCTACGTTAGATCCAAAAATCACCTTGCGTAGCAATTTGATATAATATGGAACTCCTATGCCACCAAATGTGCTGCTTGGGTACAAAATGTTTTTTTTTTTGCGGTTTTTTATAGATAATGGTACGGAACCCTTCGTGCGCGAGTCCGACTCGCACTTGGCCGGTTATTTCACTCTTCTTTTTGTCTTCATTGTATATTTTATTTCCTACTTGTTTCTGTTTATAATTCGTTATTGCTGTGTTTTGTGTATCGTGACAGTTGAATAAATATGCTTTCTATTCTATATATTCAAGTGTATGATGAGCTCGTACGTTGGTCCAAAGTCGACGGCCTGTGATTGTTTTTTTTATACAAGGTATAAATGAATTAACGCAAAATGAGAAACAACTTTGTTAGAGACATCATTCTGAGCAACTTTCATTATGAAACCGATTTGATCAGAGCAACTTAATTTTTCTCTTCCCAGTACATTTCCGCCTGAGTTGATTTGTATGGAGAAGTGAAAAATAACTTGTGCTCTGATTTTGCATTAATTCATTTACACCTTGCATAGCTGCTCGTTATCTTATGTGTTTGATAGGAAAATTCCAAATCTCGATCAGTACTGCGCCCTTGAAGTGCTACTACATTTTGATTAATATATTGTATTTTTTCATCTTGTCTTTAGCAATAGTTAGTTAGGTACTCGTGGAAATATACAATTATACATTGGGACTAGTGACTAGAGACATTATGAATTCAAACGTATGTTTTTGTCTGTCCGAGTGATTGACGTTTGAGCATTAGGTAGTTTTAGTACGTGGGCTATTAGTGGGGTGACAAAGATTTTTGTGTTTGGGAGAAATACTTGATTACTACACCCGACAGAAATCATACAAACAACATGATGAATTAAAAGCAAGGTTTATAGACTTTAGAAATTATTCATTTTAGTAATTTTACACAGCATAACATACATTGATATTTAGGCGGAACTTAAGACAGACACACACAGGTCGTCATAATCATAAATGGTCGCGTTCTAAAACATCTTCATTCAACAGCCTCTCTTAAACGCGACCATTTTAATCCCATCGGAGTGGCATTTATTCAATATTTTCCATTTAGGTGTCCCCTTGAAGATGATGACGATGTCTCGTTCCATCAAAAGCTGTTGCAGCAGCGATTTGCTACAAACGTCTTCCATCAAAATACGAATGAACTGAAAAGTTTCATTTTTTCTCGACTGTTCTCAAGAATTTAACAAAGTAAATTGGCAAGGTTTGGTCCAAGTGCTGCCTAGAATGCTCTTATAGTGCATGTTGTTCCTCAGATCTTCACTAATTTGTAATTCAAAGCGCATAAAAATCTATCTAAGGAGTCCAAAGAAAAACAGTATTTTGTTTTGAATATTTTCATAGAAAAAAATGAACTTATTAGCAACATTATGTAGGTACTATTTAATATGTAATATTTACTAAATTTAAATAAGATTACATTTAATATCAAAATTGGTTCAGTCGAGTCAATCTCGCGAGTTTTGTGCTTTACAAAACAAAACAGGTCAAGAAGCAATTTTACGTATAAAAAACAGACAACAGTGTATTTTTAGTCACATTAAATAACCCTCTCGCTCCAGCAACTATTGTTCTCCATCGTTAGTTTGTTCGGCCTATGTCCTATACCGATTAAGAGCAATTTAATAATAAATAATAATGATAATAATGTGCCATTTGAAAAAAACACGCTATTTTGGCCGCTCCCATGGTCACCCTACTACTAACAGGTTTCGGCAAAGAGCAACCCAGGGTGACCTCACGTTGAAAAATCACTCCAACTCAAGTGGCTGCCAGCCGCCATCATCATCTTCCATCAGCTCCAACATTGCGTCACGCCTTTTCCCATACGGGGTGGCAATGGCCCAGCTATGCACAACCGTCAGTCCAAAGACCACGGCCCGTGATTTTCAACCTACCCACATCGAGATAAAGTTCAAAACCTATGAAAAAACAGAAATAATATTTGGGTTCTTTGGGGTCTTTGAACGAGCTGGTAGCCAGCTGATGGTTCTTCGCAATTTTGTAACAAACAACACAGTACATACATACATACATACATACATACATACATACATACATACATACGGGTGTCGATGTCTGTATCGATCGTACAAGAAACAAGTGCCTGAAAGTTCAATATCTTCAATATTCATCTCGTATAATGAGAGGCGATTTCATATTGAAATTGACCCCCTTTTCACGCAGAAGCACACCGCTCGAACGACCGAACAATGACGAACTATTGTTATTTATGATGTCGGCAAACCAGTTCGAACAATTTAATTCTAAAAACACCCTTATTTTCTTCGTGTTTTCAGAATTTCATATTCATATTCTTGCACAGTAACTTGCACAGTAACTTAATAATAAAACTTAAATAACATAATAGTGCGCAAAGGCGAGCTTATCTCTTAAGAGAGATTTCTACCAGCAAACCTAGGCAGGACAGGAAAGATGGTGCTGAGAGGATAGTCCTAGTGCACAAAGATAAAAATAAACTGATAAAACTACACTTACTATAAAATAAATAAATAATACTTAGGTAGATATCTACAACCTAAAACATAGATAATACAATAAATAAAGTAATACATAGTATAAATAAGAACTACTTAGCATACATACATACACATACATAGGTACATAAATACTATAATAATAATAACTACCTAATATGAAAGAGAAAGGAAATGATTTTTTACTCTTTTCTTAAAAGTATAAATTGTGGGACTGTCCCTTATAGCGCAGGGAAGTGCGTTCCACAATCGGATTTGTTGTTGTAGTGACTACAGATATACATATTCTGTGAAAATTTCAACTTTCTACCTATTACGGTTCGTGTCGTGCGAAGCAAGCCCGCTAACGGACAGACAGACGGACAGCGAGGCTTCATTTGGCACCCTTCGGGTAAAGAACCCTAAAGTTGCTTCCATTATTGGTTCACTTTATAATTTTTGTATACCTATGTTATAATAAAATCGTGCGAAAGCATAGCCTGTTGTTTTACTTTTAGGTCTAAAAATATATTTAAATATGACACATATTTTACTAATTCTTCAATACTTCGCTGGTGACAGTGCCCTCTATAAAAAGGTTTTCCGTTATCTTCCCCGTCATGACATTATTTTGCTGCAGATATTCCAAAATTAGATAATAATATGTATAACGCTTTCTAAAATTATATAAAAACACTTGATTAATTAACTTTTTTTCAAGACTTTTTAGCAAAAACAGTAAATGTCAGACAAAATTTTATTTTAATTAATCGTACCTATTTGCATTCAATCGTTAAACATATGGGATTAGTCTGATTCCGTTGCTAAAAAAGTAAACCCAGCTATTTTTAAACAAAAATATAAGTAAGTATTAATAAATTAATTCAATATTCCATGAAAACAAAAAACTGATCTCAGAATTTTATTCAAAATAAAAAACTAAATCAGAAAAAAACAGGTGTTTAGGTCAGCCATTAAAACTTGATTGGTGATACCTAGATTTTGACACAGTAAGAATAATTATCCTAAAATGGCTAATTAAATAAATCTAAATTGCTAAACGATACTTCTTCATATCTCCACACAGACAGACACAACGTGGATTTACCACTTCGAAAGGGAAAAAGCGTGACGCTACATTGTTACCTCAGGTTATTTTTAAACAATGGCCTTTATAAATTCTTACTGTAAAATTATAGAAACATCTCCAATAAGTGGGAAAACTGAAAGCTAAACGCAGAGGGCGCTTCGTTGACTGTACAACTGTATACCTTGTTTACGCTAGTGTCAACTGTCCGGAAAAATCGCATATTTTTGTTTCTTCTGAGTATGCTGTAGTAGTTTTTTCTCCCTTGCTGCGATCGACTCGGATAGTCGCTGCGACCGACTTTGCCCAATGCCCATGCCTGCCTTAGTATGACAGTCACGAATGTGCCACCAGAAATTAGCAGTTTTCCTCGCAATTTCATACTAATTAATAATCCAACCCGTACGTCTTACAACTGTCAATAATTAAGTATAGTAAGCAATAACAGCGTTTACCAAAAATCAATACGCTTGAAATAATGAGTAAAATGCTTTTGGTTTCTTTACTAACTTAATAATCATGAGGTTATTTTTTTTGGCTTACTTACACTTTGTGCACTAATTGCAGTACAAAAAATATGACTAATTAGGAACAACGAGGTTCATGAGTATCTGTGTGCATTTGCTTGCAAAATGGTATTTTACTAATTTTGCTCAATAGAAAAGTCTCCCAAAGTTGTCATTTGTCTGTCACAATATATATTTTTTAGAACGTTACATTATGTTGCTCAATCATTCCTCTATTATAATATAATAGAGATGTATGTATACATCGCATAGAGCCTTTTTTCTGTTCCTCTAAAAGTATAAGCTGAAGATGAAGATGAAATTCTGATTTCCGCTGTCGTGTCGGGTAGCCCAGCCCTAAATAACAATGTCTTTACTACAACAAGACAAGTGTGAAACACATGTTCTGTGTAGAATAATTTGAATAATAAATTAAAGAATAATTTGAAATCAAATTAGTAAACAGTAATTAGTAAACCAGGTTTGGTTTCTTTCGGTGGCCATGTGTAGATATTTGTTCAATATCAAGATCTATAATTTAATGCAATGATATCGTCCACACATTTAGTAATGTAATAAATTTCCTGAATTTGTCTATTTAGTAAATTAAAATTAAATCCCCGCGATTTAGGTTTGGTCTTAATCGTTATTTTAGCTCACAGCCGCAAGTCGTTTTATAAGTTATGATGACCATTAACAGTTTTAAACACGAAATCGTGTCGTATTAATTGTAATCTAAGTTTTAGTCATAGTCTGTCGCCTAAATAGCCTCAGGCATCGCAGTCATGATCATCAACATCTCCCAAACAAAAATATTCGACAAGTGCGACTCGAAGTCACGTACCGAGGGTTCCCGAAAAATCTAATATTCTTGTGAGGGAATCACAAATAGTTTTCCAAAACCCTTAACTTATGCTGCCTTGCTTCGTGCCTAATTTAAGTTTAGTAGGTGCCTTATAACCGACTTCCCAAAGGAGGAGGTTTACAATTCGTCCGGATGTTTTTTTATTTTTTATGTATGTGCCCCGATAGCGCCTAGACGGATGGACCGATTTGAAAAATTATTTTTTTGTTTGAAAGGGTTTACCTTCCCATTGGTCCCATTGACACCAGGTCAGGAACTGATGATGGGATCCCGGAGAAATCGAGGGAACTCTTCAAATATTATAGGCAGACCTATAGTGATTTTTGTCTTTTTCATAATAACTCGTGCAAATGCACATGGTAAGCATAATATTGTGATGCGGAACTGATGATGAAGACCACACATGGCCACCGTAACTGCTCAATACTAGGTACAAATACAATGCGTGGCTGACGGGCAGGCAACGCATAGCCTAAACCGGTGGACTTAGAGCTTTAGAGCCATGAAACTTTGTACAGAGATTCCTTAGTAGCGTACCCTACGCTACTAAGCACTGAGATGGGATTTGACAAAATTAATTCCCCAAGGGGCAGGGGGGATAAGGGGTTAAAGTTTGTATTAAACTCAATCTAATCAAATAGGGTTTGTGGAAGTCGGTTTTTTCTAAAGTTTACTTTTTGTTTCAATAATGTCTATTCCCTTGTAAGTATAAAGCAAATTCAGCAAAGCAAAATAAAATAAACGACTGAATCGTTGACGCTTGAACTTGACCTTCGAGAATTTTTATTTCTTTATAACTTTAAAACTTTATAATTAAACTTAAACATAACGATTTACACACAGGCACATACATTGCTTCTGGCCCCACACTACACGTAAACATCCAAGACCTGGGTTTTTTTTTGTTTTATTGTCCCCTTTTATTATTAAATTATATTTATTAATTTAAATAATATTTAACTTGATACCTACACGCGTTCTTGAAAAATACGGTCTTTATGGACAGACGGGCTGATAAACATGTGATGATAAAAGCTTCACCGTACCGAACCCTAAAAACTAGCCGTAATCTGCTGAATATGTTCCCATCATCCCTTAAAAATCCCGAACCGTATCCGTATCGCCTCTCATAAGTATAATAAAAGTTTTTTTTTAAATTCGTTATCGTCCAATGGCAGGCAACACCTGTTGCGCCAACGCAGTTGTGCACGCTATTGACGTGTTATTAGATGACGATTTACTGGATAGGGTTTTAATTTAAATAAGTTGGGCGTACTACCCTGTCACAGGTTAAAATACACATTTGAAGATATACTAAGTTCCTTTTGCTTATACACTCAGCGTCAAAAATATCGCACCTTGTTGAAATTTTACTTTGTGAAAAACAAGATCAATTTCTTTCAGAGTAGAATTTCAAAAAGGTTCGATATTTATGACGCTGAGTATATATTTTAAGACCATCATCCAAATACATACAAGCATTTAAAAAATAAAAGTTATATCATAAAAAACAGAGCTCCGTGTTCTACTGGGTTTCATGCTTGCCTCTCATGCAGGAGATGCAGCTTCGAATCCCGGTGCTGACCATTACCAATGAACTAAGTATGTACGCGTTATAAGGACGGACGTTCTAACGGTGATGGAAACCTTCATTACTGCATAGCTGCGGCGATGGGCTAGCCCCCTGTCACGCAAAATGGAGTATTGAATCACTGGCTTAAAAAGTGGGCAAGTTGTGGCTCTGCCACCCCGTATGGGAAAAGGCGTGACGCCATAGTATAATATTTATGCTATTTTAAAATTAAAATAAAAAACATACATTTCTTCCGCAAAATGACACCTTTAATTGTTTTATTCATGATGTTTTATATAGTTTAAGGTATTTGCCGTATTGTATCCTCTACTATACTAAACTAGTGGCTCTGTGAGCTGTAGACCTCGCGAGTATGTCGGTGGGAAAGCTGAACTGCTAACACACATAAAAAAAATAACCCAAATAATTTTCTTTCAATAACACATACAAACTTATGAATGTACCTGGTTACGTACATGCAGTATGAAAGTAGCCGCACCAATAACTTTGTAAACTACATTTCGCGATCTTTAATACAAGCTATTGACTTTTTACTAAAATTATATAGTTTGTTTCACTCTCATGGTCTTTACGAATCCAACGACACCTCATTTGTTAATATCCATCGAGCCGTTTGGGTTGTAGCGAATTTTTTACATTTTAAAACCCCATATCTCCGCCATTTTGAAAAAAATCTAAAAACTGGCTCGAGTAAAAAATTCTATTTATTTTTCCAACCTGCTCACAAAATTTCACGAAAATCGGTTCATAAATGCGACCTGTAGAGGAGAACAACCGGACAGACATACGAAAGCATTTTTGCCCAAACCTGAAACGGAGACGCTTCGCTCGCTTCGCTCGCTCGGTCAATAACACAGCAGCATAGCAACGCAAATCGATCCTTGGTCAGCTCAGCTTCGCCTTTACACCGCCAAGATGGCGGACAGACATCTGTCAAAATTACATTCTGAATTAATTACGACGGTCACAAAAAACAACTAGATTCTACCGTGTGCAAAAAAATATACAAAGTGTAATTAAGATTAGCTATTAATACAGTAAGGAACTGACTTGTTTTATGTCTTGTGGCAATTACTTACGTACTGTGTGAGATAGCCATTTTTGGTTTTTGAAAACTTTTTAATCTGATTGATCTTCGTAATTTCAACAGGTACCGCACTTGTTAAACAGCTACCTTACTAACAGCTACTCACACGGTAGACTTACTTATATATATACCCTATCCAATATAACAGGCAACTTGAAACTTCATAAAATCCACTTTTTAAACACTAGGGATGTTACCAAAACAATCAGAAAGAATTGAAATTGCTTATTCAGTTGAACTAACAGAAGAGTCGTCATCGCCATCACTGCTATCAGCACTTAAAGATGGATTTATGACTTATTTGGATTTTATGAAGTTTTAGGTTAGCTGTCAAGTTTCCTGTTATATTGGATAGGGTATAATGAATGAGTCATTTACGACATTATTTTAAACCCTTTATCTTCAGAGCTGTGGCAATGAGCTAGTCTCCTAATATGCAAAATGAAATACCTATTTCATGACCTAGCTTTACGTGGAAAAACCGGTGCCTGCGGTCCTCGTTATGTAGTTGGGATTTGTTTGGGAAACTACGAAATATTGCCAAAATATCATCTTTAAAACGAGTGCCATATGATATTCATTTGTTACTGGTTAAAAATAATCGTCAATATTCTATAAACGAACCATCTATCTGTGTCTCTATCTATGTCATTGTGTGTGTGTGTCTTTGTTTGTATGCGTACAGTACATACAACCCAACATGCGTATGCGCCGAAATGCGTTCCATTAACATGCCATCGCACCCCCGACGCCGACGAAATGGCGGGGTGATTGTAGTGTGACCAAGCAGTCTTGGCACTGGAGGATAAGTTTTATTCACGGCTATACGCCTTGGGGAGACTTGTCTTGTATGTAGTACGTATGGAGAATAATACAAATAATACCATAACACATGCACGCACCAAACTGTAGACTGGAAGAGAAGATCTTGACTTCTGTCCTCTGTATATTGATCTCCGTACCTTCGAGAGGTGGAGGCCAGGAGATCCATGGCAAGGGATTAACCTATTTTGGACTCCTGTCTCCCACTGCTCCTAAGATTGCATGATCACTAGTTCGACCTACTTACCTACTATACCTACAAAATATGTTTGTCTTTTTGGGAGAAAATACAACAATTTTTCATTTAATTTAATTTTTCACTTAGTCTTCTAGTGGATTGTAGTTTATATCACATGCTGTATCTGAAATTAATATTTAAGCCTACCATTTATTTTTATTATTATCATCAGAACAAAGCTCTTTATTTTTATTCATTAACATTCAGAAACCAAAGTATCAAGACACCATCATCCCGCTGCAGGGGCAACAAATCGTAGGCGTCTGTAGCAGGGTGGGTCGCATAAAGGCAACCTTTTTTTTTCCCAAATTCTAAGATTTTTTCTACCTGCGAACCGGGGAATTTTACCTGACTGTGCCCATGCGCAGATTTTAGTGCATTTTAGATTTAGAAGGAAAAAAAACCGCCCTCCGTTTTGATTTTGATGCCGGTATAAAGTAGGACCCCCTTTTTGCTTGAGTTTTTTCAGGAATTTCACTTGCTCTAGAATGTAAGGTGTATGTTGTGGTTTTTGTTAAATGTTTAGGTTTTTTCTGGACAGTTCCGGGGCAAGGGTTTGGTGATTTGACATTTATTTTGGTCTTTTTTTTCAGAATCCATATTTTCTGAGGTGTTAATGGGATACCGCATTTTTTTATCGGCGACTAAACGGTTTTCCTGCTGTTATTATTAGCTACGATGATAAAATCAAATAGAACATGATTTTACTGCTACATTTCCTCTAGAAAATAAAGAAAACCAAAAAGAAAAATCCCAATATAAACTTGTAAGTATAAAAAGAAGTTTTTTATACTTACATTGAAATAATTCACACTAAATAATATTTACTGTTGACAGTCACAATTTACATTAAAATTGACGTCATATTTGTAGATATTTTTAAATTACTGCACAAAGAGACATTTTAATCTAAACCACTTGCAAAACAATGACTTAATTAATCAAACATTAAACCATAACCTCACCTAACTATTAAACAATGAAAAAAAGTTTTAGAAAAACATAGTTAGAATTCGCACGCGTGCTAAGAAAAAGTGAAATATTTGCAAAAAGTCAGTCATTGTAGACTTTTTGTTAGGAACTTTTTGCTTCTGGATTTTGAAAAAAGTTTTTTTTTTCGGATGCGTTCAAGATACGTTTAAACCCGTTAGGCGCACTTTTTGCCCTTTTTCGGGGCCAGTGTGTAGTCATTCTGGTTTTTATTCGGTTTGGTTTTTATTTTATAGTTCCTTACGATTGCATAACGTTATAACTGTTGAGAGGGGTCAGTGTATCCTTTGTTTATTTAGTGACAAAAACTTTTTTACTCGTGTTCGTAAGATTACAGTTTTACCTTTGTTAAGGCGTATTTAAAATTTGTGTACCAACTTCGATTCGTGTGTGGAAGGGCCTAAGGTTTTGATGTTAAAGAATAACTTGACCTGAAAGTGTTTATCCCCCTATCCCACCCTTAGCTTTTGATACAAACTGTCACCCTCCAATTCCCCCTTTTATGGGATGAAATTCGCTAAACCTTCTTAATTCTACCTAACGCTACATAAGGTACAGGGACTTTACAATAATAGCACTTATGTATTTAAGGATTATGCATATAATTACTTACTTATATACATACATACTTACTTACTTACTACTGACGTGCTGTACTTCTACAAAATACAATGCTTCTAGGAAAAAATAATCAATTATACAAACAAACCGCCCCAAGAATCGCCCGGACCAAAGATTAGTTTTCTGATTTTATAGCACTTATTATGAAGACACTACATCATGCTGTTTCCCATATGGGATAGCAGAAACCCAATTTCTGCCCAGATATAGGTAGTTAATGGAACTCCTTTTCTAAAAACTACCATCGCTCTGAGTTGCAGAATTTATTACTTTACAAAAATAGTAAAAATACTTTTATTTTATTTCATTTTAACATTATTAATATGTGTGTAACAATTATTATGTATTGTGCTAGCACAACGTAATACCAAATAACAATACAAGCATGATGTAATTACTCGCGTAGCAACAAGAAATGATCACACCGGGAGCTTTTGCCGAGCTTTTTGAAAGTCATGGTCATTGTCTCACATAACTCGATTCAAGTTGCCAAGCTTTACCAAGCTTTACCAAGCATTACTTACTTACACACGTGCGATTAATTTCAATATATCTAACATTAATACAAGCACTGAAAACAAATAATACAATTATTAAAAACATTTTTAAAAGTATGAGATATTGGAGGATGCTAAATAGGAGTTCATATTTTTTCTGTAAATACATTTATTAAAAAATACTGTGTATATTGCTATGTTGATATGCCATAAGTTATTAATTAAGTATGTGCTTTAAAAATAAACGGTACCACTTATAGATTGAGATAATTTATAAATTTATTATCTCGGCATAAAATACTAATTTAATTAAAATTAACATATTTTTTACACCTAGGACATCCTTAAATAACGCCATCTCAGTTTTTAGACTTTTTTAAACTGTGTTTCAAATAAAGTTTTTATTCTTTATCGTTAACCTATTCCACCGGCATTATACGTATTATAATCTGATTTCAGGAAATATGAAATTAAATATATGTAACCCATTAATGTCCCCAGTCCCCACCTAGGAGCACATGGCAAGCCTTTATCTGCAAACACCATACTCATTGCAGGTCAATGGAGGGGTTTTATGACTAGGAAAGATTAAAAAAAAAACTTTGTAAATAAATGGTCCTTACATTTTAATTATAACAAATTATTAACATAGTAGGTACCCTACATAATGTTTTATTGCAAAGTTATAATAAACTATACATTATAAAATGTACATTTGACGAATAAAGGTCGTAAAATAAGGATAAGCCCAGAAAAACCACTTTTTATTGAGGCGTAGCAAAATAGCAGCATGCTATTATTATTATTTCAACAAACATAAAATATTTTTGTTAGGTCTATCAAAGTCAATCATCAGTATCATCACACTATCTTTAATTCGGATCTTGATTGGACATTAAGATTAGTCTAAATATAAAATATTAGATTAGCCACCATTTGATATTTAATTGAGTCATAAACTGCATATTTTAACTACATACCTGTTCTTTACGTTCGTATTGTTTTTAGTGAGAAGAAATTTAGACTTTACGTCAATTAGATAATTACAAAACTTTAACATTGCAGACTATACAATCGACAACTTAACATACGTAAGAAATATTCATAACATAATAATAATCATCGATACAAAAACATTTTGAAGACAAACTTATCTCAGACAACAACAAAAAACAAGTAACTACCTACATAGTACATCAGGTAACTAGCTGATTCTTATTGAACCAGTGACGTAATATAAGGGCCAGTACGCGCAGCGATTCCTTTCCGCGCGAATCAAAAATTCGTGAAAAAAAAACAACTAAATTGAGAAATCTGCCGAAAAAATCGCCAGTGCAGCTATCCCATAGTATTGCATGTGTTACAGAATTGCGGGACAAAAATCGCGGAAAAAGGCTAGTTCACGTGTCAAGTCGCTAAGAAATTGAACTAAAGCAAGTAATCAGCATGGGGTCTAGGCAGGGTCTGATGATGGAGATGGAGCTGAAGCCGGAAGGTAGCCAAGGGAACTCTGTTACCAAACGACGCAACCCTGTCGAGTTTGGGCTCACTCATTTGATTCGTTTTGATGAGTACTTTGATCCCGCGTGAGTTCCAGGGTCTGATGATGGAGCCGGAAGGTGGCCAAGGGAACTCAGTTACCAAACGATGCAACCCTTTTATAATTTTTAGTTTTTTTTTAATCTATAATTTATTTTTAAACCAATGTTAAACGGTGTGAACCACAAGCATATCGAACACATTTTTTTCTATGCCGAATTAATAAAGAAAGACCATAGACATTACACTAAGGGAGTAAGTTAGCCGAGTCTAACGCCTAAAATAATAAAACCCTCTTAGGGGGGCAATTCTGGCGCTAGCGAGATCATGACCATGGTCGAAATATCGATTTTGAGATACCGAAATCTCAATCAAAAACAAGAAAAAGCTATTCTTACGACTAGCCTTTCGACCAACCAAGATATCTCGACCCGATTTCGTTCGAAACAAATAAAAATCGAGATCGTTCTCGACGGATTTAAGCAGTATCAAAACCGATATCTTGACTGGGGAGAGGATCTCGATAGCGCAAGAATCGGGGGCCAGTTTTCAATAAATTTTTAGTCGAAACCGTCGGTCGTCATAGTGTGACAAAGAGATAAGACAACACTCGAGCTGAGAGTTTTATAGGGGCTGAGTTTTATAGGGGCTGAGTTTATAGGGGCTGAGTTTTATTATTAGAGGCGTAATGTCCGGTTTCGAGAGTTTTATTAATCTCATGCCGAACTCATTTTCAGCCAATCACGTGCCGCTATTTTGAATTAATCTTCGATTATCTTTCGTAATTTATTTTGGTTACATACATCACATATGCCATTTGTCCACCGCCGCGGTGGCCGTCACGATAATGAGAATGGCCATAGTAAAATAATCAGCCAAGTGCGAGGCGGACTCTCACACGGAGGGTTCCATCATTGTACCGAAGGTACAAAAAAAAACGAAAAAAAAAAAACACGTTTATTGTATGTGAGCCCCCATAAATATATATATGTTATTCTGTTTTTTAGTATTTGTTGTTATAGCGGCAACATAAATACATCATCTGTAAAAAGTTCAACTATTTAGCTATCACGGTTCATAAGATACAGCCAATTGTCTATTTTTCTATAAAAAACCGGCCAAGTGCAAATCGGACAAAAAAAAATAGGGTCCCGTTTGGCACGCTTCGGGTACGGAACCCTAAAAAATGATGGCCTCGAGATATTTACTATGGCTGTTCTCGTTTCCGTTACGGGGCGTTGGCGGCAGTAGATTTGGATACGTGAAAACCAGCCCTAAACTAAGTCGATCTCAAGACTGAAGGTCATCTTGATGAGTATCCGCATGTAATACTTACATAATCATATGGCATGTAAAAAATATGTAGGTAACCTTTTGCAAAGTACACGATTTAATTGTATTAGGTACGCATATGGTTTCCGCGGATAGTTCACATCTGAACAAATAGATATAAGTTTTTGTTTTGGGTTGATAAATAAAATAAAATAAAATAATAATAATGTAAACTTGTGATTGTGAATTTGTGGTGTGTGTGGCCAAGTATAGCATCATTAGCATACTTATAGCACAGATAGGTATTATCAGGGTGCTCATCATCCCATACAAATTAGAATTAGTAACACTTCCTAAAGAAGAGATGGCGTGAGGAGTAAGATTTGTACTTTAAACGCCATGGTTTCAGTTAACATACTTCTAGGTGGCGCTAATCTTGGAATAAATCCTATATATCTTAGCGCCATCTCGTGGTATTTGCAATTTTTCGATTGTGCTGCCTGCACCAAGCGATAATGGCCTCGAACTAAAGAAGCTTCCGTAGTATCTCAGTTTACGCCGGTGTCATATTATGTTCTAGGTGGTGTATCTGTATTTGTATAATATCATCTTATAGAACCAAAGTCGTTGTCTTTACCCATACGGGGTAGCAGAACTTTTTGGGGCTGGTTTTTTAATGATGATGATGTCTTCCAAGCCGTATCCGGTCACGGCGATGCTTTATGAGGTCCCTGGTTGGTTTGAGGACTAATATGACTAATAGTAAGTATAGCCAATCTTGGCAGTAAAAGTACGTGCACATTGAGTGCAAGTTAATATTCCATTTTCGTAGTTGTAGCATATGACTGCAGGTGGTTTAGTCTTCATGTTGTCTCGCTAAGTCAGTCCGTCTTTGGGTTTCGATGCGGTAAACGTTTTGTTGCACCAAGCGTCGCCATTCTGCGTGATTTTGTGCCTGTCTCTCCCACGTAGAGGACTCTATGTTGCATATCTTCATGTGTCTCTTCTGAACATCCTCGTATAAATGACGCCAAACATCTTGAGCAAAATTTGACGTGGTGGGGAAAGTTTGCGCATGTACACTTACGTGCCAAAAAAACGACGCACTTAAAATTTTCAAAACAAATCGTACCTACAGTATACTGCATGAATCTTAGTGCACAACACTATATACTTACTTAGTTCAATCGATAGAAAATGAGAAAATATACTGTACCATTTGCATGAGGGACTGAGCGGCAACAGGTGCACAATAACTGTTTGAGACACGCGAAGTAGGTACATTTGCTGCGAACTATACAGATTTAATGGTCTGTGGATATGACTATCAAAATAAAACTGTAAATTATTTAGCGACATTTGTCGTCTTTATTGGTGTCTATTAACAAATAATAATGATTTGACAAAAGACAAGATTTTTTATGGGATACCTATGATTGAAATTCCCTAAAATTACGTTTTTCCACGTACACCTATAAAACATAATAATATCTCCATCGATAGAAAACTCATCATATACCATCTTTCTGGCTTGCCTTTTTAAAACTACGTTCCGACGTCGAGGCATTTTTTATCCGTGATTTCACTGCACGCAAGTGTGGACTCAAAGCGGGAAACGATGGTTGACTGATCTACCAATAGCGTGGCTAGGCGCGCTCGATGCGATGCTCCTTCCGCACGCCGCGTCCCGCACCCCATACCGTGGTGCGCAGTATCATATATCAGATGATTTCTGCGCATGCAAGGTCATTTGTTCAAGTTGTTTGGCGTCTATTATATCTGAGGAGCTGGCCGCCTGATTTCCGCTTGCCGTCCTGTAGTTCTGAGTAGATGATGCGTTTCACCACTCTCTACTCGGGCATTCTTGATACATGTTCGCACCATCGAAGTTGTCTTCTCGTTAGATACGCCTCTATTCCACCGACATTTGCTCGTCGTAGAACATCAGTTGTTTGTTTGTATTCAAAAGTTCTTTATTTATCAATAAACAAGTTACATTGTAAATGCCTAGTTTAATTATTTAATCCTACGTAGTACCGTACTTAATTACTCAATATGTTTTTGCAGGTATTTAGAAAAATAAACCCATAGAAACCTTAACACATAAAATATATTTGAGCACAAGAAAATAAAAACGGCATAGGTAAGTAGTTAAGATTATGAATAATAACAAGAATTGTGTTTGCTTTTGGAGTAACTTAGAACATCAGTGTTTCTCACACGATCCGACCATTTGATGTTCATAATGTCCCGTAGGCATAGAAGATGAAATTTGTCTAATGAGCGAATATGTTTTCGGTACAAGCACCACGCCTCTGAGGAATATAATAGATTGGGCAGCACTATCGCCATATAAACAGATGTTTTGGTAGCCGACCTAATGTCATGCGAATGGAACACCTTGTCCCGAAGTTTCCCAAAGGCTGCTGACGCAGCTCCAATCCTGGCATTAATTTCAGGTCTAAGGTCACAATTTCACGTGATGCTGCTACCCAGGAATATCCAATACAGTAGAAATAAATCAGTAATAACCTACAAAAACTCAAAAATAATTACAACAGACCCAAACAATCACCTACCTACCTTTATATCGAATAATACACGCGATTTCAACAATAAAACTAAATCCAAAGCATTATAAATCTGCAGACACACGCTATAAAAGAAAAAATACATAAAAAACTGCATTACGCATCGTGGGAGAATATTTTTTTGTCAAAAACTTCTCTTTTTGTACAAAAATGGGGAGGTTTTTTCTTTGTGCAATCTCAGGTGGCCCGTCTTTTGCGCTGCACAATAGCAATTGATTTGGGTCATAAAATCTCGTAAAATATTACGTATTTATATGATTCCTTAGTTGTTGTACTAGCCAACACAAAGTAAAGCAAATTTAAGTCCCCACCCAGGGGCACAGGCCTTTACCCGGATACAAGTATACCACAAAATATTGCTAATTTTTTTTGTAAAAAATACGGATTAATTTAAACGGAGTTTTATGAGATAAGAGGTAAATAGGTACCTAAGGCTATTCATTCATCTGCTTACGCCATGATGATATTGATTAGCCATACCAATTTTAAAACGATAATGAAGCCAATCCCCAAGCTATCACAAACATCTGCCTGTCCACTGCCAAACATTCACGACCCATCAAGATTTAAAATCACTTAAAATTTTAAAACCTTAAAACTAAGACTGACGCCGTCGCCACAGGATGCAACGTCACAAATTCTAATAAATTCCGAAAACTATGAGAAACACACATTTCGTAGATCTACCATAGCAAAATGCTGTGCACCAATCCACCCACGCCCCAAAACCAAAACGAAGTAAAACTCAAGAAATGATCATAAAAATGAACCTTAATTTCACCAGCAGTATCAGCGAAGATTGCTTGTTTAATTACAGTGCAGTAAGTCATTAAGTCCGAAATCGTATTATTCAAGATGTTGCACACATTATCTTAAAAGTAAACGACGAATCCGTCCACAGCAATACTCAAAAATCAGCTTTATGTGAGAGTGAGAAAATTGAAGTTAGGATGGGAGTTATTGATGATATAGCACGGTTAGGAGATAAGGGTGGTTGGCAGGTAAAGAAATTTGAACATTTCGAAGGGATGAAAAAAATTAGGGTCGATCTCTACGATACAATGGAAGCTGCTTTAAGGCGTCATGCTGAGCGATGGATGGACTCCAGATACTGTTTTAGATTTTTGGATAGATTTCCGGAATTACGACGCCGAGATTTTTAATTACTTGCATGCAAAGATTTTTAAGAATATTTTTTTGGACACCTGGAAGCAAAGTTTTGTTTAGATTACTATTATTACAGCCACACACCAACACACAATGCAACAAAAAAAAACTTATCATACATATATTTCTGACTGACAAAAATAATAGTGTTAGCATAGTTAGGTTACTCTGAATACATTATTGATTGTATTCTTAAATCGAGTGGCCTGGCTGTCTACCCATATAATAAACTAATGACGATAGTTCAACATATGCCGTCTAATCAGATTCTAGGCATACAAACTAAAAAACAAAACCCATTGAACACATTGCCACAATAAACCCCAAAATAAAAAATAAGCCTCTTATTGAAAAAATAGCGCCCGTCTTCCGACAGGAAGAGGAACTTATTTGATTATAATAAACATGAAGATATCGAAACAAAAAAAAAACTGTAGAACCAGGTGCACGGAGGAACCTATTGTTTTTTTGAAAATCAACCAAAACCTTCTATTGTTTGTTTTGTAATAAAAGTGCTTTGAAAAAGCACACCACCCTTTCGTTTTGTGAGGATGCGCCAAAAAACATGGCTGCAAAAAATATTCAAAAAGTGTATTTTTTTCAGTAAGGACACCCAGAAAGTTTTTTGGTCGACCGGTAGCTTAAAGGAGTCGTTTTTATTGTAAAAGTAAAACACAGGGTCCTCTTGTAAAAGTGAAAGTTTCTATTCGTTTACAACACTTTACTTTTTGTTTATGCAGTTATTATTATTTCTTTAGTTCTGGCGTGGGCCAGCCCCCTGTCACGCAAAATTAAGTACCTATTAACTTATTGGCTAAACATAGGCACAACTGTACCGGCAAACATTATGTTCAATACGTGTTATGTTTAAACTATTTGTATCAGGTCACGTCTTAATACTAAATATTTTTTACTTTTGCTTAATTTATTCCTGATTTAAGTTAAGACGCTATTTTTTGTACACATTATGCAGATGCTGTTTTACTATCTTCAAACCTAATTAACTACATCCAACACCTAAGCGATTTTAATATTTAAATTACGTATCTGTTCGTAACGGCGTAGTTAATTAAATTTAAATAGGTTTTTCATCTCGTATTTTAAATAGTTTGTTGGATGTATGGCTTGTGTACGGTACGTACTATTACCTACTTAGTCAGTATTTTCATTTAGCACTGCCACTTCTACAATTTACCGGTTAGCTTGGGTGAAGTTAGTATATTGGTTATGAATTATGATATGATTTATAAAATTCATGATTTTATGATCATAACATAATTCTTATTGTTTTAATATTGTAACAATTTTTAACTTTTGACATTTTTATATTGATTGGACTCTTGTCTGGAAAATAAACAATTTAATTTAATTAATTTTAATTAATAACTCATGAAAAACACGAAAAATCTACAATTTTCTGGCTCATTAGGAGTACAAAAAATAAAAATACAAAAAGCTTTATTTCAGCTACAAACTTAATTTTACGACCTCAAACATCTTACATAGCGATACTTAACTTAATTATATTTTATGATAACATATCGATTAGTATACTTACAAGGAGAGACTAGAAATTCATTCAGGGTTGCACATCTAAAATATTTGTTGGCTGTTTGGCGTCATTTTTGACCTACCTTACCTACCCAATAGCACAGAAGAGATAATAGTACCCAATAGTACACGTATTAAAATAGTTTCATTGATCTGGGTGCGAAATCGTCATTGAGACATAGTTGAGACAACACTCAGTGCTGAGAGCGGTTTAGTATTAGCCTAAGATCGGCCTTACAGTTTGTTCCAGCTAAGTATACTTAAGTGACTATAGAAAACTTCATAAAGTCCACTTTTTAAACACTAGGGATGTACGTAACTAAAAAAATCGGAAAGAATCGAAATTGTTTATTCAGCTGGCCCCCGATTCTCGCGCTATCGAGATTATCTCCCCAGTCGAGATATCGATTTAGATACTGCCTAAATCCGTCGAAAAAGATTTCTATTTATATTTATTTCGATCGAAAACGGTCGGCTGGTCGAAAGACTAGTCGTAAGAATTGCTTTTTCTTGTTTTTGATAGAGATTCAGCAGCAGTTCATGCTTTTGGCGATTAAGAATATTTTTCATTACAGCATAAAAGAAACCATCTATAACCAAGTTGGACTCTCACTTTACGGCATGTGTGTTAGTATATTAGACTGGGCCACTGCAAAAAACTCTAGATTAATCTAAATGTCTAGTCTACCTCGAAAACCTGCTCTGCCTAACTTGTCAACCTGTCAAGATGTGAATACAAAATTAAAATATTCGATCTCAAATCCCAAATTGTATAGAAGTAAGATGCAATCAACTTCCTGCATCCGTAAACGTACCCAAAACAGGTGAAATAATGCACAATGAAACATTCATTCATATGAAAATACAATTGATTGAAAAAACTTTATAATAAGACGGTGACAACCCTTGCCTCTTGTTAGGGTTGGTTGAAATTGGCTTTAAAGTGCAATATTGAAGTGTTTCAAGAGTTTCAAGAGAAAATAGGATTTTGAAAACATTACATATCATATTCGTATACATCGGGTTTTCTTTCGATTTTTTTTTGAGTGAAGCCTCAAAAACTAAATATTTTCTAAACAGTAAAAACTCCTCAATAGTAACATTAACACGTTTGGTGCCAATACGTCATTAGACGGGACTAGGAATTAGTAGTCTTATTAAGGAATTAGTAATACTATTACTATGTATTTCTGTGATAATGTTGATAAGTCTTTTGACGATGGACGTTATGTTTTTACTTGCTCCTCGATTTCATTTTTTGTGACATATTTGTGATATATTTTACTTGATAATTATGTTAATGTACCTACTGTTTTTATGGACCTAGAAGTCTGAATTAAAGAAATAGAATTGAAAATACTAGGAGGACGAATTGATTTCAGCATGAGATACAATCGGTTGAGACCATTTACTTCTTAAGGCTTTTGAGTTTATCTTTACTTGTTCTTTTACTTACATCGTGGAGTATTTTTTCTCACTTAAGACTCCTAAGAGCACATGGCTAGAGTAAGAAATAGATATAAAAATTACAGAAAACATTGGTTCGTAATGGCCCTTCAATATATTAGATATTAATTCCGTCCTGCCTCAATTTTGATCCCAAGGCTTTCAGCATTTGTTTTGGGCCAAAAAATAATTAAATGGACCAAATACTCTTCATTGTTTTAACCATAAAGTAAACAACAAAAGTGACTAGAGTTCTCAAGTAACACCGATTAAATACGATTGTAGTCCCTGTGTCTTACGAAATAAGGTCGGGATAAAGTTGTAAATGGGTAGTTGGGTCGGTAGCTATGGAAGAGTGTCCTTCAAAACACAGATGAAAATAGACTGTCACTTTTTTGGAAAAAAATAGTTCTGAAAAGTATAAGGTAGGTAATTATAGGTAGGTAATTGGGATCACAGAAAAATAAACATGTGGGCTAGGAGTAAATTTTAAAATGATATACTTAGACAACTATTCTCAAAAAGGAAAAACTCAATACTTATACAGGTTTTATATACTATAACTTTGGTATACTATAAGTTAATCTTGCATTCAATCTAATTCACTGGACAACGAGGTGATTTCGCCACCTCAACTATATTTTGTTTAATCCACATTTTTGGCGATTTCCTTGACCTTCGTCAAAATCGAAAGTGACGTGATGTCAAACAACGCCGCTTCATTTTACTTTTTTTATAATTATTGTTAAACTGCAATAAAATAATTTAAAAAGATAGCCCCCTGTTTTATTTTAGTAGTCTCTCTACCCCTTTGTTCATTGTCATAGACCATGTCTATTTTAAAAGCAATAGGGACATCGACATCAAAAAGGCCGCATGTTCTTGGTTTATTGTTGTCATTTTATTGTTCTAATGTTATGCTTGTTTGGAAATCAGTCACAAAAAAGTGGCCAGGTGCGAGTCGGACTCGCCCATGAATTATAAGACTTGATGTTTGTGTTGTAACTTAGTTTTTCATAGTGTTTGTATGAATGACAAAGTTATCTTTGCGGTTTTAATAAATGTGCTATATCTTAAAAACTGCTTATTATATTTTGTTCAAACCAATTTTCATCGAAAGTTTATATTGAGATACAAAGCATATATTTTTTATATATTTATCACTCTCTTAATTAAAAAGTTAGAGGGGGGGGGACACAATTTTTTCCACTTTGGATGGGTCTGTCTCTATGGTTTTGGGAACCTCCACTTCATTTTTGGAGACCTATCTATAGATACCCCATTAGGTTTGATGAAAAAAAAAAAATTTGGTTTCAGGTTCATGTATTTAATTTTTATTTTTTTCAGTTATTGTATCAAAATCGTAAAGCGGTTCATAGAATACATCTACGTACCAAGTTTCAACTGTGTAGTCTTAATAGATTTGGAATAAAGTTGCTGTGACATACTGACGGACGGACAGACAGACTTGACGAAACTATAAGGGTTCCTTGTTTCTCTACGGAACCCTAAAAAACTGTACCTAAGAAATATGAAGGTTATATTCAGTATCTTATATATAAAAAAATATTCATAATTGATTTACAGAATTTATTATTATTATCATGTCTTAAAATTACGGGAAAAAATACAGGAAAAAAATACGGGAATGCAAATCTACTTAAATTAAATTTTCACTCAAATGGGATTTTTGATACCTATATTTATTTTGGAGGTTATAAATCTTTTGGCGTCTTACATAACCCAGAAGACAATGCCAACATGTTAATTGCAATCCTTAAACTTTGACCAGACGGTTCTAATAAATATTTTATACCTACACAATACAAACATTTGGTTGCCAAAAAACCGGTATTTATTTCAGCATGGTGACAGACAATGAATCTTCGTAGACTCATCTGACGTCACGGCCGGCAGCAATGACGGTGACCCTCGCAAGTTAAGACGGATTCATGCCCGGATGCGAAGCGAACGATTCAGTCTAATGGACACTCAAAGTCATCATGGAAACAATTAAGTGACACTTTATTTAACCAGGAGTCTTTGCATTTACTCATCAAGCCGTAAGTGAGTTAGACATTGAAGTAACTGTGCCCTAACTTTTAACCCATTCCGTGACGCCGACGTCCATATCCTTACTCTTGGACCCTGCAATTGCGCAAAACTATCTAAGAAAGCGAAAAGTTTTCCACATCAGAATTACTCCATTCTTTTTATGAAAAGTATTCTATTTTAATAAAATCCCAACTTATTATATTGATATGGGGTCCACTGTGAAGCCAATGTCCCGTCACCCCTAAGATTTGAGTAGCATCTGCCAGCAAAGCCCCATTGTCGGTCCAAAACATATGCATATTCATTTTTATTGTTGCGTTTCGTATTTATGTAATGGTCCAGTGAAAGTGACCAACCGATAATAATATTTACCTCATTGAAATGTGATAGTTTGATAATGATGTATTCGCTATGCATATAACTATCATAAGACAAAAAAAAAACACAGGCGAAGAAAAATTATTTTATGTGTCTAAAAAAAATAAATATCGGTTACGTTAAGTTTATCATGAAACATTATTAGCCGTACTTCTTCTAGATATGTTTTCTCGGGTACTTCTTTGTAACAGAATTTTGCATACCAATTTCTTTTCCAAGAGAGGCAGATCGATTCCGGGAGGGACCCGCTGCATACAATTAAGCTCCCTCATTTACGCCTGGTCAATGACAGCACTCTGTTTTAATCAATACCTTATTTTTTCGCGCGGCGTCCTTGGTTTTTTTTCCGGCGCGACTACACTGCGCGTATTTCACTTAATATGTGTCAATCGGACTCTGCGTTTTTCTACGAACAACGCGTATAACACCTTACCCCGTTTTTGGAGTGTATTTCTGCAAAAAGCTAGACAAAAAAGGCAAAAGCTCAGCCAAAAAATTGTCTACCGAGCAGTACATAACTCATATCGTCGGTGATGTAGCCATTTTAATTATTATTTAATACCAGGAGAGAAGCACGTGGCGTCGCTGCTATCTCTGTCTCTCCACCTTGCGGAGCCGAGCCGGCATCTTGCTGTCCCTATCGCACCAAACCCACTTACACACATAAAAATCTTGAATAATAAAAAATGTATACACATTTTTTTCGCTTAACCGCCGCAAGGTTGTGTGAGTGCGTCTCGCGTCCAGCGAGCGAGACGGCGCTACGAGTCAGAGCGGCCTGCCCATGCCCCCACTCAGATTTTTTAAGCTCCACTGTGAATGTTGGCGTCCGTGTGATTTTTTTCATTTTTATGTGTTAGTGTACCCCTCGCCCGGTGTAGTTCACTTTTTCTACTATAGATCTGAATTTCAGTCTCGTTTTTGCTGCGCCGCTCTAAAGGCGGGCGAACGGGCGTTTTGTATTGCATTTTTGTTGTCGCTCCACTAGCCGGTCGAAGATTACTTTTTCTGAGCAACTTTGCGTCCTCGGAGCCGGGCTTTTTGTGCGAGCACATGTCGTCTTGAGACGTGCACACACGCTCGCTTGCAGCCGGTGCACGCGAAACCGTCTGTGCGACAAGGACAGCGCTCCATCACGTGTGGATTTGTTGCCATAACTATGTATACGGCACTAAAATATTGAGCAAAAAATCTGGTAATTCGGATCCTAGTAACGACGCTTGGCATTCATAATTTTACCGCAGGGTCACGAGCACGGATCCCTCTTTTTTCTCTTAAAACTTTTTACCGAAGAAAACTCAAATAAATGCATACTTTTTTGCGCATGAGGACCTTAATTTTTTTTGAAAATTCTCGCGCCTCGGACATTTGCCTTTGGACGTGTTGTGACGTTAGTGTTACCATTATTATGTGATATATATTCTTAGTGACAATTATTTAGGAACAAACTGTGATTATTATGGTGATAAGTTGATGGTGGCCACGAGAGTTTTTTGGATAGAAGAAGGTATGTTGGTATTTTTACTTATTATTTTTTCAACATTCAAACAAATTGAAGGCAGGTTTTTCCCTAGTCTGTCTTATTGGGGTGGCGTGGGGTGGTTGCGCCCCTTAGGGGGAAGTCGGTATTTTTACGTAAGATCTCCCTGTTGACTATAGGATAGGTAGGTAGATACCTAGTTGTGTATAATTTTTCGACGCGCTGTTTCCAAGTGGCGATGGCGGTCGCCGTCTGTCAAACTCGACCTTGGGGCATGCTCAGACTATAAATACGGAAATATTTTCGGACAGAACGCTGTGATGTTAGAAAAATTTGATTTACGTTACATTGAAATGTGTTATTTATATTCGTCATGTTTTTTTTTTAATATTTTTTGGCATGGTCTTTTATTAAAATTTATTTTATAGCATAGAAATTACTGCTGAATAACAATTTCATTTAAGACTATCAAAACTTTGGGAATAAAAACCTGTTGTCTTATCACAGACTGTTATATACAAATACGGCGTTACATTCACGTGTTATTTATGAAAATCCTGCCTTCATGTTTTTTTCATACATTTAATTAAAAATACAATTATGTGAATTTATTGTCTAAATGCCATCCGTATTTCATTATAAGTTGCAACCTACAGAATTAATTTTAAACTGGTCATCATCCGAAGTTCATACTTAGTTCGGCAAATAGACGTCAAACGACCACAGACCGAGGTTTAGTCACAATTTCTACTTGACTTGATTTGAATAGAAAAAACTAGTTCACTCCAGTACTTTTTGCCCCATAGCCTTGTATTGCACGGTTGAATGGCTACGAATCTTGAAACTGTTGGCTGATAGGTGCTCTGACCAATGGACAAAAAAATCATCAGCAGTAACTAAGATTATGGTCACAAAAAATAAGATCTTGACACAAAACGAGCGACTAATAATGTCAATGTGACATAATTTGACGAAAGTACATACCTACTCTATAAACGGCATTAAATTACAAAAAGTAAAGGGTTTGAAGGGTTCACAGTACTTCTGAGATAGTATAATAGACTTACTGAATATGATGCTCCTGAACGGGTCAGGTTTTGCTGCAATATGTGGCCGGCAACTGTTGTTATACCTACCTCTCTTAATCACATGACAGAGATTGACACCAATAGTTGCCGGCCACATATTGCAGTGAAAATATGGCCCGTTTAGGAGCACCATATAAATAGACAACTATCTCATAAATAACCAATTTAAAATACCAATGAAATTGTTAATTCGAATTTTGAGTCACTGACCTTTATTAAAATTAATGAAGTTCAAAACTCTAAACTAAAGACATAAACCACAAAAACAGTTTATGGCCATCCATACAATCGAATCGAACTAACATTTAAAACCAAATATCATCGCAAATCGCGCCAAAACACTGAGTCACCAAGTTCAATTACCAAAGTTTTTTACAACAACCTGTATACAATGTAATACGCCATGTGATTACGGCAGCCTTATTCGATACGGCATGTGGGCTACGGGCTGTGCCGACCAGAGCGTTGACACATCCTACGCTACACCTTGTCACCTGCGCTGTTAAAAAAACATCTGCTTTTTTACACTTCAGATCTAGTTTGCGCTTATTGCTGACCAGTTTGCAACTTCTAATGAGATTTTGAGAGTCGAGTTAGTTTAAAAAAACAACATATTGGTATATTTGTTTATTGATAAAATATTATATTTCTCCCGCAGCATCAATCTCAACGAAAGATCTCGAAGAACTCCATGACAGGAACAGGAAGATAACACAAACATATTTTTATAAAGCAAAGAAGACAAGTGCCAAATAGAATAACTACCATTTTTATATTTAGATAGAAGAAATATTATAACCGCAAAGATGATGGAAGGAAGGACAATCGATTACCGGACAGATGGGGGTGGGCTGGATTACCACAACTCTCCATTAATGGCTGAGATACCCATCGACAACTACTCCCATATACACAGAAGCATAGAGCACCTCAGATCCATCGGGGTCCCTTCTCTAGACCACCACAGACACTTAACCTCAAACCTAACTGATCTTCGGAGATACGACCCTCACGAAGAGATGGAGGTGAAGCCGTCAGTACTGAGGCTGAACGAGTTTAAAAGTGGTCTGCATGAGATCAGGGTCCAGGATCAGGAGAATGAGCAGAGGCAGATGACGCCTCATGACGAGGGGCCAAAGGGATACAGCGCGCCGTCGACGCCGCTTTCTGAGAACGGAGGGCATATTGGACAGGAGGAAAAGGTAGATCTTTTATTTTATACCACGGGCTTCATTTGACCACATTTTTTTGTGAGCCGTCTATAAATAGGGTGCAATTTCAAAGTATTGCTACTAACTTAATTTACATGTTTTGTAAAACATTTAGTTTTATTTTCAGCTAAAACCATAGTTTTATTACAGTAGCTCTATTAGTAGCTCAGTTAATCATAAAGTTTGATGATAACTCTTGACAGCGTTTATCTAATATTCGTAGTTTTACTGTGCCATCTTGTATGTTTTTCGGATAAAATTGTCTCGTCTTTGGTCTTCATCTATTCACGATCTACAGAATTCATTATTGTATCTACTTAATTTGCGAACTGCTATGTGTGTATTTTATATACAATTTCAATTATCAGCATCACAATACGATATAATCATCTTCATCCTTGAATCTGTCGGAACCGATTCAAGTTGTGACGTCATTCTATATTCGGCGTTTTAACACATTGTTCCAACTAATCCCCGGTCATTAGTTGAATCACGGTATAGTTCCGTATCGGAACGTACCTGTTATATCATAAATTATATATTTAACTTTTATAGCACGTATTTTTAATTTATCACCGTCACGTTTGTGTTTAGTATTGCCTCGGGCATATATTTGGGCTATTACAAAACGATCACCATTTCAGATTTAGATATGATGAGCCTTACTGGATGATCCTTAATGGACACTAAAATTCACATATAATTTTACGGACAAGACATGCTTTTAAAAGTTCATAATGCTCAAAAGTGGTATTTGGATTGGATATCTACATCAAGATCCAACAATCAAATACGCTATCAAAAGTGCTTACTTCACGATATTCAAGTGTTCTTCCAAAATCTCGTCATTATTTACAATACAATTATTGTTATGTTAACATTTCCTGGGTTGCTACCCAATGCCCATCAACTATTATTGTATTTCCTGCTGATTATCCAATTAGATTTTATAATAAATCTTATGAGTGTTCAAAAAAATTGGTCCTTATGACTTGAAACATCTAATAAATTTTTATCTACAGTAAAATTTGCGGAATTATCCACAAAACCATACTTTACGTTTATGAAGAAAAAAATGTGAAGATTATTTTAATGGTTTAATTTCGGCAATTGCTCAAATGAAAGCCTCCAAGTTACGATGATCATTACGTGCTGCCACGAGCTTGGCGTGTCGCGTGACGTCTATAGACGGAGCGACAAGCGTTTAATGAAACTTGAGTTAGATTTTACTGTTTCTTATATAATTTCTTATATAATAATTTCTCTGAGCGATAATCTCATTTTTATATTTTGTCTACAAAAAGTGGATTCAATTTACTCGATAAGATATAAACCATGAACTATGATGTTTTTAACGCAATACCAAGTCATGTCGTAAAACGTTTATAATACCAGCTGAACGCCCCGCTACCGCCCGTCATTGGCACCGGGGTAGTGTACGTTAAACATCGATAGACTATCGATAGTATCGATAGTAAATGGCTATCGATACTATCGATAGTTTTTCTAAACTATCGATCGATTGTTTACTTGAGTAATACTGTTATATCCCTAGAGGCGAGGCATGCAGGTTTGAGATTGTGTTCTATGGTAGGGGAATTACCGTACGTAAATCATTTATTTACACGAAAAAAGTCAGTTTGTGGATGTTTTCTCGCAACATTGAAGTTGTTATTTGCAACTTCAATGTTGCGAGAAAACATCCACAAACTGTTTAAAACGCAGAAATAGGTTAAAAGAAAAGAGATTAAACGAATTGTTGTTTAAAAACAAAATAGCTGCTATTTTGATGATTGATTTTAGACTTTAATAATTAAAGTCACAAATCAATCATCAAAATAGCAACATAATTATTATGATGAATGCTGATTTTTTTATTTCTATTTCGAATATATAAAAATAAAACTCCGTTTCGTGTAATATTTTTTTGATATCACGCTTAGCCAAAAAAATGAAACTATCGATAGGCTATCGATACTATCGATAGTTTTTAGTAAAACTATCGATACTATCGAATTACCAAACTATCGATGTTTAACGTACACTACACCGGGGCATTAGAGAACTGATGGGTACGGATGTACCTTGAACATGAGCCAAGGTTGCTCAAGCCCGGGTCGACCAGAGGTTGTGCCTATTGTCAGATACCGCCTCAAACAAAATGCAATTACGAAGCTGAGTAATTAAAGATCGAAATTTGATGTTTCCGTAAAAGATACGCATCTTAAATGGATTTGTGCAGCGTCGGTGTTAATTTTTACGATTTGTTGATTATAATTTTTAATTATATTTAATTTACGGAATGGTAGCCGAGTGTGACTAAATATTGTTAAATGATTTGATGTTACACGGATAAAGTTATATTAATTTATCGCATCATTGAACTTATTTTATTTAGTCTTCTTCAAATAATTAATAATCGTCAATGAACATGTTCAGGATATTCAATGTCAGTTGAAGACAAAACTGTGCTATTTCAAAACTTATTTTCCCGGAACATAAGATCAAATATGATTAGTACAAAATAAGTATGAAAATAACTGTCGATAACTACGCTCTGTGACCCGGTGTAGACTGATATTGGTTACAAGGTTTGAGATAAGCTCCCCTTCCCGGTAGTCTTTTTAGGGTTCCGTACCCGAAGGGTGCCAAACGGGACCCTATTACTGAGACTTCGCTGTCTGTCCGACCGTCCATCCGTCCGCCCGTCTGTCTGTCACCAGGCTGTATCTCATGAACCGTGGTAGCTAGACAGTTGAAACTTTCACAAATGATATATTTCTGTTGCCGCTATAACAAAAAATACTAAAAATCAAAAGAAATTTAATATTAAGGGGGGCTCCTATACAACAAACGTGATTTTTTTGCTCATTTTTGCTCGATATTGATAATGGTAGCAGGTAGACGCTTAAAATGTTCACAATATATTGAGTATATTATTTACTTAAAAAATAAATAATTAAATTAAAATAAAATTAATATTTAGGGGGGGCTCCCATACAATTATAATATATTTTTTGCGGTTTTTTATAGATAATGGTACGGAACCCTTCGTGCGCGAGTCCGACTCGCACTTCGCCGGTTATTTATTTCTTGTATAGCAACTATCAACAATATCAACATACACATGACATAGATAACACCCGAATTTGAACGTAGCAACTATTGTCAAAGAAAGTCTGAATCGATTAAAAGTTTGAAGAATTGCTCCACAGTAGGGTTAAGAATATTCATACTAAACTCTAGTGTTAGTATTAACCCCCAAACTCAAGCCATTGTCATTCTCCAAAATTATATTAAAAAAAATACATTAAAATTAGTTTGCCAGTGGGTACCAACGTCAAAAATTAGACATTCATTGACGTCTTGGTACCCACTGTCAAAATAATTTTAATGTCATTTTTTTTTTATAATTTTAATGTCAATATTGTTCCAAGGACTGGATTGTCCTTACGCTACCCAGCGTGTTAATAATAATAATAATAACGTGGGACGGCAGGTCAGTAATCCATACTATTAATGTGCTGTAAGATTTACAAAAACATTGGATTTCTATTCGATAAAATTTCATAATAAATAAATAAAAATTCTATCTTTTATATACATAAAATATCCTTTGAACATTCGCAAATATTATTATCTCTCAAATAATGTTTGCATTTGATGAGTTATCAAAGTAAATAGTGAGCTTACTTCCTTATCTTGAGGGTCCGTAGCACATTCTCTTGGCGTTTCAGTCAGTCAATCGAGCATAAAATGTACTGCATTTCACAAAATATTATTCATAAATAACATAGCTTCATGTTTTTAGGGTTTCGTATCGTAGAAGGAGAAACCCTATTGAGATCACTCGTGCGTCTGTCCGTCCTTCTGTCCGTCTGTCACAGGCAATTTACTCAGAATATATTGGACCGATGAAGTTGAAAATTGGTACACATATCAAAATCTGTTGACCCAAAGACAGAAGTGCAATGTAACTATATAAATATGGAATATGGGGGCCACTTTTGCGGGGCCAAATGAGAAAGATATTATAAAAAAAATACAAAATATGCCGTGGGGGACATATCAAATAAAAGCGCACGGTGTGAGTATTTTTACAATATTTTTAGACTTATTTTGAAAAAGTTCTGCTCAATAATATGACCGATATTGCGCATGTCATCAAAACCTCTTGCTAGGGTACTTCCCGAAGTCCTAAAAATCGGAAATTTGGTACGCAAGCACATGTTTGCACCCACATTCCATAAAATCTCCGAAATCAAAGTTGCAAAGGTGCAAAGTTTGTATGGAAAACTGAATTTTAGGGTACTTTTAGGATATTTTGTTGGATATCCTATGATTGTTGTTCAAAAACCTCTCAACGCGAGTCCAACTCGCACTTGGTAGTTTTTTTTACCACAAAGGGTGGCAAAGGCACAAATGTGCCCACATTTTAAGTATTATTCGCGTAAACAAATACGGCACTTATGAATAGTTTTTTCAAAAACATCACTTATACATGAGCTTTTAAAAATAGTCCAAAAATATTCAGTGACATTGGATAAAGCAGTAAAATGATTTTGGATTCATTTCCGCGGTTTTTTTCTTTTCAATTTGATATGTTTTCCAATGACGATTTTGTTAACCAAAAATATGAATTTGACTTTCAGTGGCCACTCAAAAAAGTAACCTTCACTTCTGGTTCGATATTCCTACTAACACAGTTTGGAATCCATATTTTGATTCAGTACACTTTTCTGGTTTGAATTATGTCTTTGTAGGTACCTACCATCTAAGTGTACCATATATTTATTATTATTATTATTTTGTATCTGAACTAAGACTTCACGGGACATTGCTGTCCCGGTCTTTTTTAGGGTTCCGTACCCGAAGGGTGCCAAACGGGACCCTATACTGAGACTTCGCTGTCTGTCCGTCCGTCCGTCCGTCTGTCCGTCTGTCTGTCACCAGGTTGTATCTCATGAACCGTGGTAGCTAGACAGTTGAAATTTTCACAGATGATGTATTTCTGTTGCCGCTATAACAACAAATACTAAAAATCAAAAGAAATTTAATATTAAGGGGGACTCCCATACAACAAACGTGATTTTTTTTGCTCATTTTTGCTCGATATTGATAATGGTAGCAGGTGAACGCTTAAAATGTTCACATTATATTGAGTATATTATTTACTTAAGAAATAAATAATTAAATTTATATTTAGGGGGGGCTCCCATACTTTTTGTTTTTTTGCGGTTTTTTATAGATAATGGTACGGAACCCTTCGTGCGCGAGTCCGACTCGCACTTGGCTGGTTATTTGTAGGCTTGCGTGGGGACATAGGTCCAACATGTAGGGGCCCCTTTCAGACAATTTGTTAAAACAAATATGAAATAGAATGCACCCGTTGGATCTGTTATATTATCTATTATTATAAATTTTATCAAAATGAATTAATTATTTAAAAATACGTACAAATAAATAAATATATGGCTAATTCTTAAGGACACGCCTACTGCAATTACTTAACAGTGCCTGCGATTTGTGAGGCGACACGAACTAAACTAAGGAAACTAATTAAAATTGTGTGTTTGAAAATGGAACCTGTGGCCACCCCGCAAGAGCTTTGAGCCTTTGTACAATTGTACTTTCATCTATCTATTATACGAAAGATTTTCTGTATGTCATTCTTGTGTAATACAATAAAGAAATTACGGAGATCTGTCGGATTTAGGGTTGCCAGTTTAGTGCCTTTAGTTTAGTTGTTTTGTCACCTCCCAAATAGACCCCAATATTAGCTCCAAACGCTCTTACGCAGTTACCATAGATTCCATTGAGTTAGTGTGCCCTTCAAAATTAGCCGGATTGTCGACTAAGTTTCCCGCGCAAACTCACGCGTCCGTGAGATCGATTTCGATTCAAGGCCACACCGCATTCCAATTTCAAACCATTGTCAATGTCAGTCAGAGCCCTGGCCCAGATTCCACTCACGCAATGCTGACTCAAAGATAGATAGTAAAGTGACAGTTGCTGTCCACTAAGGTATTCATATTCATATTCTTTAATGCATAAAACTTAAATAACAAATAGTGCGTAAAGACGAGCTAAAGGTATCCAATCAGATCGATTCTGTTGACATCACAACTGAATGAATCAACTGAATTTGTTTCAGAATAGGACCATATGCAGCTGGGGAAAATGTTTTGGATTTTAAGCTGTCAGTTCAGTGCTTATTTCACAAAAAATATTATGCTTCCAAATGCTTAAAAATCCCTTCAATCCTATATAATTCGTAATTTCTTTATTGCACACAATTAATTGACACAAACAACGAAAATGGTGTACAAAGGCGAGCTTATCTCTAAAAAGAGATCTCTTCCAGCAAACCAATTAATGAATAATTGAAGATGGATTTAAGAATTGATGCTTAAAGTGGTCGTCGGTGGTCGCGTCATTGTTACCGAGTCGCCATTTTTCAAGCAGAATCGGGTCCCTATCCGTTCATAGAGAGCTGCGCCAGAGCCCGCCACTAGACTCGTTCTAGGTTCTAGTTATTAACACATTCGCTAACGGTTGCGTGTCTGGACGGTTAAAAGCTCTGTACCACCGGCACAGACTGGAGCGTTCATTTTACCGGCAATCAATATGCTGTTTTTTGGTGTGTTTTATTTACAAGTTTACAACACTAAATATATCATTATGTCACGAATCACGATGCTTTTCAATTTCTGGGAATGTTGCGTTCACGTTTAGCTAATAATAATAATAAAGTTAATGTAGCCCATTAATGTCCCCACCGAGGGGCACAGGCTTTTAACCGGATACGGGTAAGATTGAGCCATACTCCACCACGCTGGCTCAGTGCGGGTTGGTGGAGGGGTGTCGGGCTAATTAATAATATCTACTTAATAATGGTCCATAATGGTCTAAGATCCCATACTCTATTTTGACAGGCAGGAGGCTTGCCCAGCGCCGCAACTGTTGGAATACGAAGGTTTCCCCCATGATGCCATTTTTTATGATTATATTATATGACACTAGTTTTGAATAAAGTCGTTAATTACATGACCACATCCTCTTTTAAGGTTATTTGCATTTTTGTTGTCGTCGTAACCTTAAAGTCTGCATGAGAATATCTGAATGCGATGGTCAAACAGATCGAAAACCACCAGATTTATTTACACAGTCATAGTCTCTAAAGAATGAGGGCAATTTCCCATACTAACGAATATTTCGACCGAATTCGTAACGTCTATTCACAAGAATAGTCATATTTGATGGATTTTTTATTCATGAGGTACTTTAAGATTTTTTGTTGTTTTTATCGCCAATTTTATAAAATTAATTAATGTTTATTTATATTGAGGTTATGTTTACTTTCCTTATTTATGCCCCTAAACTCAGACGGGGACAGACATGTGACACTGTGACAGTGACAGCCCATTACAAATTCTCGCTAAGATCAATGAAACTCTTCGTACCGAATTAGTTCCAAAAAAATGTGACAGATGCTCTATTTTCTTTGGCTAGAAATCAGTTAGAAGTTTATTACGGGAAGGCGCAACCTTATTGTGATATAAACCTGAGATATAAACTGACGGAAAGTAGTCATATGAGTTACCAATTAATACAATTTAATTTATGTAAATTGTAATGTCTTTCCTTAGTATGAAAAATAATACTGAAACAAATGATTTTCTTTGATATAGGTGGTGTTGATAGACGCGTTAGTAAGATGAGATATGATGCTGCCCCCGTTCTTTCGTCAACATCCTGGGGCCTGACTGATGCTGCTCTGAGAAACGCACTTAAATTGGATCGCTATCGCATCGTAAACACCCAAAATGGCGTCATTTAGTATGCTCCTAAAGAATCGCAAATAGATCGTAAATAGATTGCAAGCAAAGCGTACGATTTGCTTGCAATCTATTTACGATCTATTTGCGATTATTCATCAGGCCCCTGTGCGACGGATGTTGATTGTTGACATCTTTTTGACACTTTCGCTGTGAGAAGACACTTCTGGCTGATAAGGATGGTCCTCAATGCTCATGTGTTTCTGTTGCTGACTACTCTCCCTCTACGTACTTCAAAACCCACAATACTTACAACAGCAGATGCCTATTACGTTACAAAATGTAACACGTCCGCGGTATCAAAAGACACGGCGAAATGATACCAGTATCATCTGATCTCTCTCATTCAAATACCTCATAGATTGCAGGGGTTAACTTTATCTGGACGGTTAGCCAGTTATTGAAGATCTGTCTGGCCGAGTGATATAGCGAGTTTGGGAGATCATGTGAAAATTGCTTTTTCTCAAATCGGGGACGGTCAATGCCAATGTCGGTGTACCGCGATCTAGATAAGCTACACCTCTTTTGTTACTTCTATCTTATTTTCTTTGTGTTTGGGCCTATTTTCGAAATTGGTAGGTGTAGCTAACCTTGAATAATACAGGTTGTACTAAAGTAGACTTGTTAACGCGTTCAAACACATTTCGCCTACACTCTGAATATCGCTAATTGATGTGTTAATTTTTCGACAGCTGCTTTTTGTGAGTTTATTTGCATTGTCAAATAAAGCGTTCATAATTGCTGATGTCGTTTGTGCATGCTTTTGGATAGTATCAAGATTATTTTATCGCTGTATTATTTTAACAAAAAAATATGTTCATAAGTACTTTAATTAATCATATTAACCAGCATATCCGTATTTTTTAAAACGCCGATTTTCAGATGGGTTAAAATAAAGATTGAATTTGTTCAAAGGAGAAATATTACTCGAAAACAGATAATAATGTGTAATGAAATTAATGATATAATTACGGTTACCAAGTTAGAGTACCGTGCGTGTCAGTCAGACGGGCAAACATAATCATAATCATAATTTATTGATAATAAAATATTACATGTCACCTGTCAACATTTAAGAGGGTCCGGTAAGGGACAATGCCTTACCACAAAATTAAAAGCGATTCCCGTTAGGACCCTAAAATAAAACAAGTCTAGACTAAGGTAAAATAAAGCCCAGTTAAATAAACGGATAGGTATGGTTTGATACTTTGATACCTAAACGGAAAAAAGTTTGTGGTAATCTCCGAACATAGATCAGAATATAATTTTAAAATTCGAACGCTGCAGAAAATGTATTCCGCCAACAAAGTGTTGATCCTCGATGTTCGCTGATTCCCCGAACGTAATTTTGATTGACAACCACCATTACCAGTTCTTCTACATTGCGTCATGCCAGAGTATTATATCCATGCGTGTACTTATAATATATGTATGTTCTACTAGTGTTCGTGTGTTTTTTTTTTCGAAGCTTTTGAGCTGACTCCTACGTTGAGTGGTTGGTTGGTGGTACGTCTAGTTGGAATAGTAATTTGCTGTTGCTCTTGTCATCTATCACTGACATCACTGGCTTGAAAAAATAAGTATATCTATAGATGATAATATCACTATTACATATTTAACGATAGCTTTTTTTGATATGGGTCGGTTCTAGTAACTCAAAAGTTAAACTTAGCTAGTAATACATAAATTAAAATCAGAAAATCAACAAGTTAAATAAAAGCTTTTAAAAAATAATTAGATAACGGCATTATATAATTAACATTGCTATGCTTTATAATTAAAATGTTAAAATGTAATAGTAGTATAATAAGAGCCCCTAATTGGCCTAGGTATAAGTTATTTATTGTGCTGTACATTTTTTATATTGTGCTGTGGGCTCAGTACCCAAATAAACAAATAAACAATTAATTCTAAAATTTTGTTACAATAACCAAACATGTCCACAAAACATGTTTGTAAATCTATCACCTTGCCTTCAACAATAACCAGAGGCACAGTGCATTTAAAAATCCCCAAAAACGAGTAAAATAATAGGCCTCGTAGCCTCTAACGAAATTACAGTAATCTGTAGCCCGTCACGCGATTTGGCTATCTTTGTACTCTACAGCGAACGTTGTATGATATAATTTGACAGCCTCCCTCGCGGCTACAGACGGCATTCTTGGGTCTCAAGACTTGATAGGTTGGCTATAGTTTCGGGTTTTTGATCGGGCGGTACGGTATCTAACTCCTTATCCTAAAAATGCGCGCTTCTTACTTGACGAAAAACTGTGGGTCTTTCTAAGAATATTATGTAGCTAAGACGAAAATTCTCCAGAAAAATCGTGTTTGTTTTCCACCACATCGTACCTACAAGATCTGACGTTACGTGTTTCGGATGAAAAGTAAGCTGTAGGTCCCGGCTACTATCGCTTCTTGTTTAAATTAGTCTCAAAGCTGTTTCAGAAGCCATAACAGAGCAGCTTGAATATTAACAGGTTAGCCTCTAGCCCTGAACCAGTCGTTGTGGAATACCTCTCATCTTACTCGCACCCGAGTAACGACCTGTGCCCCTCATTGGGTACATTAACGGGCTATATTAAATTATATATAATTCATAAACCTACATAGTTTCAATAACTTATATGAAACCATGGCCACTCTACACTATAACACGTTATACGTTCAACTCCTGAGTCGCTTATAATAAGCACACGCTTGAATATTACTTCCTTTATCCAATACTTAAAGACAAAGCACAGCTGCCTAAATTCGCCTTCTAATTGCCAATGCAAAATAACCCTTATCAAGCACTCTTTAGAGGTCATGCGAGTAGGAAGTATTATGAAACTGTTGCGTGTACATGATTATTGTGATAAGTACTTGGATTGTAAGTTATAGGTACCTATTTTGGTTTTATTATTTCGTAATATATCTTTGTTCTTTGAGTTCTTCTACGGTGTAGACTTGTTTCCAGTTTGTTCAACAATGGGGATTAACATGTCTTTTTTATTTGTTTTGGTTCGTTTACAAAAATAATATATCGTCTAAAATTGCAAGTTAAAATTAAAAATATCAAGAATACTATAGTCAAATTTGGTTGGAGACACTGTTCATAACATAGACATATTAATATCGCTACATGTTGATTAATAATAATGGAATGATACACGTGTTATTTTTTTATATAATATTTGCACG
Source organism: Argyresthia albistria (assembly GCA_963457715.1). NCBI lineage: Eukaryota > Metazoa > Arthropoda > Insecta > Lepidoptera > Argyresthiidae > Argyresthia > Argyresthia albistria. The sequence goes on along the minus strand of OY735275.1, from coordinate 2,097,981 downwards.
ATCTAGAGGACAGGTAGACGTGATGACTTGTAGGATTTTAGGAAACTAATTGATAGCATTATTATGCAGCTAGCATAGTAATGCTATCAATTCACTGTAACACTACTATTAATTTCGCTGCAGACTCGTTTTTTAAGTCATCATGCGCTTTTAATATTCCGTTCGTAACGTAGTATACGACACAATACTGTAGATTTTCGCGTACGATATCGAACGTTAAAGAGACAATTATATAAATCGCACACAACATACACACACGCACAATACACAAAAATCCTCACACGCCATTGAAATCTCATCTAAGAAGTTCAATTGGTAACATTGACATTGACACTGAAAGCGCAACCAAAACAAAAACAACGCCATTTCTTTTTTTTTTTTGATTACATAACGCAAGGGCACGCCCACTCGGCAACACATCGGCGCGGCGGCGCGGCGTAAGCGCATGCTTTACTGCCTATGACGTCATCGGAACCGCGTATTTAGCCGCCTGGCCTTGACGTCGTTCAACAAGGCTCAAAATTAGGCAGTCGCAGTTCTTTCGTGTTTCAAGATGATGGTTCAACTGACAGGGTATCACGATTTATTAGTCTTTGAATAATTTTATTGTGCCTATACAACAGTCCAATGTCTACCTAGTCTAGTCTAGACGATGAGTTTGCTATTTCTTTCTGGTGGTTCTTCGCGGCAGAAATATTTCATAAATTTCTTTGTTGTTTACAAATAACATACAGTAATATCATAAATAGTGTACAAAGGAAAGTTTACAAAGAGATCTCTTCCAGATTCCAGAGGGTTGTCCATTAATTATGTGAGGCCGAGAGGGGGGAGGGGGTCAAGCCAAATCTCCTCTTACTTTGGGGAGAGGGGGGTCTCGGCAATATCACGTAATATTATTTCGCGAGAAAGAGACTGAAATTGCGAAAATTTTTGGTTAAAAAAGCAAACATGGGTAAAACACGTTCCTCCACGGAAATATAAATTCGTAGGCTGGAACGGAACCCTACGTGGTGTGTCCGGCCCGTAATTTTTTTCTACATATCATTTCCATTACCATTCATGTTGTTTGGTCGTTACTGTCATCAAAATATGTTGTTATTGCAGTTTATCACCGATTAAGATTAAATAGTCACACAATATAAAAGCTACCGAATCTTGAATATTGAGATATCAAAAATATATTTTGAAGAGCGAGCATTCTGCCGCAAAAACCGGTCATGGTTGTTTATGGCGTTTTTTTTTAATGAGATTTGATAAAATAAAAGGTCAAGTGCTAGTAGGACTCGTGTGCACCAAGGGTTCCGATCACACTTAAAGAGTGTTACACGTGTAATTAGGTTTCCAGTTTTCCACATAAAAAACTAAAGTATGATGTCATCCATGTAAACCAAATTGAATATTTTTGTAGAAGATTTTTCCCTTTACTTACGTGCTATAAAACCTTGCTTTGTGCCCATGATTGTAGGTTAACGGGAAGTACCCTATAGGTTTTGGGTCCAGTGCGATTTCACCACACACAAATCCCAGTGGTTTAAGTGGTGTTCCCATAATACTTAACTATGTTTAAATTTTTGTGAAAATGAATAAATGAAAATGAAAATCCAACCATTTTACTGCATAAACGGACGTAGCGTTCGATTGCGTTGACCTAGAAGGTTGATTTTTTCACAGCTCTGTATGCTACCACAAACCTTAACAACTGATATCAATTTCAGCTTGATACGTATACACGTTCTAGATGTGTTCTTGTACTAAGGGTTCCTTGTTTTCCTTATAAGGATCGGAACCCCAAAAAAATTGAACAAATATGTGTCACGCCATTTCTCAATGAGAGGAAAAATGTCTTTCTTTTTAAAATCTGCGCACAATCAGCCTAAGCCTCAGCCAATCACGTGCCGCCATTATTCTATTCATAATAGCTGCACGTGATTGGCCGAAACTGATTAACTTAATCAGCGCCCAGGAAACCGGGTGTTAATCTGTAATTAATTATTGATTTGGTTTAGTTTTCATGTTTCATGAATTTTCAAATGTCTTTCTTATATTTCTTTTTTTTTTAATTCCAATTTAGATTTAAATCAGAGCTTTATGAAATTATTTCACTCTAAAAACTAATTTGTTCCATAATTACGCTAGTTTATGTGTATTGTCTTCTGTTTCTTTTTGTAATGTAACTTGTCCTGTTTGTAACCCCTGAATGAATGAATAAATAAATAAATAAATAACAGTTTTCTTTACAGACTAGACCACCAAAGTGCTAAATCCCACAATAGCACAACACATATTCTGGAAGTACCACCACTTAATCAATAATATGTGGGTACTTTTATGTCAAAGTGCTGATCACTTTACAAGACCTATTGTTTTTATACCCATTGTTGGTAAAACAGCCGAGCCCAAAAACATTTGTTATGGGGGTTTGAAAATAGAACCTAAGGCGAACGGATAAGAGCTGTTGGAGTTCAATCTGTTAGTTCAGTTCGTGTTTCTGTCTTTGGCACTCTAGCACTGAAACAGGTGGACTAGACGGGTTGTTTTACATGGCAGCACACTTCTCTGCGATGATTCTTAGCCGTGTTTCAATAATAACTTTAGTATTAAAAAACCCCCGCATTAAATTGGCTTCCAGATTCATCAACAGGTGAAAATCAAAGGTCTCATCACAACTAATCTAATGAGTATAAACTCGATGGGTTTACTAGTAAGCATCCCAGGGTTCCAGCTCATACCTTCGAGCTTCGCACTCCATCATCAGATCAACTCGATGGTACCTTTTTCTCAAAGTTCTTGTCACTACGAGTCTAATGAGCTCAAACTCGATGGGTTTTCTACAGGGTTCCAGCTCCTACCTTTGATCTTCGCACTCCATCAACATATCAGCACGATGTTACCATATTCTCAAAGCACTTGTCACAACGAACATTCATATTGATATTCTTTATTGCGCAGAAACATAAAAAAATAAAATACATTTACAAGAAACAGTATATACGCAAAGGCGAGCTTATCTACATGTTCTCTACAATATTTTACGGAATCCACGGTATCCATCCTACCTACGAGACCGTTTTCAATTTCTTTCTTCCAGCAGGCCTCGGAGAACTCAAGCAGTGTCCTTGCTCACAGTACCACCTCATAGCACCGCGTCCTATGAGCACGGATTTAGACTTCGTGCTATCCGCTTGTGGAACGCACTCCCCTGCACCATCAGGGATAGTCCTACTCTCAATATTTTTAAGAGTCGTGTGGAGAAGCATTACCTGTCTTTATAGAATTATAGGTATCTAGTATGTATAATATTTATTAGTTTATATACCTATATTATATAAATATATTTCATATTTATTTATATAGTATGCACTAGTTTATGTAGTCTATTGATTTGTTTTGTTAGTAATAATTTTATGTATTGTACACATGGGTCTACTCAACCTGTCTCATCCCTATTTGGTTTGCTGGAAGAGATCTCTTATTAGAGATAAGCTCGCCTTTGTACACGTTTTCTATATTTTTTACTGTCCTATGTAACTTTTTGTGTGCAATAAAGAAATTGTGAATTACGAACGAACCTAATGAGCCCAAATTCGACGGGTTTACTAGTTAGCATCATAGGGTTCCCGCTCCCACCTTCGAACACCATCATCAGACCAGCTCGATGGTACCATAACAATCAGCTCCAAGAAATCTACTTTCGATTAAAAAAACAACATTTCACCCGTTTACGCTCCACGTGCTGAGAGACAGACAGACAGACAGACAGACACACAGAGTGACTGACGCGTCAAACTCATAGCACCCCTTTTGCCTTCATCAGGCGGGGGTTAAAAATCGGTTTAGTGTGGTTTAAAAGATATTAGCTTAGCAGCCAGGTTTCCATTTTAGGTCAGAGCTGTTTTCATAGTTATTGAATCAGACTCATTTATACAGATTTTTACGATTTGTTTTGTGCCGGTATGGGAAAAGGTGTGACGATATGTTATGTAAAAAAAATCCGAATACTACTACTATTTATTTCATTGATCAGAACAATGGCGCCATCAGTAAAACGGTAGACCTGATCCATTGCACACAATTTTCAGTATTCTCGTCTCCGCATTATTTTCTAGGGTTTCCTAATGTAAATATGGCTGTCACACACTTGAACAACTCTGTCACACACTTGAACAACTCTGTCACACACTTGAACAACTAGGTCATATGGCCAACGGGACCACCCTGGTGGGATGGGAATGAATGAGCAATTACGCATATGGTACATGAACATATTAAACACAGCCCACCACAGGACACAGCACAGGTTTTAAACCAATCATGAGGCCGAGACTTCACCAAAGCGGAGATGTGGAATATTTGTATGCGCTATGGAAACAGCTCACATCTCCGCTTCCATGGCGCCATACAAATATTCCACATCTCCGCACATCTCCGCTTTGGTGGAGTCCCGGCCTGAGAGAGTGATGCGGTAAAAATTTCTACGGTAAAAACCTGTGACAGGTGTATATTTTTTAATAATCATGAGCATATTCGGTCACTCACCTAAAGGAAATAGCTAGATTTATCACCAGCTATGGAAATGTATTTTTTCCTCACTTCCTCCTCCTCCCTTCACCGTTATAACATCTTTAACCCCTTCACTCTCAGAAGCCGACCGCTCGAACGACTGAACAATGGCGAATATAATTTTTAAATTTGCCGCGCTTTGCGATGCTCAATTCTAATTAGCCAGACTCTAGAAAGGTCCTTTGCTCCAAAAACACTAATTGTGATTAGCGCGTTAATCACAATTAAGTTTGACATATTTCATACATTTCATACATTTTGACAGCCGCTAAATAGAATTAAGACGCTAATCGTAATTAAGTTTTTGGTGCAATTGGACCTAATCCTTTAAAACATATTTTAATCTATTTAACACCTCTCTATTCAAGAGGAATTGATAAAACTACAGTCAAGACAAACATCACACTAAGGCCCTGTTCCAAACCCTCTCGATAAGCCTTACTGAATAGATATCTCATACATTTTGTATGTAAAATGAGACGAATCAGTCACATAGAGCTTCGAGTCCTTTTGGTACGGGTCCTAAATGTATTGTTGTAATTCTACTGAACAGATAAGGGTCCGTCTTAGCCGAAATTTAAGGGTTCCTTATCTATGCTAATTCCGCAGGTACTTTAGGGTCGGTAATTTATCCGGACCGGACCTTAGGCATTCATCCTTCAGACCCTTTGTTAGGGTGCAGTGTCTTTATGTTGTACTCATCAACTATGGCTGCGATGAGCTAGCCTCTTGTTTTAGAAATGGAGTTTGAGTTATCTTCTAATAGGCTTGTGGCCAAGGTAACCCAATAAATCTAGGAACAAGTCTTAAGTTGAAGCATTATGTACAAAATGGCTTGACATTCTCAGAATTGTATATTTCCTGCAGATATATTTTATTAAGTCAATTTTGTGCAAAAAAAGACAGCATTTGATGGCACTTTTCCATGATGTCATTCTTTTGTTATTTCATAGAACTCAGGAACATAAGTTCCGTTTTGACAGTACTTAAAAGTATCTATTTTGACTTGACCGGCCACAAGCCTATTGTGGTTATGTATGTACTATGTCGTTCTCTCATTCCTCAGATAGCGTTTGTCTGTGTGTTCATCTGGGGCTTTTGACATTTCACAGGTACTTACAAAAAGTCTCAAAAAAGTTTTCTGACCATCCATCTCTTGAGAGACCCGGGCTAAATTAACTAAATAACCATGTCTCGGCCCCGTTAGGGTAAATGGTCGATTTTCAATGTTCAGATTAAGTATATATGAGGATTAAGACATTTGACAGGTACATAAAATGTCAAATAAAGCTATCTGTATCTTTATCTGGGGCTTAAGTAATCGCTCCTAGACAGTGTTAACCGTGTCATCATAACGCTTATAATATAAACTTCGTAACCAGTTTTTTTGCTAATTAAGAAAAAAGTGACCTTTGACCTGATGGCACAATTTTGTAAATTATTTCGTTTTTATACTGCTTTTTTTGCAGTAACCAATGATTCTGTAAATAAAAAAATCTGTTTAAGATACCAGAAATATAGCAGATAATATAGAAGATAGAAACATATTTTTTGATTAATTAACTACTGTACTGAAAGCTAACGAATATTCCAAAAGTGGTTGTTAAACTTCTCTAAATATAAAGTCTACTGACCTCATAGCTTTAGAAATCTCAGTGCACTTATGGTAAGTCTGTGATAAAATACTATGGAAGAAAATAAATCAATATGTAAGAAAAATAATAACACAATAAAGACCTACAATATTCAAAATATTTGAAGATTCAAGAAGAGAACACGTAGATTCCAAACTCAAACACAGGATGCATCGACCTATCCCACGACCTTCCCAAACTTTTGAATTTCGAAACGCATCAAATCTACAAAATTCCTCCAAAACGTTATTCAAGATGCGTTCAAAATGACGCGAAGTCGGCAGGTGTGTCCCCATATGGCGCTGATTCGTCCAAAGGTCCCGAAACCCCGTGGGAACGCAAATCTCACGCGTCTACGGAAACTCTCAAAACATTTTTTTCCCTACACTCATTTCCGTTAGTGTTGTGCAAGGCTTTGTTCGAATGATCTATCGGAATCGGTATTTGCATTGCTTTGTTCGGGGGATAAATTCTTGCATGTGAATTAGGGATTTCCGAGGTTTTGTGTCTCTTAAATTTTGCGTAGTACAAAAATTGGACAAGCAATTGATATTTATCGAACAAATCGATCAAGGTAATCGTTGTTACCATCACCCAAAACAGTGACCCTTCGGACGTAGACGTTAGAGACTGAAATAAAGATTGTACCAGTAGTATTACATACCTCCAAGTAAAAAAAGTAAGAGGGTGGTATTACTAGTCGTACAAAGAGAAATTATCGTGCACCTGCTAAAGTACCTGCTTCATTGATTGTTCGAGTATGTCATCGACTCATTGCAGGTTAAAAACGTATTTTAGTTCAATAACATGAAGGTTAAGGGACCCTAGGCAATCAGATCTTAGAATTTCATCGTTAACTTATTTTTAGAGGAAATTAAATTAAAAAAAAACGTTAAAGCCAAGCCAAGCAAGTCCGACTGAGGAACATATTGTACTATTTTTATAATGATTAGATAAATAACAAGAACATAAATTTAGATGCGGAGCGAAATTGTATAATAAAACATTATGACAGACAGATTTTCTGGCAATTTTAGGAGACTTTTCTATCAATCAAAATTAATAAAATTACGTTTATAGGAAATTAAAGTCACGCTGACAATAGTGATAAACTAGCTAGTGAAAAAACGTACGGCAATAATACTCATCATTCCGAGCGATTTGTGTTTTGCTAAAGGCTGTTTTTGCCTAGGACGCCGTCTTAACGTCCGCAGGTAGTTCATTATTGTAATCATTGGGTAGTACATTTGTATGCTTCTTACCCAGGGGCACAGGCTTTTTACCAGGATACGAGTGAACCGGGCGGGACCAACAGCGAAACGTGTCATGTCATCCGAAACACGGAACGTCCGATAATAAACAAATATCATTGTTACATGGTCAGAAATTCGAACCTGCATCACCCGCGTGAGAAGCAGGCGGAAAACCCACTAGACCACGGAACTCTCAGGAGATAGTACATAATTGTACTATGACACGAAAATCTTTACACTAATCGGGGGGCACGGCAGTGCCCCCGCCAAGTCGAGCGCGAAGCAAACACTGCCGTACCGTACATCCTTTACTGGAACCATTTCGCCGCATTTTCAGGCCCCTATTTGAGAACCTATGGATAAGACCAGAACGCAGAAATTTTCGTCATCCAGTAAGCTATAATCACATATTTAATCCAAAATTTCAAGGCCATCTAGTTCTGAATGTAAGCAAAAGCAAAGTTTCGCATTTATGAAAAACTGTGTCAAATAAGAAAATCTAATAAAACAAATCAATATGCCCACGTTTCAACAAGGAAGTGAAATCCCACCAAAAACATTCTGTAAAAAACTAGCCAAGTCTCGATGGAGCTGCTTGTTTATCTCTAAAAAGTATTGAAATCTAGACAAAGTCGTGCCAAGTCTAAGGTTCCTTACTGCGATTTCTTTATTATTATAGTTAATATTGTGTGACTTGGCCGTTGAACATTCTTTATACGTTAGTGAATACAAGTCAATTTTGTTTACACGTAATGTTATATCTGTTGTAACTACCTATGTTATATCTGTTGTAACTCTCAATGTCAATAAAAATAAGTCATGGCAAAGTTATTTTTATTTTACATACTAATTTGCTTAAAATATAATTCCTTTGTATACCCTTAACCAGAAGCATAAAACGATCACGGAAGGTGCCTGCAGTCATTTTCTAATATTTCACAACGTGTTCCTATCAGGAAACTTGCAGTTTGTAATTTATTGTAATTAAATACGACGCAGTTGAAAATTGACTTGTACCCACTAACGTATAAAGAATGTTCAACGACCAAGTCACAGAACATTAACTATAATAATAAAGAAATCGCAGTAAGGAACCTTAGACTTGGCACGACTTTGTCTAGATTTCATTACTTTTTACAGATAAACAAGCAGCTCTATCGAGACTTGGCTCGTTTTTTACAGAATGTTTTTGGTGGGATGTCTTTAAACCCGTTGTTTAATTAAATCTTTGTGCGACGGATTAATTTATATTATAGTTAAGAAACATCGTATTTTAAAAATTCGGTCTACTTACATCAAATAAACGTTTCTCTATTTATGTAAATTGCTTAACATTTTCTAATACGGTCCATTTTTCATGGATGGATTCAAGTGTCAGAATAAATACAGAGCGCTTTTCGTAACGTCAACCTGCTCCTATTAGTCTATAATCACGCACGGCATATTTTTTTTTGCGAGACGTATTTTGCAGAGATTTTAAATAGAAATATCAGATTTCAATTATTTGTATTTAAATATAGAAAGAAGATATATTTATATATTTTTACAGACATATTAATACTCAATATTAAATTCAAAATATATCGCAGCAGTACACTAAAATAAACAATCTGTAGCGCGATGCGTGCCTTATCCAACATCAGATTTTAAAAAAAATGTCGCTTGCTAAAGATGTGTATTACTCCATTCCCGTAAAATTTGTGTAAAAGACCATGTATAATGTATATTGGTAAATCAATACCATTATCTTTAAAACCACTATAAAAATGAGAGGCTGAAACCAAGCAGTTTCCTGCAACCGTTTATAAAACTCCATACAAACTAAAACACACCTTAACGTTTAACTTATAGCTTCTAAAATTCAGCGAAAGATGCGTGAGAAATCAGAAGGTACTGCCGAGTGGTTTTCAGCTTTAGGGCGATAGAAATAAGGGTATTTTTTTATTGCGTGTGCTGAGTGAATAAAGGTGTTGTTTTGTGCGTCTGCGCACTTGCTTGGCGGGAGCGGAAATCATAATGGATGCTGGATCCCGAACTAACGATGGGACCCCATCGATCGACCGAAATTAAACAGACCTTTAAGACTATAGACATGGCATCAACATTACCACAGTTATACAGTATATTATGTAGCAATATGTGCCTGTGTTTAAATGTTTATGTTTTATGTCACCGTGAAATTTGTTCATTAATAAATTTATTTCATATGAGCATTCATTATTTTGTATAAAAATCATATTTATTTTCGAAGCAGGTTTTGATAAGTGTGTTAAATAATTGTGGGTACTCTTTACAAAATATGCTTGATTTTTACTTGACCTAAAGAAAATAAGGAAAAGATAAAAACGTCATTGGTTTTTAGAAATTGTAATTAAATACAATTCTGTAAATATAAATTAAAATTGCATAATAAATATTAAAACAAAATATATACCTATTGTATAGGCCTGATAAAAAAACATAGTTCTAAAGTCAACGAAAAAAAATGTTTCGTGCGCTTTCTGTTCGATACTAAGCTCGTCGACTTATTTGCTATGCTTCTGCGCAGGACTCGAGGTTTGATGGAAATATCCCTTACATAAAACTAAATTTTAACGTTGCAACTGATTGAACTTTAATACTTATTTTTATTTACTGACCTTTGGATATCTGCCAAAATATTATTTTTATAATACTTAATTTATTGTAAGGTTGTTAAAGTTTCTAAATAGTAGATATTAATAGTAATTAATATAAATGTAATGTAATTATTTAATTTTCTAGTGTCAAACAATGTAAGTACTGAGAATATATTTTATAAGTAATAAGTAACTAATAAGTAATCTTTATTCATAGTAAAAATATACATAACAAGGAGATAGTTTTGTCGACTACAATCATAACTAGGCTCACAGGCACAGGTAGCCTGTATTTATGAAGTATCAATACAACGTGTGAAATGTAATTTGAATTTCCTTTGATGGGATATAAATCTAAAAATATAAAGTACACGTTAAAAACCGAGTTTCTATACCCATAACAAAGGCAGGTCGTCGTCGGCCAATGCCAATATGAAACGCTTTTTTTGGCTGCACGATTTCAGACATTTCCAATGCCCAATGGGTGACAATAAAAAAAAACACGCGTAAACTTAGCCGTTTTCTACAGTTCACTTGGTTCGTATTCGAGATATTTAGAGTTTAAATTCGATCATTTGAGAAACGTTGTCGACAGCAAATTGGGTCTTGGTCGCCGCTTCTTTACGCTGTAACTGAGAAAAACAGTCGTTTTGAAATAATAGGTTTTTTTGTCAGGCACGCGCTTACCGCCCAGTGCGTTTTGCGATTTGAATATTTAGTTTGTCTGATAAGGTGTGAACAGACTGACGTTACGAGCGTAAACTATTCCTGACTTTTCGTATATATTTCGTATATATTTATTGCACATATCAGAAAAAAAACACAAACAATACAGAAAAGGCATGAACAAAGGCAAGCTTATCTCTAAAAAGAGATTTCTTCCAGCAAACCCAGGATGGACAGGATAAATTTTAAAACTCAAAACGGGTAGGCCTATGTGCTAAAGTAAAAATAAAATATAAATAAATTATATTACTAAATTACTGAATATAATAAATACCTAAGTACCTACATGAATACATATTAATCATATATATCTTAACATAAATAAACCCTAATACATATTTAATACCTACTAACTTTATGAAAGAGAAAGATAATGCTCCTTTACACGATTTCTGAAAATGAAGAGAGATGGACTGTCCCTGATGGCGCAGGGAAGCGCGTTCCAAAGACTTATTGCCCTCATACTTCTTGCTCGATGCTCAACATGCTCGATGCGAATGTTACATTACACCTTGTAACGTTTTGGTCAGTTCGCACCCTAAAGGTACGAGTTGGAACCCGGCAGCAGGCAGCAGCAGTCGACAGCAGCAGCACCCGGCAGCATGACGCGGCGACATGCTGCCGAGGTTATGATTTTGGAACCCGACTGCCGACAGCAACTGCCGACAGCAACAGCCGACGCGGGAGCGGGAGAGAGAGAGAGCACTACTGTCGGGCACTACTGGTCTGCAGTCGAGCAGCATGCAGTCGGCTGCCCGGCAGCATGCTGCCGAGCTGAATGCTGCCGGGTTTGTAGGGTATTTCATAGAAATGCATAGAAACCAGTATTGCTGTCGGCTGCTGCTGTCGGCTGCTGCTGCCTGCTGCCGGGATCCAACTTGTACCTTAAGGTTTTAATCTCAGTTTTGTTGCTTGTTTTTTTTTTCAGATTAAAGTAAATATCACTTTCTTTCATAGCCCTTACGTCCGATGCATGTTTAAGGACATGTTTAAGTTGTACTTTATATTTCTTTTTTCTTTGATAGCTTGCTATCACAGTACTGAACATCTATCTATTCATTTATCAAAGTTGATAAATGCTGACAAATTAGTCATTTTGCAAACAGTCTACCACAGGGAGCACTTATCCAGTGGAGAGCGCATAGATACATTTTCCTTTGAAACGCAACTCCTCAATCTACGGGCGGCGGGGGACGAGGTAAGAGAGCTGTGATTGGTCAGCTGTCTGGCGGCCCGTAGTCGTACATAGGTTGCGTATGCAAACGTATGTTGAATATAACAAACGTATGGCGAGCCGCATTCCCCCGCAGGCGCAGTCAATTGGATATAATAGTCTCTGGTCTACCATAATGGAAATACCTACGACCGACCCGAATGGAAACAAAATTTACTTCGCTGTTGCGTCTGTTATATTGAGATCAAACAGATAAAATATTTCAAGAGCCCTTTATGATTCAGATTACAATTTGGCAACCGATCGATTTCGCGCCATTTAGCCTGATTATTCGCTTTTTTCCTCGGACTGTGGTAATCTTAACGCATGGCTGATGGTGGCATTGGTGGCTTTTTGTCAAACGCGAGGTCGGAAGGAAAAATCTGTTGCTACTAGGGGGGCGTCCATTACTTACGGCGCCTCCAACATTGTAAGCGAATATGTAGGTAGTTGTAAACTACTTATGAAGAGATTCCTCCGTTCCATAACTAAAAGAATATTTGTATGCCTAGGTACAGGCCTATTGTAAAATTAGAGTAAGATGGATTCAATTAGCTAGGTGTCTAATTGAATGTAGTTTAGTTATAAGACCAAACCATTATGTCGTTAGTGTAAGCTACTCCAAAAGCAAACACAATCCTTGTTATTATTCATAATCTGAACTATGCCATATTTCTTTTCTGGTGCTCAAATCTATTTTATGTGTTAAGGTTTCTATAGGTTTATTTTTCTAAATACCTGAAAAAACATAATGTGTAATTAAGTACGTACTACCTAGGATTAAATAATTACACTAGGCATTTACAATGTAGCTTGTTTATTGATAAATAAAGAACTTTTGAAAACAAACAAACACTTACGTGAGGCGTTCAGGGAAGGAGGGGTCGAGCCGAATCTCATCTTATCTCACTCTGGGGAGAGGGGGGGTCTCGGCTGATATCACGCAATATTTTTTTTTCGCAAGAAACAATGAAATATTAAAATTGTTCATAAAATTGTATTGTAATTTTATAAAATTACTCCTAGAGTGAAATAAATAACCGGCCAAGTGCGAGTCGGACTCGCGCACGAAGGGTTCCGTGCCATTATCTATAAAAAACCGCAAAAAAAAAATGTATGGGAGCCCCCCTAAATATTAATTTAATTTTAATTTAATTATTTATTTTTTAAGTAAATAATATACTCAATATATTGTGAACATTTTAAGCGTCTACCTGCTACCATTATCAATATCGAGCATAAAGGAGAAAAAAAATCACGTTTGTTGTATGGGAGCCCCCCTTAATATTACATTTCTTTTAATTTTTAGTATTTGTTGTTATAGCGGCAACAGAAATACATCATCTGTGAAAATTTCAACTGTCTAGCTACCACGGTTCATGAGATACAGCCTGGTGACAGACGGACGGACGGACGGACGGACGGACGGACGGACGGACAGACGGACAGCGAAGTCTCAGTAATAGGGTCCCGTTTGGCACCCTTCGGGTACGGAACCCTAAAAATGGGTTAAATTAAGTAAAACATGGTTCCTCCACGGAAATATGACCAAATTTTTTTACAATAATATTTAACAATGTGGTTTTTCGAGTGCTGCGAAGTTGCCCGTCGTTAACGCGCCAACATTTTTTTTTTACAATGTATCCAACGCCTTTACAATAGAAACACACATTTTTCTAAATTTCACGTGAGATTGGGGGATGGGGGAGGGGGTTGAGTAAAATCTCATGATATCTCACCAGGTTGTTCAGAAAATCATCACGTAATTAATATACGCCCCCTAGCCGACCGCGACGCGACGACACGTGTCGCGTGACTGTGGGAGCGAGACAGAGAGCGCTGCAGGTACAGGTGTTGCAGGCTATGTTGATGTGAAAGAGAGCGAAAACGAGATGTATAGATGACAGCGGAATTTTGAAATCCATGTTCAATTTTGTAGCGACTGCAAACTCAACAGAAAATTTAAACACGTAATAAAATGAAAATAAATCATGTAAATGTGTTGTGTAACTCCATACTTTTTTTTTATACTGACCATAATAAGGCACCTTTAGGAAAAGACTTCATCAAAGTTCCACTTATGCGTAAATTACTTTTTTTACACATTCAAACTGAATTGTCTCAGAAAGTCTACTATTTACGACATTTTGTCAGAGAACATTTAATTTTGTTGTCATTAAATTGATAGCATTTCAAAAAAAATAGCATCTGGTTTTATTATCTCATACGAAAATAGTTGGGAAACGATGGGACCCGTATTTTTTATTTTATTGTTTATTCTTATTTTTAAGTTATAATTCAAGATTTTTAGAGTTACTCATTCTAAAAGGGCGTAAGTACAATGTCAGGATTATAAAACGTTGAACTTTTGCCCGTCATTGCATCAATAAAAAATTAAAATGTCATTATTCTGTCATAATATCACCCCCTGTTCCGAGTCACGCCAAAATCGATTACAGTCCGAGTAAGTTTTGGGCTTTTGGCGATACAAAACGATAGCATCTTAGACGCTGTATTCCATTATGGCGCTGACGGCGATGTCGCGGAACGCACTGTCAATATGCGTAAATACTCTTTTGTTTTTGTGCAACTTCGTGACAAGTTGACAACCAGCAGTGACAAAATTTAGATGACAGATGATGACTGACAGTTGCTTTTTTATTTATATCTAGCCTGTGGAACACATGCCATAAATCCTGACATTGATAATTTGGAACACATTTCAGTTTTTATTATTTAACTCTTAAATTACTGATCTAAAAATTCTGAAAAAAATATCTAAGAGCTCAGAACACTTAAATCTCAAAATGGTTATCTAATTTTGGTACCTTATCAAAATGAAAGGTTGTCAATTCTCGATCGATGGGCATATGTTTTATGGGAAGTATTTTTTGCAGTTATACATGGGTTGCGTGCAATAATTGCGATGCCTATACCTTATACCTACCGCCATGTCCTCTTGCGTCGTGCGTGAGTACCTACTCGACCCGTAACACGTGATACGTCGTCGTAGCGTTCGGCTAGGGACTAAAATACTCTGGCCGCTGAGAGAATGCGATCCTGCCTGACACATGTATGTCTCTGTCTGTCCCGCGCTACTTTTCTCTATCTCACTCCCAAAAGTGAGATAGAGTGAAAAATAGCGCGAGACAGAAAAAAGCAACAGATTGATCAAATTGATAGGGAATTGATTAAATCCGCTATCAATTCCTTAGGTCTTGTCTTCTAGCCTGTGCCATAGCGAAACGAAACGATTACTTTTATGTATGCGATTTGACATTTGGAATCGCTACGTAACGTCACCTTAGCGAAGCCAAATAAATGTCAAATCGCATACACAAAAAGTTATTGATTCGTTTCGCAACGGTTAGCGTTTCACTTTGTCTAGGGGGGCTGTAGTGTAGGTGCTGTACGTACGGGGGCTGTAGTGTAGGAGCTGTACCTACGGCCGGTATAAATAGAATACCTATCGCATTATCACCTAAAAATTATCTAAAAATATTGATTAATTTTCGCTGTTAATTTACGACCAGATTACAATAATTATCCAAATGTTTATGCATAATTAACTACCGAATGTTCCATGACTGACTATAACTGACCGATTTTAGTTTAAAAGAATATTTAAATGTTCCTAAATAACTTATTCATTATTTAAATTATTATTGCAATGTTTAGAATAATTTAATGGACATATTATACCCTATTAGTAACATGATCAACCGATTTAGGTCCATTTGCACCCAAAAACTCTAATTGTGATGAACGCGTTAATCAGAATTAAGTTTGGCACATTTCATACATTCTGACAACTGCTTTTTAGGACACTAATCGTAATTAAGTTTTTGGTGAAAATGGCCATAAATATACTATTTACATATGAATACATACACATATACACATATGTATTTCTACTAAACTTCAAAAGAAAACCAAAGAAAAGAACATATCTATTTCAAAATAAAATAAACTTTTACTTTTACTTTTACTCGTTAACATAAAAAAATACTAACAGGGATGTCACCCCAAAAACCTTCGCATATATATCTCGACCACAAAAAACTAGCCCTTAGTTAAAACTCGCCCCCGGACAAGCCTTAATATTCTTAGATAAACAGACGGATGTATGGCTACGATTAATAATAATTTTAGGGGCGACAAAAACAGCCTTCTTGCCTCTTTTTGCCGCCCCCGGTGGCTTTTTGCTGAAGGAAATTTCAAATGTACGCTTAGGTTTTCAGGGAAATTAGTATTAAGTCTGGAGTGAGGAATATGCATTAAGGTTTGATTTGTTCATGCATCGATAAACATGAGTTTTTTTTTAAATTTTCTATCATTTATTGGAAACTAACATACACTGTAGTTCACATCTAATTTATGTACACTTTGCAAAGTCAACTACAACAAAAAAAAAACTAAGATTTACTTAAAAAAATATAAAAAATTAAACAGTTTTATTTTAATCTCAGGTGGCCTTAAAGCCGCCTTCCATTTTTCCCTCTTGTTTACAAGGGTCAGCAAGGGCAGTGAAATATGACATGATAAATTCTTACCCCACATTTAATAACCGTATTAATCTGCTTGTAACCCTTCAACCTTCATCTCAAATCAGGGGTCCATGATACCGCGTGTCATCTTGACGTTTTGTGGGGTAGTTTCATTTATAATGCTTGTTTTGATTAGTGATTAAGCTATTACAGTGACAAGAATTATACCTATCCGCTGATACTCGACACAAGGTTGGTCATCATTAGCCAAGAGAAGAAGAAATGTCTTTCTCCAAATAATTTAGACCTCTACAAATGCTTTATATAAAGCATTTATGTATATCTAGATAAATTCATCTTTGTTATACCATTACGTCGAATTTCTTAGTTTTTTAAATTATTTGCTACCCAAAATGTTCCTTGGGGAAAGTTCGTTCGTTCGTTAAAATCGTTTACTAAACAAATACTATACAAATTAATTTACAGTACATATCTGACACATAAAAGTTATAATCTGTAAAATGCGTTACCCGTAAAAAGGTCTACCGTTATTTTTATTTAACAGAGATATAGCACTTTATTTATAGACCCTTATTTACATAGACCCATATTCTACAATAAAATTTATTTTGTGCAGTATGTATTGAATGGACCTTTTACGGGTAACGCATTCTGTTGAAAGGGTGACCAGCACAGCTAATGACGATTTTTTTTTTTTTTTTATTTATTCTTTGTATCTTAAGTAACATATATGATATCTTAAATAGTACTCATAAACCACTGAGGTTTGTCTGATGGGTACTATCATTCCCCAAAGTATGGTCAGCTAATTAAACTTCATCCTTGTTTAGAATTATTAGACACGTTTAGCTATTGTCGATCCAAAGTTTTTCAAAAAACACCTGAATTTGAATAAATCCCGTCTTGTCTAACGATTGGCATCGTGTTCCAAAATTGACCCCATTTCCACCAGGTACCGGGTGCTGATAGGCGAGGCAGGAAAAAGACCATTTCGGACCCAGACTCAAGTGACTTTCGGGTCCCAAGGGGGGCCACGGACCCCACTGACTGGAGTATTTTGGAGTCCTCCGATCATGAGGTTCGAGGTTTGAGACCCGAAGCGCATGACCGTTTAAGACAGTCGTTTGAATATCTCAAATATCTCAATGATATTTAGTTAATTTGAATTGGAGTCCATACTTTTATTGTAGAGGATCAGATCAAACTAAGATTAAATCAATCACTACTTTTCCCGTGGGAAATGGCAGAGACACAGCCCCCTCGTTTAACCAATCCTTTGAACTTAAATCTATCTTTTTATATCAGGAAAAGGGTTGTGTCTACCGCCTCTATCGGATTCTAATGGGCTTATGACTGATTGAAATCGACCTTTGTCATCCAATTTCCCAATCAAATTATCCACGTTTGAGTCATTCTTTTGACTGTCTTAAATCACAAACCGTGCACTTTGTCCGTCAATGATGATCATTGTGATCGTTTTCCTTATCTCTTCATTTTGTTCCGCTGTTTTTTTCTCGCTCTTGTCTGCTTTTGTTTTTTTTATTTCAACTTTTTTTGTGATGCTATTAGATTTCTGTACGTGCCGTTCCTAGTATATTGTGATCCTGATCACCTATTGATGTTGTTTGGTTGGATTACTTGTATTCTGTTTTGTCTGGTTCTTTCTCTCAGTTCGAAATGTTACATCATACAGTATACCTACTCGTCTGATAGGTGCTACATTGAGTTTATATCAATCCTTAACTGAAGCGATCCTTCACGAAGTCCTATTAAAAGTCAGCTACCACTTCGAATTTCAAGCCTCATGCCATTAAGTAGTGCTCCAAACTTTAATTATGTTTCGGCTGTGACCAATCGGGTTCGTGTCTCACATTTTCTGACAAGTCATGCGACGTGCTACCGTATCCTAGCCGAGATAAACCTACCGATACCTGCAACTTCAGCGACAAATTAAACTCTACCAGCAAATTCTTTGAGTTCAATTTCAATTACAGTAACACCAGACAAGGAATCTCTGATATCAAGTACAACCTCACTTCCTCTATTATCTGCGGATTCGATAATATGAGCTTTATTTGCGTTTCGTTTGAGATCAAAATCGTGCCGTTTGAGCTCATCGAAGTCGATTGTTGTAACGAAATTGAGTCGTGTTTCTGCGGCAATAGATTTTCGGTGCCCGCAGGAACGTGGCCCGGAGTTTCATTGTTGGATGAATAAAACGCACGATGACGCGTCGCTTTTGCCCTAGAAACTAATTTAGAATATTACAATGAGTATCAATGTGCTGCTGAAACAGTCTTTTGAGTGCGAAGTGCCGACTTGGATAGGAAGCAGCCACTTTGAGCGCACGAGCTCCGCATAGATAAGTAGAGTCGTAAGATTTCGATTACCAACGAGATTAAGTTTTAAGGAAGTCTCTTTAATTGCACCGCGTGAAAAACTCCGTGAAGCCAACATCCTGCCTTTATTGCCGGCTCCAGCCATCTTCTTAGCAAATAAAAAAAAAAAACAAGAAGCCATCTTTGTTTGGCCGAGAGCGAGTGCAATTTGTTCCGGCTGCCCGCGGATGTCGTTCAAGGGCAGAATTCACTTTCCGATGATTTTGATGAACTCACTGTTTCAAGCCGAGATGAAAAAACGCATTAGGAACCTGTTTCTTGGTTGATATTTTATACTTGAGAATGTCGGTGTTCGATGTTTGTGGTCGATGCATGGTTGTCCAGTCTTGTTGAATTCCAACAGAAACTAATGTAAACTTTCTCTGTCCATTCCAGGTATTCGGCTCGAAGGCGGACCTGCAGTTGCACACGCAGATCCACCTGCGCGAGGCGAAGCCCTACCGCTGCACGCAGTGTCCGAAGGCATTCGCCAACTCCTCGTACCTGGCGCAGCACTCCCGCATCCACCTGGGCATCAAGCCCTACCGCTGCGAGATTTGCCAGCGCAAGTTCACCCAGCTCTCCCATCTCCAGCAGCACATCCGCACCCACACAGGTGACAAGCCCTACCGCTGCACCCAGATCGGCTGCACCAAGGCCTTCTCCCAGCTCTCCAACCTTCAGAGCCATAGCCGCTGCCACCAGACCGACAAACCCTTCAAGTGCAACTCCTGCTACAAGTGCTTCACCCACGAGAAGGACCTTCTGGAACACATTCCCAAACACAAAGAGTCCAAGCATTTAAAGACGCATATCTGCCAGTACTGCGGAAAGAGTTACACGCAGGAGACGTACCTTAGTAAGCATATGAATAAGCACGCGGAGAGGGCTGATAAGCGGCCTCCGATATCTGCTTTGGGGCTTAGCGGACTCAACAGGAGTCTGGCGGCCGTGGCGCCGACTCAGCCGTTCGGGGAGAACCCTTACTGGCCGAAGGTGAGCCCGGACTCAGCCGCGCATATGTCTGATGAAGGATACCATCATCAGAGAGAAGCAGAGGAGCATCACGAGCAACAGCTGCAGCAGCACAGAGCTCTGTTCGCGCAGCACGAGAACCACGAAGAGCGGTCTCTCCAGCCTCCCGTCTCCTCTGCTGCCAACTCCGCATTTACTCCCATCAACTCGATGGCGCCGCATCTAAACGGGCTGTCGCATCACAGTGCCCTCCCCTCCCGGCCCTACCTGTACGACCCTCTGCACTTCCAGCAGGGCAAGCAGCAGCCCAACTCGTTTCCAAATCAACTGATCTCCCTGCACCAGATTAGGAACTACGCCCATCAGCCCTCCGCGGCCTTGCTGCCCGCGGAACACATCCTCCCTCACTCTCTGGCTCACAAAGACAAATAACTATCTCGAAGTAACCAGTAGGTGCATCTTCTTAGTACTTATGATCGTCTGGTATTACTAGTGTATAAATTAACGGATATATTAGATGAATCTCTCAAAAGTGGTATTAATTGTATGAAATACGAAATTTTGTCGTTTCTCGAGCGGCGTACATGTTTTAGACTTTAATGTGTACTATAAATACTCGAAATTTTTGTCATTAGATAGCCGATGTATTGGATTTTTAGATACTTTTGGTTTCACTGAATTTGGTCATGCACAAGAAACTATTCATTCGTGTCTTTCTTGATATGTTACTATGATGCTAAATGAACAATAATGATTTGGCGTAGGATCAACGTGACATACCTTCATTTCATGAAAATATTAGGAATTGTTTAAATCGATCAGATTAGGCAACTATTAACTAAGCTTAAAATTAGTATCTGTGTCATCGAAACAAGCAATATCTAATGTAAAATTTAAATCAGTCAGAAGTCTAATCGTATACTTTCTACATGCTAGGTTTCCTTAAAAATTTTGGTTCTTGGGGATTGGGATTATTTTTTTACTTTTTATTTGCCAGTTACTGGAAACCTATATTTAGAACGTACAACAAGCATAATAATAAAACTGATAGTTCCTGACAAGCAAGTAATGATACGAATACCAATGCATCTACCTATGTTACAACTTCTATTACATGGGATTTGGTTTTAATTTCATTCAATAGTACTTTATCATCTGCATTTTTAAGGGAATAGGTACAGATCTCTCGAACATAATAACTACATATTTGCACTCAGTTCCTACTTAGTTATCTTTAATGTTTAGCTATATTTCTCAGGTTAGCATAATACTTTAATTTCTGTCTCTATTCCTTTTGTATGCACTGTTTCTGATCCTAGAAAATGTAGTCTTCCTTTGGGTCTGGTATTTATTCTTAGAACACGGTATCTTTATTAACGTTCCAAAGGTGGAATATATTTTCTGATGGGATTGAATTTGTAAACTTTATATTGAGTGGCCAAAATTACTTTGCATCATAATTTGTATGAGCGGCGCTCCTGTGTAAATATTGTTGTAAATACGAGACATTTTTTTGAGAAACCTTGTTTATTGAAATGTTTTTGTATAATTTAGTCTAAGTGCTTATGCTCAACTATTATAACCGTAAGGAAGGTTCATTGCAATTATTGCATCACATTTTTGTTTCTAATTAATTACCCAAAGTATAGTGATCTGTTTGGCAGCTTCATTTTATTAGATCATTGTCATTTTGTTTAAAACTTTAGATTCTTTTCATGTGTATACGAGAAACTGTTGTTTTTTAAGCATATTAGTTATAGGAATTGGTATCGGAATAAAGGAATGATGTGATAGAGTGGGTCAAACGGCTGATGATATTTTTGGAGATATCTTAAAACACTTCTTCAAATCTTATTGGGTATGTGAATTTTTGATTAGAATTAAAATTGTTAGGTTGTGGTAATTTGTGATTCTAATGTGGACGTTACGTTAAGGTTCCGTAGGGATCATTTTGGTGCCGATCTGTCCAGCCGTCACAAACTTAGCCAAATCTTTTTTTTTGTATATGTTAAGTTCTTGTACAAAGATAGCATTGTTTTAAGTATAATGTACGGCAATACTTAATTCTTCCGAATTGTTTTGTTATTTCGAAGTACTTGCACTTTTTACTGTATACCTATAGGTAGTATCGTTTATGGGAAAGAGCCAAGATTTATCAATATTAAGTAAATGAAGAATTGACAGGAATTAGTGACAAACGCCAATATCTCTCTATTTTAAGTAGAAATGTGATATTGTAATTTTGATTTTAGATAAGTGTAAACTTTTTATTATGATTAATATACTTATTTTTGTAAGTAATTTTGTTTTATGTTAGTTTCGCTTTGTCCGGGCGTTTGTTTTAAGAGATACATAGATGAATGGGGGCGAAATTTTTGTTACTTAAAATCATTAAAAATAAATTACAACCTATGCCAACAATACTCCTTGCGTATTTATTTGTATTTGTAAACATCGACTTACCGGCATGCACGACCATAGTGCCACTAAGTGCCACCAGTTAGCTAGAGAATGAGCGATGGCGCCACGATCTACTCCAAGTCTCCAATTGAACAGCATACAAAATGCAAACAAACTGACAGCGAAGTGACGTTTTCATAGTGGCATCACTAGTTCCGCCTTGGCCGTTGTCTAGAATTCCAGATAACGTGGTGGGCCTGGAGGCCGATTCTCACCCAATAGACTCTCAATACGTATGAGAAAAATGTAAAGAGCTTCGTGCTTCTATAGGCAAAGGTCCTTCGTGATTGGTCCTTGGCCTATTAAAAGATGAACTACCTCCCACTTGTCTAATCCGACAAATTCGCTATAGAAACGAGAATTGGCCCTCTGTACGCAATACAGACAGGGTGTAACAGAAGAGTGTAGTCATATTTTAGGGGGTTGTTAGGGAGACCATTCTGAGCAACTTTTACTACGAAAATGATTTGATCAGAGCAACTGTATTTTTCATTACTTCGTACGTTTTGGTCCGGGTGGGCGCTCAGCTGATTTGTATAGAGAAGGCTCTGATCAAATCGGTTTAATAGTGAAAGTTGCTCTGAATCATGACCCTAACAACCCCCTAAAATATGGCTACACCTTTCTGTTACAGCCCTGTATTTCTTTGCTAATATTTACCGGTAACAAATGTCCCTACCGTCCGCATTTCTTACATTCACAGACAGAAATCAAAATTCAATCCGTTGCCTGCATAGATAGGAGTACGTTGCTTGAACGTGCCGGTGGGTCCATGTCCACCGACGTACTTTAGTCCCAGACCCCGATTCTCGCGCTATCGAGATCATCTCCCCAGTCGAGATATCGGTAAAAACGGTTCGAGACATCTCGGTTGGTCCAAAGTCTAGTCGTAAGAATAGCTTATTCTTTTTTTTGATAGAGATTTCGGTATTTCAAAATCGATATTTCGACCATGGACATGATCTCGCCAGCGCCAAGCCTTCGATGCTCGCGCAATCGATATCATCTCCCCAGACGAGATATCGGTTTTGATACGGCCTAAATCCCTCGAAAACGATCTCGATTTATATTTATTTCGATCTAAAACGGGTCGAGATACTCGGTTGATCCAAAGGCTAGTCGTGAGAATAGCTTTTTCTTGTTTTTGATAGAGATTTCGGTATCTCAAAATCGATATTTCGAGCATGGACATGATCTCGCAAGCGCCAGAATTCCCCCTGTATCTAACCTTCCATCTAGATCAACAGACCGTTGCAGGAGGTTAATTTTTATTCATAGTATTATAAAAAACGTAGGAGTTAACAGGTTGCTAGGAGGTAAGTGTTCAATTACATATTCAATCTTTTATCTCTCGTCGACGACGTTTGTTCAACAAAATCGTCCATAAAGTACCAGGGCAACATACTGTTGCAGGAGGTCGTTTCTTGATATTCAAAAGTAATCTAAAACGTGTACATTTAAGTATGATGAGTATCCTACTAGGAGTTAATGGGTTGCTAGGAGGTATTCAATCTTTATCTCTCGTCGTCTGTTCATCAAAATCTTCTTAAAGTACCAGGGCAACATATTGTTGCAGGAGGTCTTTTCTTAATATTCAAAAGTAATCTTAAACGTTACGATGAGTATCCTACTAGGAGTTAATGGGTTGCTAGGAGGTATTCAATCTTTATCTCTCGTCGTCTGTTCAACAAAATCTTCCATAAAGTACCAGGGTGACAGAATGTTGCAGGAGGTTAATTCTTAATCTAAAATAGTAATGCCCGTTTTTAACATCCATTCCCTGAGTTCAACCTAACTAGGGAACCCCTAGCTTAAGAAATCACCATACGAAGAAACGCCTTGTTAGGGGCTACTTAGTTAGGTGACGGTTTGTCTATGATCTAGTGTTGTGCTACGGATAAATTAACCGGTAAATACATTTTATTTGTTTTTCGTAATTTCAATGAACAATTTAGCTAAGTACATTTTATTGTATAATACAAATTCTATATTGATTCAGCAAGCAATAAATAGTAATTATGTAAAAAGATATTTATGGGAACGACTGAATGATAAATTAGACATTGACATAAAAGTAAAACACAAAATTGTCAAGGGCTTATTTGATGATGTTTTCTGATAGCCTCAACCAGATAATTTTCCCCTAAAAGATAGGGGTTGGTGGAGAAAACGGGCATAAAAATCAAGTTTTATTTTATTTCAATATTATGAGTATCCAATTATGAGTTAATGGGTTGCTAGGAGTTCACCGCTACGTTAGTTTTCTTTTATAAGTAGACAATAATAAAACAATACTCGAACTTTAGTTCTTTATTTCAGTGAACAGTCGCAGAATATAATAAAAATTAAATTACTTATTTAAAATAGATATTTACAAAACACGGGGTCATTCAACCTACGTAGGTAAAATAAACTTCATACAGCACAAACCATACAAAAATCCGAAGCAATTATTAAACTTACACGTACTTACAAATATAATAAAAATGCAAATTCTTCTAAAGTGAACCATAAAACACGAGAGATTTGCTTTGTATGATATGTTAGTATGAAATCTGTCGGCTGTTATGGTACTGTAACTTCTCCACCATTTCACACAAGCACTTTTTGATCAAAAAGTTGTGGAATATCCGTTCTCTAAACACATGAAAAGCAATAAAGTTTATTTATGAACAATTTGCGTTTTTAAAACCTAAAACTATAGGGGAATATTTAAAGTAACCATAATACTTTCATATGTATTGTCATTTAGTCGCCCTAAAACTAAATGAGAATCATATAAATGTCTTATTTAAAAACCCTTTGGTATGTTGCTCTTAGTAATGTACAGTTAACAAATAAAATCAGCACAAATAAACAAATGTGTTAGCTTTTACAAATAAATACGTAAAAATAAAAGTAAGTGTACATACCGATGCTATAGGAATATTAAATACATAACTCAATATGACTATCTAACTAAATAAAAGGTTATTTTATTATGTTGTTGGATCAAAAAAAGGTTTAAAAATAAGTGATTTCTTACGGAGATCATATTAAAATATCAAGAAATCCGGTGCGTTTGTAATGAAGTGCAGTTGTCTTTTTGTGATCTTAAACCTCTTTCAAATGCACAAAACATAATAAAATAACGTGTTGTATTCACTAAATTCCATCTCACATCAGTGTAAATAAATATGTAAGTACTGATTTAAATAAATATTTTTAAAAAGAGCTCTAAAACTTAGATTTTTTAGAAGCACTAATTTGAAAGAAAAATCTCATAACTTTTTCCCCGATTTGGGATTTAAATTTTGAAGAATTTAGAAAACCATAATACGAGATACTTAAGAAAAGAGAAGCTGTTTCTTTCGCTTTCTTATCACCTCCAACGAAAATCAATAAATCCTAAAAAAAAACTGTAGTAAAGCCAAGTCGTAAATAGACCTAATAGTTGTCTTTTACGTCGTTCGGTCTTTATCTTGACTAGAGACCAGCATTAATCCGGTGTATGTAATCCAAAAACAAACATTCAAAATAAAATGTGATTATCTATTTCGGAAAATGTGTTGGTTTTCTGCGCAACTGAAAGCAGTCGAGCGGAATTCTTTCGTAACACAAGATAAACACGTTTTTCTACTCCATTTTCTTTAATTTCACGTTTTGTACACCTTGGCTTTACTATAGTTTTTCTCATGACAGTACCAAAAGCCTTTTACAAGTCAACCTTGAAGGGCGATCCGGGGATATGGTCATCGCCCCACTTGACTATCACAATGTAGTCTCCCCGGTCCCTGACCACATAGGAGCACTCGTAGTTGTGTCGGCCCTTGTGCTTGAGCTGGACCTCGTCGCAAGGACCCTTGGGGCCGTGGATGCCGACGTAGAGGATGTTGTTGCCTGAGGATACAGCGTAAAACGTAAACTGGTATGTATGGTAATGGTTACTTCCACATTAGGACATATCCTGCCTCCGCTCAACGTCATTACAACTTCATGTCTTAGAAGACATATGCGGAGGAGCAAGCTAACGGGGTAGATTTGTGCATTTCATTCGCATCTGTCCCGTCTTTCTTCTTCCTGCCTCTCCCCATTCTGGGACGCGGAGGAAAAAATTTAAACGTTACCCCCTTCTGTGTTACTGTTCCCCTGGATAGTACTAACGAGTAACATCCACACAAGTTTTCAGGTTTTCGAAAGAGTAGAGAACCTGTCCAAATACAGAGATCTTTAGGTCTAGACATTAGCTGGTGGCCGTATTTGTTAGACCGCCATTCATAAAAACACAACCTCAGGTACATTTTACGCCAAGTTCATTGGCACTGAGCAAGATGTCATCTCTCTCACGCCATTTTGCAAAAACGTGAGGTCAGAGTTATAAATACTTCGACTGTAACTCAAGCAGCTCAAACGTACCTGCATCACCAGCCTGAATCGTAAACTGGTTATGCTTGTTCAGGTATGCCTTCTTCAGCCCCATGCCCTTGCTCTGCACCTTGGTGGCATCAGACTTGAAGTGGGGCAGGACTGGGCCCTGCTTCTGTCCAACTTTGGAGACCTTCTGGACTGTCTCCACAGTGACTGATGAGGTCTCTTGGGCACCGACCTCGGCGAGGTTTGAACCTGTGGAAGGGTGAGTGTGTGTTTGTTTTGTTCTGGCTATGGCGGGTAGATTTCCAGTGTAACATAAAGTAATGAGAAACTCTTAACTGATATCTAGCAGACTTGATGATGTCCCTAACAATATGTGACTACACCTGTCTGTTATAATACAACCAGTAGTAAAAACTCGCACCTAGGCGTATCGCAGTGCATATGACTGATATTGACTTACCACTTGCTTCAATTTTGAATGGGGAGCCGACGATGTGGTGGCCGTTGTATTTAACACTCATGTAGTAGCAACCAGGAGCCAAGGGGGTGTAGCGGACCTGACAAGTCAAATACAGGATTAAGAGATGGTCTTTTCATCACTCATCAGGTACGTTTTTGGATAACAGGTGTGAATCTCATCGAGTCACCAACCGTAAATTTCGGTTTGTCGTACTGATTTCTCAGTGAGCCATCTTAGATCCATCATTAGAGCCTTCTTCTCGATCTGGTGTGAAAATTGCACAATCGCAATTACAATTCTGTACAATATCCATGGAATCCGGGCAGACTCCACATTCTTCATTCATATTCAGATTCCGTTTACATTCCGTTTTCAAACGAATCCTACGAAATCCTGTCATATTTATTCTTTCAAACCTATTTTTCTTCACAGTAGATTTCTTTTGGTAGTTTTTTCTCTGCCTCTTACCTTGTAACCCTCGTCTACTTCTGTGCAGTCCATGGCGACCCTGGATGGCCCGTCCATGGTGACAGCCAGGATACCTGCTCCAGCGCTGCAGGTATCGATGATCAGGTCTGTTTTGACACCTGGAGGATATTGGTAAATATTATTATTTCACTTATTTTTTCTTGATTATCTAGGGATAAGATTATCATGACCTTGTATGTATTTACTCAATCTTCCCGCCTTTTTATAAACACTTCCTTTTTTAACTAACTTCAAAAAATGATGTTTTTCTTTCCACCGTTAAAAAAATACACTATAAATATGTAAGATCTGGGTGAATGAACATATACCTATAAGGATGCTATAAGTCTTGGATGTTTATATGTTTGTGATGTGACCGAGGGCCACAGGCCTTCACCCGGATGCTTTACACGCTGGCTCAGAGCGGGTTGGTGGAGGGGTTTACGACCATACTTCATACTACGATACTACCAGTAACGCCAGTTCCAAAACACAGATCGTCCGATAAATAAATATAGAAAAATAAATAGGTACATGGTCAGCACCGGCATCTCCTGCGTGAGAAACTGGCGTGAATGCCCCAGACCCAAAGCTCCTAAATGCAAATGCTATTTATGTTTACTATAACTCACCCGAAGGAGACCGCTCAGGATCGAATGGAGAGGAAGAGGGGGCGAGAGGCCTTTGCCCAGCAGTAGGACATTACAGGCTCGTAATAATAATAATAATAATAATAATAATAAATAACTCACCCGTCTTCACAGGCCCCAGTCCAGGTCCCTGCACGTGGACTGCAGCAGGGTCGGCGTCGTCCTTGCCAACCTTGATCCTCAGCGGAGACGCCGGGATGTGAACCCCGTTGAACTTCACGTTGATGTTGTGAACTCCGTTCTCGCGCGGCATGAACCTGGTTGAGAGTTTAGAGTTCAGAGTGAGAAACTCTCGTA
Source organism: Argyresthia albistria (assembly GCA_963457715.1). Lineage (NCBI taxonomy): Eukaryota > Metazoa > Arthropoda > Insecta > Lepidoptera > Argyresthiidae > Argyresthia > Argyresthia albistria. The sequence goes on along the minus strand of OY735275.1, from coordinate 2,069,428 downwards.
AAAAGCTATGTCACACCTTATCTTAAACGGGTAGTAGGTTCTGACAGGGGGCTAAACCATCGCTGCAATCATTGAGATATGAAGGTTTCCTCACGATGATTTTTAGGGTTCCGTACCCGAAGGATGCCAAACGGGATCCTATTAGTGAGACTTCGCTGTCCGTCCGTCCGTCTGTCAGTCTGTCTATCTGTCTGTCACCAGGCTGTATCTCATGAACCGTGGTAGCTAGACAGTTGAAATTTTCACAGATATGTATTTCTGTTGCCACTATAACAACAAATGCTGAAAAACAAAAGAAATTTAATATTAAACATCAAACGTGTTATTATTTTTTTGCGGTTTTTTATAGATAATAGTACGGTACCCTTCGTGCGCGAGTCCGACTCGCACTTGGCCGGTTATTATCTTTTTACTACCTACGTATACTACTTACGTTGCTTCCATACAATGATAAAAATTACTTATCTCATTAGTATCTTATTTTGTAAATGACTTAATACACATTCTCCGTCATCCGTCAGTTTGAACGTAAACTTTTCAGTTGAAAATGCTTCAAACACCAGAAGTTAAGACAGATTTGTTGGCACTGATGATTCACCTGATGCTGTACTGGTCCCCATCGATGTTCTGGATGAAGCAATCGTCGGTTTTGCCCGACGGCGCCATTACCTGTTGACATTATTGATGAAATATTGTAATTATTCATTCACAAACAAGACACTCTCAAGTAGTGGGTGTCTCCATTTATATCCCCACCGAGGGGCATAGGCCTTTACCCGTGGGTGTGTGTTAATGGTTAATTAATATTTTCCCAAACAGAAACACTTATCGCTAAGTAAGGCTGGATTTTACCAACAAAAAGTTATCCGGAGAATAACTATCCCGGGGACAACTTGTAACTTTTTTATAGACACCAGTGACACCTAGGTGAGGTGATCTGATCTAGGTGTCACTGGTGTTTTTGTTGGTTGAATCCAGCCTAAGTATACAAACTTTTTAACTGGATTGCTTTCATCCAGCGTGGCGGCCATACTGTCTAACTTCAGAATCGGTACCGATGCTTTTGAAATTAACCTTTTAAATGAATTCGCCAACTAGTTATTTGAATTGGAACAATTCCAATGAAGAAAAAAAACAATCACGAACGTAATCGCGATATTGGTAGGATGTAACAAAAAGATGCAGTCATATTTTAGTGGGTTGTTAGGGACATAATAAGAGCCCCTAATTGGCCTAGTAAAAGTAAAAGTAAATGTAGCCCATTAATGTCCCCACCGAGGGGCACAGACCTTTACTCGGATCCGAGTAAGATTGAGCCATACTCCACCACGCTGGCTCAGTGCGGGTTGGTGGAGGGGTTTTTACGACTACTACATACTACGAAGTAGTGATAGTAGCCGGGACCTACAGCTTAAAGGGCCATCCGAAACACGGAGTGTCTGATAATGTACTTAAGACAAATTAATCATCTCATTGGTACATGGTCAGCACCGGGATTCGAACCTGCATCTCTTGCGTGAGAAGCAAGGTGAAACCCACTAGACCACGGAGCACTAGTAATTGGCCTAGGTATAAGTTATTTATTATGCTGTACATTTTTATATTGTGCGTTCCCAAATAAACAAATAAATAATTATGAGCAACTTTTATTATATTTTAGGTTGTTGTTAGGGAAGGACATAATAATTATGTCCCTAACAACACCCTAAAATATAATAAAAGTTGCTAAATATAATTATTATGAGCAACTTTCACTATGAAACCGATTTGATCGGAGCAACTTTAATTTTCACTTCTCTTAGACACAAATCAGCTGACCACCCGGACCAAAACGTATGGAGCAATGAAAAATAAAGTTGCTCTAATCAAATCGGTTTCACAGTAAAAGTTGCTCAGAATGGTCTCGCTAACAACCTCCTAAAATATCACTACACCCTTCTGTTACACCCTGTATAGTCTACAAAATACCGTCACATTAATTTTTATATCACGTCGTCTACGATAACTTTCTGCGCCGAAATTCATCATCTACGAAACATCGTATAAATTATTAAAGTGGTGGCAAAATTGCGTGATTTATTCCGCTTTCGTCCACTAGGGGCCGTCACGTGTGGTCAGTATGTTTTATTGCGTTTTTTGTCCACTTGGGGCGTGCAAGTCAGTGGGTAAGGAAATTGGTGTGATGCTGTGAAATATCGGCGTAGAGAGTGAAAACTGATTCCGAACCAAATGCTTTAAGTAATTTTAGTTTCTTTGTTTATGGGTGAAACTTAAGTATATTCAATTTTTGGCAGTTATACCAATACATATAGTTAAAACTGATTGCGAACCAAATGCGTTAAGTAATTTTAGTTTCTTGTTTATGGGTGAAACTTAAGTACATTAAATTTCTGGCAGTTATACCTATACAAGGAAATAAATGAACTAAGTAGCTTCTCATTTTGCGTTTTTACATTTACACCTTGTATGTATGTATAGTTATAGGCGATCTGTAAGCAAGATTCCATAAAATATAAAGAAAACGTAGATGATGTCTAAAAGCGGTATGTGGATTATTCATTATTCTATGTAGTACGGTAGAAGTTTTGTTAAGGTGTTAAGTATCTTCCTACCCCTTACGGGAATATGTATGAAAGTATGTAGAACACAGATATTTTGAAAATTTGTAATTTCGATCAAAACTGTTAGACTTATCGTTGCATACTTGTTTCCCACAAAGGTACAAAAGAAATGCTACTTCTAACCCAATAAAAATGCACAAAAAGAAACCGTATACTCCATACATCATACAGTATTTAGCACTCTGCCCCATGTCAGCCATAAATCACCGGATTCCGGCAATAACTGACGTGGCCGTGTCATGTTCACACGATAAATCTACTGACCGTCTGAATCTGGCTTCAACTATGCTTGTGACTAGATTCGGGATCGAGGGGTAAACGCCTTTAAATATTCTTTTGGTCATAGATTATGAAGGGAGGCGTCGGTTTCATTTCTTTTGTGGGTGTAATCGTAATTTGTTGGGAATTTTATCTCGCTGCAGCTCATACGGTTGTTTGCAGGATTCGGACTTGACAGTTGGCGTGTCTTCTACTTTATTTGCTGATGATACTTCAAAATAGCAAGTTTATTTATTTATTTATTCAGGAAGCCAACAGCAATTGTCATTACAAACAATTATAGGGTTCCATCGATTACATTTATACTTAGATTATAATTACCTATTTATTTATTTTTATAAATTAAGTACTTACTTACTTTTATTTTTACTTAATTTTTGTGTTATTTAACAATTAAACAATTTTGATGAAATTTAGTTATTCTGTATTTGTAGTTTAGGTCGATCTAACGCTGCAATATATCTGGTTAGAGAGTAGATTAACTTTATTCTAAGATCATTTATATTTTTTGCAATAGTACCAAGAAGAACAGATGAAGCCATGCCACAAGTCAACTGAGATAACTAGACGCTCTCAGCTAAAATACGGCCTCATATTACGGAGTATCAGCCGAGCATTCAGTTTGCTTGGTAGACTTGGCCCGATGAAGAATGGAGGAGAATACTAATAGGTAGTATTTAATTAGTATTAAAAAATCGATAACATACCATAACATAGTGTCACACGTTTTCCCATACGGGGTGGCAGAGTCACAATTGATTGTGCCCACTTTCAGCCAGTTCAACACTCCATTTTACGTAACAGGGATCTAGCCCATCGCCGCCGTTATGGAGTCATGAAGGTTTCCTCACGATTTTTTCCATCACCATCAGAGCAGCCGTAATGCACAAATTAATTATCTCATTGGTAACGGTCAGTGGTATGATTCTCGCTCCTTCGATATACGGATATCGAGACCTATATCGACAGATTCCCATACAAAATCACTCGATATAGGTGTAGATATCGCATATCGAATGCGCGAGAATCATCTCCCAGCATTGGGATTTGAACCTGCATCTCCTGTGTGTGAAGCAATTATAAAACCCACTAGACCACAAGAATCGATCCCATTACATTATCGATGAATATCTAATAAATACTCACGATAGCGTTCAAGTCCCCCTTCGCCCCGTTCAGCCGGATGTAGAACTGAGCCGGCTTCTCCACCTGAGCCGCGTCCGGAAACTGGGCCACCTCCAGAAGGTGAGCGTCCCCGATGGCGGGGGAGATGTAGACCTTGAAGGGGGAGTCGGGGATGTGCTGGTCGTTGAACTTTAACCCGATGCGGTACTCACCTGGGGGTATGAAATACATTTATGAAGGCACATCCGAAGAATGGACATGATAAGGAGGACCTGAGTGCATGGAGAAGCAGTGGAAGGAAAAATAGAAGGAGCAAAAACAAGGGGAAGGCCGCCTGCACGCTGGTGTAGCCACACGCAGATTGGCCTACACGAGGCAATACATGCGCTAACTCAGTGATGATCACTGAGTTAGCGCATGAGGGGGCAGGACAGAACAAATTGGAGATCCCTGGTCATGCCCCGTGCCAACAACCATGGCGGTGACGATCCTCAGCCATGGCCATGAGGGAACGACTAGAAAGAAGAAGACATACGAGTGGGTGGGTTGACTACTAGCCCGTCACCCCTACACAGGGAGCACTTATCCAGTGGAGAGCGCATAGATACATTTCATTTGAAACACAACTCACCAATTTACGGGCGGCGGGGGACGAGGTAAGAGAGCTGTGATTGGTCAGCCGCTGCAAAACTGTCTGGCGGCACGTCATCGTATAAAGGTTGCGTATGCGAACGTTTGTTGAATACAACCAACGTTTGGCGAGCTGCATTCCCCCGCTGGCGCAGTCAATTGGATTTATCTCTGCCCCTACACCAACCCGCACTGAGCCACCGTGATGAAGTATGGCTAAATCTTACTCGTATCTGGGTAAAGGCCTGAGCCCCTCAGTGGGGACATTAATGGGCTACATTTAATTTTACTTTACAGTCACATACATACATTGCCTCTGGCTACTAGGAGACCCTGTGATGTGGGAACTACAATCAGTTAAACATCCAAGAGCTGGGGGTTTTTCTTCGTCCCCAGCCAGGATTCGTACCCGGGACCTCGCTTGGGAAGCAACGCCACAGAGGTTATCATACAGATGCTACTAAAAATAAGCGTTCCATTAGCAATGTGCAACGCCGCGAGAATGCCTCAAAAACGCCTTGCGAATACTGGCAATCCATTTGCGATGTGTACCGGAGTACCAAATGACTCCATTTCGGGCGTTTAAGAAGCGGTCGAGATCCAATTGCAATGCGTTTACCAGTGGGCCTATGCCTCTGGGATGCAGGTGAGTTAGCGGAATCGGTCGAACCAGATGGCACAATATAATATCTATAATTGATGACCATATTTTGAGGAATGATAGTAGCCATTATTATAAACAACTTTTCCCAGGAAATTACAATTGAATAGTCGCCATCGCTAATGAAAAAGCAATTTCATCTCACAGTACAAGACCCCCGCAACTAACGATTTGTCTGCAATTTTCTGCTTGTTCTTCGGCTCGTAAGTTTAAGTTTTCTCCGATGCCACTCTCGCCAGGATGCGAACCCCTTGTGACGAACCTACAACCGAACGACAAAAAACGCAAACATATTCAAACACATCGCAATCCCTAATTTCTTCCTCTACAAATCGATCGGCGGGAGTACTAATAAATCTGCAAAGTGGCCTAAAAACCCGACGAAACATAACAAAAAACCGCATTTAAATATAAAAAAACGCGTCGCGGGACTGAATGTCACTCATTCTGAATAACTGACTAACGAAGTCCCTAATATTTCTTCCCAGGGCCGAAGATGGAGGAAATTTAAATTTTTGCAAAATCCTTTAGCGACCCTCGGAGACTTAATTGAAACTTTAGGAAACGGTGGGCTACGAGTCAAAATATATACTTTTTTGGAACTCTCATAACCCCTCACTTGCCAACCGGCCTAAATAGTCCACTTTTAAAGAAGGCCCTACTTGCCGACCGCCCTATATAGACCAGCAGCATCGCGCGCGACCGTCCCGCATCTAGCATTATGATAGGTATGAGTGATTTCAATCAATAGGGATCGGTGTATCAAGTACAGAAACATTATTTCGTTACCTAAAGGAGTGAGATAGGTATTAAAACAGTCGGATAACTGTAATTTTGTCCATGAGTTTTCTGAAATAGTCGCCTGTGACGTCATAATCCAATGCTGTCTTTTTACATGAAATTGAGTTTATTAAATTCTGTTGATCTTTAGAAATGTGTCTAGATTTATGGGCTGACGTTTAGCCGATACCTAGTTAAGCTGTTTCAACAATTTCAAAAGTTGTAAGTAATGTACTGGCGTGGCGCTTTTTTAATGCATTTAACCATCCTATCCAGCAAACAAAGTAATACTCATGTCATCACCATATAAGTTACTCTACAAGGTACATCAAACAAAACTTGACTACACCTTATGCAACGATTATTTCACTGTCCGCCAGGGTCATTTTCACAATTACAGCTTTATAACAAAAGTATACGGAACCCTCACTCATCAGTCGTGCTTGCACTTGGCCGGCCTATAAAATGGAGCAACGTGGAGGGCATATTGGTTATACAGATTTATTTGCATCCTCCACATCCTTTTTTGGGCAGCTTTTTGCTGATCGGAAGAAGAAAAAATAATCCTTTTTGCAATGTTTCTTCGTTAGCTTCTTTTGTTTTTCCAATTCGTGCCAGCCAGTTTCATCGTGACGATTTATCGAACTCTTAACTAGGGTTTAAGTAAAGTTAAGTTAAATTCATTCCCATTCAATTTAGTTTATTATTTTTAACAGTTTAATAAGAAGCCTTATAAATTAAAAATAAGGATATTAAGAGTTCTAACCGTTTGCTTTTTCCCATTAACGGGGTGGCCATGCGCATTGTAAATCACTATAGATATGGAGATATGAAGGATTCTTCACGATGATTTCCATCACTTTGAGAAAATAAGTAAACAATCCAACTTTGCAAGCCTCTGCTAAGGACCTCTATTTCGATGGTGAGTTGTTGCTATTCACTCAATTACTTTAACAGATCCATATTGAAGGAGATTGTTGTACTTTAGTAGATTCTTTTATGTGCTCTAATGTAGCAAAACTGTCTCGCTTTTAAAATATCCTGTTACCCAGGGCATAGTAAAGGTTGCCCCGAATCCTGGCCAGACCTGGCTATTGCTAATCCTCCGTTTACTGTATCTGGTGTCACCGGTCCAGGTGAGATGGACCACGCAATCACTATATTTTTTTGTTAACAATATTATCTTCTATTCTCCTAGAAACCATTTAAACACATCTGCTAACAGTTTTAGCGAGGGACAAGAAATATCTTAGTATTTGTTTTGTATTGGGCAGTTTTACATTCAGAGAGGTCAGAAAAAAATCCAAACAACGTTCAAACAAGCATTAAATTTCTTTGTAATTTGTCTTAGAAAAAACAATATCTTTGACACCATGGGTTGTTGACAGGGAATTTATGATGATAAGGAGTAGACTAATAAGTAACTCTAAAGCGTCGCATAGTAAACTCAATATTCAAAGACGGGTCTATAGTCATAAATTAAAACAGAGTGCTCGCCAGTTTTTTTTCTTTGTTCAAGGCTCAAGGATGAGTTTGACGGAGACAGTGAGGATTTGCGGGAAGGCAGATTCGTGGCATTCGAGGCTTGACACGAGAACGATCAAGTCAAATTATGTGGAAGCTCAAAGTGTATCATTAGTATACTAAACCTATGTAGAACTAAATTTCCTAAACCCTTACTGAATAACCTATTAATTTGCTTGTTGATTGTATTCCTTTGAATTGTACAAGTTTAAGAGTGATCTTCGTACCCGGAAATTTCGGTAAAGTATTCTTTCATTGTTCATATGCTTGGTACATAATTTTCACAATTTCTACCGTGTGCTACCAAATCATAATATTCGAGATAAATTGATTAGAGCAGAATGGATCATTTTCTTTGGAAAACATTTGCTAAAGAGCCCGTACTATTAAACATAATGATGAACGTATTATTCATGGTAATTGCTCACCTTTGTGACTGGTATTACGGTCTATATGTGCATAAGAATGTGTAGTCGGTCGGCAAATGCACCGGGCGAGATTGTTACCTATGGTACAACGATAACCAGCTAACAATGAGACTTCATGAGAAATTATCGAAAAGTTATCCTATCATTAGCGCACCGAGAGATTTGTGGAAATAATTTACCTGTGTGTTGTATGTAAAGTGTAATTGGTTGTGTGTAATTTAAAATGTTGGAGGGGGTTCCTTTTAAATCATGTTCAATTTTACGGAAGTATCAAGTGTACTAAATCACACTGGCCTATTATTGTAAATGTACCAATCCTGGATTCTGACCAATTTAAATAGAGTGAGATTAGAAATGGGTTTTGATTCATGGTGTGAATTGATTATTTATAGATTAAACAATTGGCTATAACCTACATTTGTATCATATCAGATTATTGTATGAGTAAATTACCGACAAGGCGGGTTTGACAGTCAAAACCACCCATGAATAAGTCAAGTTGATGTGACTTGATTCTGCATATAAATAAAACTAGGGAACCCCTTACCTACGTCATTTTAGTTGTAAATAAGTGTAAGATTAGCATAGACTCTGTTTAAGGTTGTTTATTTAATTGTGTTATCAATTGATAATGGTCTATGTGGGTTTTTTATTTGGACGTTTCGTTTTCCCCATAGAAATGCCTTAGGAACAGAACGTCCGATTGTCCTTGGCAAAGTTAGGCAAGGACGATCTAAATAATATCTGTTTTCTATACTTTTGGGTTTTTTTAGTATTTCTGGTCTTCTAAAATAAATGAAGTGATTTACTATATATCTGGCGTTCTTGTATTTCCTTAACCGTAAGATTCTTAGAAAGTCTGTAGAACAGTGGGGGTTTGTGCTAAAATCAATTACAGTTTCCACATTCCTAGTGAGATAACTCTGCATATAGACCAGGCCATCATGCTAATAAACAACCACCACTGTCATACATCATGGTTCACTCAAAACACAAGGTTACTTAACAGTTTGTGATTAGAGGTTTTCTGGAGGTTGATAGATTTGAAAGTACATATATATAGACTGAATTATTTGAGGAGAATATAGGAGTCTCAGTCTAGTTAACAAACACTCAACATTAGATTAGATTGATTGACATAGTCGGAATACTTATTTCCTGGATTGAGAGACGACGGCAATCGACGTGGAGCTTGGGCGACGGGACATCTAACGACCTGGACAAGTATAAAGGGAGATACCGCAGGGCATCCATGAGTACGATATCTAGGCATCATCTAGGTTACTTAGACAGACCTTGCAGTGTTGAAGAGATTGATTGAGCGGGCAAACAGCAACATTCATATTTGTTATTTGGTAACAATGACTTGTAGTGACCGGAGAAAGTGCGAGGTCCGAGTGACCCGAAAGGTCAATCCAGTGTATCCCCGTGGCGGAGCGGCAGCGTCTCTGGGCACCATATATCACGTCCTGTCTTCTGCGGCAGACCATCGACCTTAGTTTGGCCAAACTAAACATTTGAATATTTTTGAAATAATAAATCCATGGTACAATGGGGGAAGGTAGCTTCCGTGCGCCTTGTAAATTTCCATGTCCCTAAGACGTGATGATAATAAACGCTTCTCAGCGAAAGATGGTCTGTACGCCCCCCACTCCTGTACGCAGGGCCAGATACTGGCGTAGGGTTCCCCGTGTCAGAGTGAGGCGGTCGTTATCTGGTGAGAAAACTCACACGGGTTTAATTCACTTTCTCACGCGAACCGATCACTTACTATGGTATATCTGAACTTAACTGATAAATGTCATATTTGTGCTATTCTTTGCCACCGAAGTCTTGTAGATTATCTGAAGGAGTTCAGGATACCATGATATGAGTAAGCTCGGGGGAAATGAGCTTTGTGATTACTCTTGATCCATTCGGGCTATACACTGGCGGTAAAACGAGCGACTTGCAATATTAAAAAAATCTCACATCATGCACAGACAATGTTTTGACACTGCAAGGTTCCTGTACTGAGCTATTACACTCAACACACTATTTAACATTACATCTAGACGATCACAACCAGCGTGCCATTACAGAATGGTGCCGGTGACCAGCGATTCTTTACGTATTCGAAATAACGATACGATTGGATCAGATACAACTAAATAATTAAAACACAACGTAGAAACCGTGTATTGAGTGAAACTTTCTTTCAGGAGTCTTATCTTACAGGAAATACTTCTTTATGTATTGTGCATGACTTGTTAAAATTTATTGTGTTGATTTGTGTTATAATGTGTTAACTGAAGTCTAGGGGGAGTAGAAACTAAATTATATTCGGGTGTCAGGGAGCGATCAGAACATCTTGAGGACGCTTATGATATTAATCTTTTTCACTATAGTGACATCAGATACATACGATCAATTTAAAGTAGCAGTTCGTATTAGTTCTTACAATAGGCAAAATAACGAAATTTTATGCTTGTTTTGGATACGTTGTCAAGGGCCATACATCAGGTATAAACGGAAAGGGAACGTGGAAAATTAGGCGCGTCTTATCGTACGGTACGGTCACTGTCGCGTACTTTTTAACAAATTATATTCGATTTTGGGTTCTGCGAGGTCAGTTAGATAAGTATAGGTGTCAGTCGATAGGTTGAGACGTAAATCATTTGTGATTAGACACGGTTACTAATAAGGACCTATGTCTATCAGTTACAAAGAAAGATGGCCAAAAGTAGAGGCATGGGATGGAGTAGACTAAATGAACTAATAACATATAACTGTAGGAAGGTCGGAAAAAATAAAAAAAAAAACCAGGTAGATATTGTAGGAAATATTTTAACGGACCTTACTTTCGTAAACTTAATTTTGTAATTTCTTTATTATACTCATATGACATAATACAGATAGCTTATGATAGATAAAAGGAAGTACAAAGGTGATCTTGTCTCATAGTAATCATAATTTCGTAATTTCTTTATTGCAAAAAGGAAAACTACACAGGACAAAAATACATACCTAGTAAAGGTGTACAAGGGCGAAACATACGACACAGAGTATCCTAGTGTGGGGCCAGAAGCAATGTATGTGCCTGAATATAAATGTTAAATGTTAAATACGCAATCATTTGTTAAATATTTCAATACTCAGTTCTGCGAACGATCGATTGTAAATTATGGTTTCGCAAACCACTTATAAGGATATGTGATAGGCCTCTCATAGTGGTGTGGTTCACAAAAAAGGGATAGTTTTCAGAACGACTCCAAAGTGATCATAAACTTAACATTTCTTGACACTTTTGTTCAATAAATTAGGAAAGTAACTAATAGTATCGTGTTCGTCGGCATCAATAGCTGCACTTGGGGACTGTTTTTGTGGGTTAACTTTTGTTTTGACCCAACACATGGAGGGAATTGGGGTTTATTTTTTTTCTCAAATTATCTCGTTCGTAGAAATTTTTAGATGTTTATGACGTTGCCTGCTTTTTTGTATATATATTGCGGAAATAGCATTGAGCGATGTCGGAATTTGTTCAAATTAGTGGCAATATTTTAACAAACGTTTGGATGTAATAAAAATAAAACTTAACTTTCGAAACAGCTGATGTCGGGATGAATGTCCAAGTCGTAAGAAGAATAATCCAAGCATAAATAGTGTGGCGGGAAGTCAAGTCTAGCTGTAAAGGGTTTTTGTTATTACTATTTGGATACCGGTTGGATATACTCGTAACTTGCCAAGTTGGTATAACACCTTCATGTGTACAATACAGAATCTCAGTAGTATAATCGAAGATACCTAGAACGGTTATTTCAAAATTATATTCATAGTGTGAAGGCAAGGGTAAGGTAAATTTTAGGTATACGTAATAGATGTCATTAAATAACATAATAAAATATTATAAACAGTCAACTCATGTCATTTGTTTCAGTTTTTGAAACCTTAAAGTTATATCAAGTTAGATAATGGATAATTGGCGTAATAGTAACGATTCCTGGTTCGGACGGCATGGAAACATCCTGTATTTAAGGGAGGCGTTGACGAATCTGTTTGAAATGTAAATCCTAGGCCCAGCAGTTAGAGAGTAAATTTGATTGATTGATAGCGCGTTACGGGATAGCATTAGTGCAGCCTAGGTGAGAGAGAGTGGTTTACCGAAATTAAGTCACCTCCGGGCATATATTTAATTACTAACTTTAAGGCCTACCTTGACCTATGAGCTCCCACCACTCAGGATAGGTTATGTTAAATGAGTTATTGAATAAAGGCATGTATGTATGTGATTTATCGGGTCCATAATAAAACTATGTTGGTGACGATATTGTGCGGTGATCGCAAACTACTGATAATATTATGATGATATTGATTCTAAAAGAGAAGGCGCTTTATGAATGAAAGAACGGATTCTAATGAGTGCGTTAGTGACACTATTTTATTGTAAAATAAAGAGCACGTAAGCTAAAATTGTAAATGGAGCTAAGCGAATTTGGCTTGTACAGATATGTTAATGATGACATTAGTGACTTAGTTTGACCACGGAATTACTAGGTTGGACTATTTAGAACTGTAAGAGGTTTAAGTGATTCGATTATTCCTCTATAGGTTTATCAATTTTATTGGTTCACTATCAGAGGCACGCGGGTCGAGCGAACGAACAATGGAGAACAATATATAGATAGATAAGATGCGTCGACGAGAGGGTTAAGAATAAGAAATAACTTCGATGTTGTTTCAATAACATACTTGGAAAGAAGTATTGGACTGAGGATGAGGAAGAGTAAAGGAAACATCAATGGTTAATATCGATGGTTTTCCGTCCGTCTGTCAAATTAATTTATGTAAGTATTACTTACGATTGGTTTTCGTAAAGATTATAAGTCCGTCTGTTTGTCAAATTAATTTTATTACTTACGATTGGTTTTCGTAAAGAATATAAGTCCGTCCGTTTGTCGATATATTTAGCTAGTTATAATCCAGAGTGTTGTGGTAGAGTTCTGGGTACAGACAAACGATTTAGTTTAATTTAATTTTACGATTGTTTGAAGAGGTTAGTTAACGGCATTAAAATTCATTATTTATCACGTTATTAATTCGTGTCGCCAGTATTAACTATCAATGCGTTCGGTTGTGAATTATTTTACTGAATTTTATGTTGTTTTATGTTACGAATATTTGAAAATTCAGTAGCGACGTGAATAAACTCAAAATACGGAAAAATACTCTCTCATAGGGATATTTCAGATCAAATCCGGGCGTGTATATAAATAAGATTAATAGGAAGGAACATGTTTCTTTGGATGATAGCACAGATATCGATATTGTTAGTGACTGTGGTAGAGGCTGTACCGTACAACAATACTTTAGTTCATGCTTAGATTGGTAAAAGTATGGGGTAATTACAATACAATCCATTTGTTTTCGTATAATGTAAACAGGAACAGATAAGCAAAGAATTGTAGGGTTATTGTTGAATAAAAAAGGGTTTTTTTTTTAAGAGGAATAACAAAGAAGAGTCGTAAGCAATGGAGACGGTTATAGTGCCATTCGATAAGTACAATAGAGTTTCGTGGGAAGATGTAGATGAGCGTGGGATATCGGAGAGAATTGCTGTAAATCTTTAGACTAGTAAATTGCGTGGAGACTGAAGGAGATTGGTGCATATTTGGGGAAATATATTTCGAAACTATGGAATAGGGAGATAGGGGGAGTATTGAAGTTTCCAAATCTATTTGGGGGAGTGTGAGATGGACCACGCAATCACTATATTTTTTTGTTAACAATATTATCTTCTATTCTCCTAGAAACCATTTAAACACATCTGCTAACAGTTTTAGCGAGGGACAAGAAATATCTTAGTATTTGTTTTGTATTGGGCAGTTTTACATTCAGAGAGGTCAGAAAAAAATCCAAACAACGTTCAAACAAGCATTAAATTTCTTTGTAATTTGTCTTAGAAAAAACAATATCTTTGACACCATGGGTTGTTGACAGGGAATTTATGATGATAAGGAGTAGACTAATAAGTAACTCTAAAGCGTCGCATAGTAAACTCAATATTCAAAGACGGGTCTATAGTCATAAATTAAAACAGAGTGCTCGCCAGTTTTTTTTCTTTGTTCAAGGCTCAAGGATGAGTTTGACGGAGACAGTGAGGATTTGCGGGAAGGCAGATTCGTGGCATTCGAGGCTTGACACGAGAACGATCAAGTCAAATTATGTGGAAGCTCAAAGTGTATCATTAGTATACTAAACCTATGTAGAACTAAATTTCCTAAACCCTTACTGAATAACCTATTAATTTGCTTGTTGATTGTATTCCTTTGAATTGTACAAGTTTAAGAGTGATCTTCGTACCCGGAAATTTCGGTAAAGTATTCTTTCATTGTTCATATGCTTGGTACATAATTTTCACAATTTCTACCGTGTGCTACCAAATCATAATATTCGAGATAAATTGATTAGAGCAGAATGGATCATTTTCTTTGGAAAACATTTGCTAAAGAGCCCGTACTATTAAACATAATGATGAACGTATTATTCATGGTAATTGCTCACCTTTGTGACTGGTATTACGGTCTATATGTGCATAAGAATGTGTAGTCGGTCGGCAAATGCACCGGGCGAGATTGTTACCTATGGTACAACGATAACCAGCTAACAATGAGACTTCATGAGAAATTATCGAAAAGTTATCCTATCATTAGCGCACCGAGAGATTTGTGGAAATAATTTACCTGTGTGTTGTATGTAAAGTGTAATTGGTTGTGTGTAATTTAAAATGTTGGAGGGGGTTCCTTTTAAATCATGTTCAATTTTACGGAAGTATCAAGTGTACTAAATCACACTGGCCTATTATTGTAAATGTACCAATCCTGGATTCTGACCAATTTAAATAGAGTGAGATTAGAAATGGGTTTTGATTCATGGTGTGAATTGATTATTTATAGATTAAACAATTGGCTATAACCTACATTTGTATCATATCAGATTATTGTATGAGTAAATTACCGACAAGGCGGGTTTGACAGTCAAAACCACCCATGAATAAGTCAAGTTGATGTGACTTGATTCTGCATATAAATAAAACTAGGGAACCCCTTACCTACGTCATTTTAGTTGTAAATAAGTGTAAGATTAGCATAGACTCTGTTTAAGGTTGTTTATTTAATTGTGTTATCAATTGATAATGGTCTATGTGGGTTTTTTATTTGGACGTTTCGTTTTCCCCATAGAAATGCCTTAGGAACAGAACGTCCGATTGTCCTTGGCAAAGTTAGGCAAGGACGATCTAAATAATATCTGTTTTCTATACTTTTGGGTTTTTTTAGTATTTCTGGTCTTCTAAAATAAATGAAGTGATTTACTATATATCTGGCGTTCTTGTATTTCCTTAACCGTAAGATTCTTAGAAAGTCTGTAGAACAGTGGGGGTTTGTGCTAAAATCAATTACAGTTTCCACATTCCTAGTGAGATAACTCTGCATATAGACCAGGCCATCATGCTAATAAACAACCACCACTGTCATACATCATGGTTCACTCAAAACACAAGGTTACTTAACAGTTTGTGATTAGAGGTTTTCTGGAGGTTGATAGATTTGAAAGTACATATATATAGACTGAATTATTTGAGGAGAATATAGGAGTCTCAGTCTAGTTAACAAACACTCAACATTAGATTAGATTGATTGACATAGTCGGAATACTTATTTCCTGGATTGAGAGACGACGGCAATCGACGTGGAGCTTGGGCGACGGGACATCTAACGACCTGGACAAGTATAAAGGGAGATACCGCAGGGCATCCATGAGTACGATATCTAGGCATCATCTAGGTTACTTAGACAGACCTTGCAGTGTTGAAGAGATTGATTGAGCGGGCAAACAGCAACATTCATATTTGTTATTTGGTAACAATGACTTGTAGTGACCGGAGAAAGTGCGAGGTCCGAGTGACCCGAAAGGTCAATCCAGTGTATCCCCGTGGCGGAGCGGCAGCGTCTCTGGGCACCATATATCACGTCCTGTCTTCTGCGGCAGACCATCGACCTTAGTTTGGCCAAACTAAACATTTGAATATTTTTGAAATAATAAATCCATGGTACAATGGGGGAAGGTAGCTTCCGTGCGCCTTGTAAATTTCCATGTCCCTAAGACGTGATGATAATAAACGCTTCTCAGCGAAAGATGGTCTGTACGCCCCCCACTCCTGTACGCAGGGCCAGATACTGGCGTAGGGTTCCCCGTGTCAGAGTGAGGCGGTCGTTATCTGGTGAGAAAACTCACACGGGTTTAATTCACTTTCTCACGCGAACCGATCACTTACTATGGTATATCTGAACTTAACTGATAAATGTCATATTTGTGCTATTCTTTGCCACCGAAGTCTTGTAGATTATCTGAAGGAGTTCAGGATACCATGATATGAGTAAGCTCGGGGGAAATGAGCTTTGTGATTACTCTTGATCCATTCGGGCTATACACTGGCGGTAAAACGAGCGACTTGCAATATTAAAAAAATCTCACATCATGCACAGACAATGTTTTGACACTGCAAGGTTCCTGTACTGAGCTATTACACTCAACACACTATTTAACATTACATCTAGACGATCACAACCAGCGTGCCATTACACAGGTGATCCAAATAATGATGTAGGCCTCATGCAAAGTGGTGGTATTGACATGTTACGAAGTCCCGGGTTCGATGCCCGCTTGCTTCCTTCTTCTTTCAACTACCACTTTTTTGTGGGGAAAAAACGTATTGGCCCCTTTTTCATGGAGTCTTTTAGCCGATTGACACTACCATACATACCCCCGTATGCAGTGTAGGCAGTTACTCACGTCGAAAGGAAACACTTGGAACCTACAGACCTTTACGACCTTCTTGTCTGGTCCATCAGGTGATATCAATCAGTTTTTTAAAATGATCTTATCTGGGTCTGGCTGGACTGAAGACCAGCGTCACAGGCCTGCTTGTAAAATGATGCTGAGTCTAAGCCCTTTTGCTGTCGTGGCAAGTGTACATACATGACAGCAAAACCACTCAACCTATGTTGTACGGGTACTAGTTAATATGGGCCAAATTCGGTTTTTTACTAGGTACCAGTCATATAAGTCTAGTAACATGTAAGTAGCATGTTTGAAGTTGAAGTATGTAGGTACAAAATGGCTTGACAATCTCAGAATTGTATATTTCTAGCCGTTTTTAAAGCCAATTTTGTGCAAAAAATACAGTTTTTGATGCCACACACGACGTCACATACTATTTCATAGAACTCAGGAAAAAAGTACCGTCTTGAAAAGTATCTATTTTGATTAGCAGGACACAAGCCTATTGTCACTCTCTCGTTCGGAAACTGACAGGTCAACACCACTGGTATGATATCAGCACTTAATTTAGGCATCCTGCATTCGGGTGTTAGTATTTAACAGGACATTAATCGCTTCGTGCCACCACTAATAACCACTGGTGTCAATAACATTATTTCCTGCAGCTGTCGGACTATTTCCGTCTATGTCGTCCGTACTATGTCGTATATATAAATGCTAGACCAGTTTTCTAGGCAGGTGGGGGTAGTCCTACTGGGTGCATCAAAGGTCTTTGGTCGAATGGATTAAGTTCAAAAGAGGTCTACGGCCCTTGTTGAACCGCACTCAGCTGTAAGAGCTACCTCAAGCTCCTGAAAATGAAAGCCTGAAAGTAGAATAGTAGTCGTAAAACCTCTCCACCAATGAGCCAGCATGGTGGAGTATGGCTTTACTCGTATCCGCGTAAAGGCCTGTGCTCCTTGGTGTGGAAATTAACGAGCTTTTACAGATTAATCTAGACAGGTGCACAATTTCTAGCAGACAAAGCAAATTATCTAGTATAATGTGACTTTAAAGTTATACAGGAATAATTAACGCGCCGTCAGCTGTGTCAAATGGCTATTTAAACATGGGGGAATCATAACATTAGGTTTGCAAATGTGGTCTGTTGAGTCTGGCAGACATTTGCTAACAATCTGGATTAATTTAGACATAATTTAAGGGTTGTTAGGTAATGGTTGCATGACCGAAGTTTTAACAGTCAAAGTCGTTGTCCCTGGTTATGATATGACAGTGGCAGTAGGAAGGATAGAATAGAATAGAATATACACACAGGTACTCAACTGTTACAATGCACAAGACAGCAAAAACATAATGATGATGATGTATTTGCGTAAGAACGACGATTTTCCTCCAAAATCTTTATCCAAAAGGCATCAGCGCCTTTTTCTTCATAAAAGGCATTAGAATCACTGAGCAAGCGATAGAGAGTTGTACAACGATGTCATGCTTAAATTTTGCTTTTCAGAAGTGGTTTTGCATGAAGAAGCTTCAAAAACTATGTCAAAAACGGTCTATTAAAGAAGTCTTATTACAGTGTAAAAGAATATTTAGATGACAAAACTGCATGGTCTTTACCATCTCGGCGCACAGAAATCCAAAGAGGGGCGATGGACTGAGTCAGTACGTCTCTCTTCGGTGTATTTCCTTAGACTTAAGTAGAAATACATAAATTGTATTTTTTAAAGCCCTCACATATTTTAAAAGAGGTGCGGAGGAGTTTCTTGCCCTTCTTTGCTCCATCCCTAAGCCAAACTTCCGAACCGGCGGTAGTATACAAAAATATTAATATCATATTGACGTTGACTAAACAATCTGTATGATTTCAGTCAATAAAAAAAATGACTTTGACTTGACTTTGACTTTGTATTATTATTCTTTTCCCATATAATTATTCCTTAACCTTCAACAATCAAATCAATAGTCTTACTTCCCAAACTTCTTAGCTAAGAGATTTCAGAATGTGAACCGCACATAGGAAAAGACCATTTGCACCAAAATGCCCAACTCTCTCCATCTCAGACAGAGGTCAAAGCCGAACCGCGACCACAAGAATGTCGCAACAATAACCAATTCAATAACACAATCTTCAACCGAAAGTTGGTTTAACCCCCAAACAGCCATAAGACTTCAGATTTTCCTTCTAGTTTTCAACTTTGCTCCGAGCATTGAAAGTTCATTATCAGAGAATGGTTTAAAGAGCGCCCGGCAGAATAGCATTCCGCTGTAGCGCCGTACGATCCGCAGTCCACATTTCCTCCTTTTTTCAACAATTATTTCCATCGGATGCTCAATTAAAATCACTCTTAAACACCAGGAGCCAGGAATGCCGGCCTAAACAGAATTTGTCCGGCCGTCCGTCCGTCAGGCCATTGTATTCGACACGACAAAAAAGTTCGCGGCCGCCCGACAAAGAAAGCGGCGGGTTTTTGTCAACCGAATCGCTCATATGAGTATCGCGATTAGAAATGTTTGAGAAAATGCCAGGGAATAATGACTTAAGCGGCCCCCTTTTGTGTTTGTTATTATTTGTCTATATTTAAAGCTGTAGTTTGAGTTCCGTTACTTATTTTCCAAAAACCCCTGTCCTGTCATCATAGGGTCGATTTTCAAGGGTGCCAAACAAGAAACTATCAGAGAGCCTTCGCTGTCTATCTGTCTGTCGGCCGCCTCTATCTCATGATCAACCTGACATAAAAGACATAGCTTATTCCATTCGTAAACATTTATGATCTGCTAGGTTTTTTGTATCCACTGTTGTTTGGATATAGATACCAACCAGCCATGCCATACATTTACAAAAACTAAACGGAGTCTGATCCTCTGGTGATAATTAGATCAATTAAGAAGCTATCAGAATGTTGTTTCCTCAACTGCTTTTGACAATGTTGATGGCTAATGTCTACTAAATGATCATAAACATTCATATACATTGCTTCTGGCCCCACGCTAGGATACCCTCTGTTGTAGAAAAGCAGAAGTAACTACAACCGTAGTAACTATTTAGTAATCTGTGCTACAACTAAAGTCCAAACATAACTATCGCGAATCGAAACATACGATTACGACTTTCATTACGAATCGCACTAATCGTAAATCCGACTGGACGATAATGCGATGTCCGAGACCATTTAAAAAAGAAAAAGTTCAGAAAAAAAAACAAAAGAAAATAAAATTCAAGAACTGTCAAAATGGTCGGTAGTTTTGCCGCGCTGTGGTCAATATGGCTGCTATTGGTCGTTTGCAAGTGGGCGGGGATCACATTTGCAGGGAACGCGTTGGCAATTATTTATGAAGTACATTTTCAGTGTTTTTTGTTGCTCAAGTTTTGTGCCGGGCCGCGGGGGACGGACGGTAGAGTATTTGTAAGAATTCTGCTTCAGTTTGATATTACGGAGTCCTTTTTCTACTGTGTATGTAAGGAAGTATGATTTTTTTTATAAACTAAGACCAATATTTTGGATGCCCTTTGGTCAACTGCCCGGATAATCAAATACGGTACGACCTGATTTTTAGGGTTCCGTACCCGAAGGGTGCCAAACGGGACCCTATTACTGAGACTTCGCTGTATGTCCGTCCGTCCGTCCGTCTGTCTGTCACCAGGCTGTATCTCATAAAGTTTATCTCTTTATGACATAAACCGTGGTAGCTAGAAAGTTTTTCACAGATGATGTATTTCTGTTGCCACTATAACAAAAAATACTAAAAAACAAAAGAAATTTAATATTAAGGGGGGCTCCCATACAACAAACGTGATTTATTTGCTCATTTTTGCTCGATATTGATAATGGTAGCAGGTGGACGCTTAAAATGTTCACAATATATTGAGTTGATTTACTTAAAAAATAAGTAATTAAATTTCAATTAAATTAATATTTAGGGGGGCTCCCATACAACATGTTTTTTTTTTCGGTTTTTTAGATAATGGTACGGAACCCTTCGTGCGCGAGTCCGACTCGCACTTGGCCGGTTCGTTATTTAATTTGATATTTTATTTTCTCTGTGTACTTTGTAATACCTATATGGCCATGGGCTTGTGTGGTGTTTAGTTGTGTATAGTAATAGTCAATAAATGGATATTCTACTCTATTCTATTATATTCGTAACTGGTTCTCTCTCAGAAGCACACCGGTCGAACAAACGAACAATGGAGAACAATAGATAAATAAGATGTGTCGACGAGAGGGAGACACGACTTCTTCAAGAGTAAAAAATCCAATTCAAAACTTATCTATCATCATTATCAAACACGTAAGTAGAAGTATCACTAACATAACTAACTCATATCGACCTTACACCTGACGTAAGGGCACACCTCGGACACTCCATAGAACGCTCGTAAAGTAATCACCTATTACTACTACATAACCAAATGATGTTTGTATACGCTGCAAATGTGTGCGTAAACTTTGCTAGGGCTGGTGGCGCGGCAAATGCAGCGATATTAAACTATATACGCGTCGTCCGTCACTCGTCCGGCGTTCAGCCCTGTCTATTGATTCTCTAACCAATCTTTTGACGCCAGGGGTGGGGTGCGGTATCTGAATCAGCGCGGGGAAGGGAGTGGCCGTTATGTACGGAGTACTATTACCTCTTCTGTGGTAAGGGTTAATTAAACAGACGTAGATAATACTGAAATACAAAATCAACTCACCCGGCTCCTCAACCTTATAAGAGACGTCGCAAGACCCGTCCTTTCTGTCCTTGAAATCTATCTCCGCCTTGCTAGGGCCTTCAAGCGAGATGGCAAGCTGCCCAGCACCAGCCTCCCTGGTCCAGACGTTGAACTCATTGAACCTCCCAGCTTCACCTCTCTCCAGGCCAACCCCGCCAGCCTTCACCAGATGGGTTCCGGAGTCACGGAGCGGACCCACCGTGAATTGGAAGGGGGATCCTGGAAAAAAGGTAAGTTTAGATACATAACCTAACGTCTTTTTACGGTTCCGTACCCGAAGGGTGCCAAACGGGACCATATTACTGAGACTTCGCTGTCTGTCCGTCCGTCCGTCCGTCCGTCCGCCCGTCCATCTGTCTGTCACCAGGCTGTATCTTATGAACCGTGGTAGCTAGAAAGTTGGAATTTTCACAGATGATGTATTTCTGTTGCCGCTATAACAACAAATACTAAAAATCAAAAGAAAATTAATATTAAGGGGGGCTCCCATACAACAAACGCGATTTTTTTGCTCATTTTTGCTCGATATTGATAATAGTAGCAGGTGGATGCTTAAAATGTTCACAATATATTAAATATATTATTTACTTAAAAAATAATAATTAAATTAAAATTAAATTAATATTTAGGGGGGCTCCCATACATTTTTTTGCGGTTTTTTATAGATAATGGTACGGAACCCTTCGTGCGCGAGTCCGACTCGCACTTGGCCGGTTATTTTCTTAGAAGGGGGTAAGCAAAGATCAAGCCCTCCACTTCGGGTTTCAGTGTATGCGAGAGTTAATACGCTAGACTCGCTAGCAGAGCAAACTTGCTTCCTTTTGCAAAGAAACTTGCTTCCTTGCAATTGACACATTTTATTTCGACAGTGAGACAATCTGGATAGTACCTACTCGTTATGCACGTCTCGGTTTACGTTGTTAGGTTTTTTGTACAGTTTAGTTGATATGTAGTCTTTTAAGATTACCCTCCTGTAATAAATGTGACAAATTACAACTGTCCCATACAATTTAGATATATATATTTTTAGGTTATCATAAAAATTCCATCACAGATCAAATAAGTACCATTAATTAAGTTATATTTTTTTTGTAGACGAAGTCTGGTAAATATATTATCGTTCATTATTGTTAACAAATAACTAGCTGTAAAAATAGATTAGTCTAGTTACCTTTATCGTTTGTAATTATTTCAAGTTAATAAATGAATTCTCTCGCTTCCTCAATACTCATACATGATCGCCGGTTACGGGTATAATTATATTTCTTATTAGCGCCTTCACCGATTTGGTCTTTGTATTGGGGCTCACCAACGGTTCCATTCATATAAGTTATGATACTTTACATTAGACCATATCATCAACGGGATCTGAATACTGTTAACACAGACATCGGATCGTAAGGATTGGCATAATAGAAAAGAAGCTCAAGCATAATTTATGGAATATCTTCCATACCACGCCGTAATTCTTTTCCGACTCGCAGCCACTGCCTGCCAGCTATAGCAATCACTTCATATGTCCATTCGATAGTATCATGTACGATCCTGTACACCCTGTACTCCCTCTACTTCTTCTACTTCCTCTACTCCCTCTACTTCTTCTACTCCCTCTTCTCTCTCCACTCACCAGGGATATGTATCTCGCGGTACTTCACAGACACCGTGTGAACGCCCAGCTCCTTTGGCACGAAGTTGACTGAGTACAGTCCGTCTTCCACCTCCTGAATCTCAGCGTCTTCGGACACACCGCCAGGGCTCGTCACTGTGGCTGCCAGGTCGAAGGATGTGATTCCTGGCAAAATATCGAGGCTAAGATTAGATGACTGTTCTACATCTACAACCTTCCTTTCAACCCCTGATGACCAAAAGAGGGGTGGCGACAGACAAATCGACAGAAAACTTATAAATGCTGTCATTCGTTCTATATGTCTGTCTGTTCTTCAGCCTACACTACATAAATGTTATCTCTGCCCTTTCAGTCGAGAGATTGTCATTCTCCTGGCCGAAAAGGAAAAAAAAGACATTTTAAAATTAGGGGAAATTAGGTTCTCATTCCCTTGCAATAGACATTAATTGAAGTCTGTCAAAGTCGAGCACTATTGTGTGCTACTGCGAGTAGTAGAGTTAAACAATAAACTTTTTTTTTGTGCACTCTAGTGGATAAAGAAGTGGACGGATTTTGATACGATTTTCTGTTAATGGTTGAAATCTTTCTTCTGGTTGTTTTGTCAATATCGATTCAGCCGTTCGAAAGCTATACCTTCTTATCAAGGAATAGCAGTCAACCGGGCGGATGGGTTTTGATGCGGATTCTTATGAATAGTAGAAGACAATTGGGTTCTATGGTTTAACATACCAGGCATTTTGAAGGTGAGCTTGCAATTTGTGCCCACTTCAGTCAAAGGCGCTGGGTCGCGCTGCCTCTGGATCTTCTCTCTCTGTCTGTTGCTGCCTTCACCAGATACCTGGGAAACAATTAAAATATTTAAAATACCCCCGAGTTCCCGATACATTAAATTAAACGTTATGTCTTTGATTATTTTTTAAGCTGATTACTCTTAAACCACTGAACCAATTTTAATAATACATAGCTAAGAACCATCCCCTGGAAGTCTACTATCATTAACAGAAAACTGCATTAAAATCCTCTGACCCTCTTGAGCTCTAGAGTGCCCAGACAAACATACACACAGACAAATGTAACAAACTTATATAACCCTTCTTTTCGACGTCGGGGTTTCAAAAAACGCTATGTTTGTTTCGTCCATCATTAATCCATAACCTGCAGAGAACTCACTGTTGTTGTTGAGTATAGACCTCCATGTGCATAACCTGCAGGGAACTCACTGTTGTTGTTGAGTATAGACCTCCATGTGCATAACCTGCAGGGAACTCACTGTTGTTGTTGAGTATAGACCTCCATGTGCATAACCTGCAGGGAACTCACTGTTGTTGTTGAGTATAGACCTCCATGTGCATAACCTGCAGGGAACTCACTGTTGTTGTTGAGTATAGACCTCCATGTGCATAACCTGCAGGGAACTCACTGTTGTTGTTGAGTATAGACCTCCATGTGCATAACCTGCAGGGAACTCACTGTTGTTGTTGAGTATAGACCTCCATGTGCATAACCTGCAGGGAACTCACTGTTGTTGTTGAGTATAGACCTCCATGTGCATAACCTGCAGGGAACTCACTGTTGTTGTTGAGTATAGACCTCCATGTGCATAACCTGCAGGGAACTCACTGTTGTTGTTGAGTATAGACCTCCATGTGCATGGATTCAACTCGGTTTTGTGCAACCCGTGCTCATTGTTTCCCTGCTATCCTCGTTATGTCATCAGACCATCAGGTGGCCTGCCGACTGTTTGTTTATCATACCTTAACAGTGAATGGAGATCCCTCGACGTGATGGTCAGCAAACTTCAGGTTGATGATGTAGTAACCTGGCTCCGTGGGCTTATAGCTAATGGCGAGGACGCCATCCTTGCTGTCAGCACACTGGATCTCGGCTTTGCTGGGACCTGGTGATGATGAAGATAATGATTAACCAGGACACATCCCACCTCCACTCAAGCTTGTCGGAGCTTTGCTCGGCGGTTGGTAGTACAACCACAATAAAACATTATATTCATATCATAAGACTGCATTAACATCGATTAATATGCTGCTCTGTTTTTGAACAGCTGCAAACGAGAAGCAAACAGGCATTTGGTTTTCCTCATGAGTTTTAGGCTCAGATATTCAATCTTTCAGACTACACTACGTACGAAAGCATACACATATACAAATATTGCTCTTATTACTGTATTGGCTACCGCTCGGTTTGGACCAACCGCTACGCGGCTGGTCCTCGCTTCGCGGACACCAATTGGGGGATATTAGTCTATGTAACTCGCAGCTATTTCTGTGCAGTCCACACATTGCTGGTCTGGCCTTCTTTTTTGCTGTCCGCCTGTCCTCTTCCCGCCTATCCCCATTCTGGGGCGAGGGGGGAAAGTTAGAAACGTCGCACCCTTCTGGAGAAGTGACTCGCACAAACAGTGTGAGCTCAGTGCTGATGCTGCATGCTAGTTTTTACAGCCAAACTCCCGCCCACGTCGTTTTGAGTTCGTTTTTTATGTTGATACTTAAAATGGCGAAGGAGGTTCTTGATTGATACTAAGAGTCAACCTAAAGGATTATTATAATCTTTATGCTGGCGGGATCCAAATGTTTGCCGTTTTCCGCAAACTTCACACCTCTACAAACGTAAAATGTACTATCTATAGTATCTGCGCGATAACATGGCAATAGCGGTCATTGACTCGCTAAGAAAATGTATGTGATTTGACGTTTTCTGCCACTACCACTGCGGCGCCGGTGGCAGCAAACGTAAAATCGCATACATTTTCTTAGAGAGTCAATGACCGCTATTGCCATGTTATCGCGCGCAAACTACACAAGTCCTACGCACACCGAGCTAATCTCTCTATCCACACGTGACGGTTTGTAGAGGTTTGGCAAGCATATGTGGTGCTCCGAAATGGGCCATATTTTCACTGCAATATGTGGCCAGCAACTATTGGTGTCTTTCTTTAACACGTGAGTAAGAGAGGGACACCAATAGTTGCCGGCTACATATTGCAGCAAAACCTGGCCCGTTTAGGAGCACCAGGACCAGTCATTGTATTTAGGTTTTGTGGCAAGGTTACAAGAGTTCCACACACCTTCAATCGAGAGTGAGAGACCACCGTAGCCAGCGTTCTTGGTGTCGACAGAGAAAGTGTTGTCGGCGTGCGTCTTGCCCTCCTTCAAGGCCGTGCCTGAAACCTAAAAAGAAGATGATTTTAATGGTTGTAAGTGGACACAATAGGCTTGACTTTATAAAATATATCTGCTGGAAATATACAATTCTGAGAATGTCAAGCCATTTTGTACATAATGCTTCAACTTAAGACTTGTTCCTAGATTTATTGGATTAACTTGGCCACAAGCCTATTGTGCCTTTCCACGCCCGTTTGGTAAAAGTGACGCTAATATGTTATGTTATTTTATAATGATAATTTAATACCCAAATAGCATAAAATATGGGTCTCTATAGCAGGAACTTATCAATACCCATCCTTGAAGTATTTTCGGAACTTCGGCTTTAAACTCTCAAATGCCAAGCCTGTCTACTCGAAACCTCTCGTAGATACATCCGCGTTGAAAGCAGAGCTATACTTTTAAGATTGTATTGACATTGACAGCTCTGCATTCAACTCCAAGTCTGTACCTCTGATGAAACCCCTAATATTTGTAATCTGGTACCTACAGTGACTTTCTTCGCATCACCAACTTCCTGGACCTGCACGATGATGTTGAACGGAGAGTTCTGAATGTGCACCCCCATCTTCTTCACGGAGACGATATGCTGGCCAGCCTCGCGCGGCGTGAAGCTTATACCTATGTTGCCGGAGGGAAGGCGCTTGAGGAAGCAAGGCTCTTCTAGGCCGGATGGGGCCTGAAATCAGAAATATAAACGTTTACATACAAGCCTTTGACCTCTCACCATGTCATATTATCATAAAATTAGGTATTACATCCAAAGGCAAATTACACGGAATACTGCTTAAATAAAGAGCTGCTAATGGCGTGGTCAGTTTCCAAGCAACTCCTTGACGTCCTTGGCGACATAATGCTGAGAGTCTGTCAAACTTTAATTTCAGGATGTAGATCCAGGTTCAAGACCCGCTTTTTTAATTCTAAGCTAGTATTGAGCTTTGAGGGAAATCCTCGATCTGGCTACTCTGGTGTTACTGAAATTATGTAGTATGCGCTGTATGCGGCTATGTTCATAATAGTCCAAAGCTACGTGACCAAAATGAAACGTTAGAAGAAATAAATAAAGAAAGGAGAAGTGTTTATTTGCCACATAAAATGTGAAACAAAGAACAAACCACTACATAGAAAGGCTAGTGAGAGTTTTTACTTTGAATTGGAAGTAAATCATCTTGACAAATCATTATCAAGGCACATATAACTAGTGAAAGTAGACATGTGTAGTTAGGAAAGGTGATTACCTGGATTGAAGCATTTAGTACACGGATATCAATGTCCGCGATTTTTCCAGGAAGTGTGACCTCGCTGCAGCTACCTACTGACATCTGGTTCCTCTTGCGACCTTCGCCTGTCACCTGCAGAGGAAGAAACCATTACAGTAGTAATTTACCACCATACATAGATTGTCCCACTGCTGGGCAGGCCTCTTCGCTAACACCAATCCTCACGGTTCTGTTCCAAACGCCTCTAAATATATAGCACCTATACATTTATACACAAGCACAAACCTTGCTTGTGGCCCTACACTTTAAGATACCCTGTACTGTGGAAACCAAAAACAGCGACATCAAACCCATAAAACATCTAAGACCTGGAGACTTTTCCCAGGATTTGTATCCGGAACCTCTCACATGGGAGGCAAACTCGAAACAAAACGCTAAAGAGGTCGTCTAATCTCTCATCAAACGTGATCTTTGAATTGTTGATATCGCCAAATGTTCTTGGCCACTGCCACTCCATAAGGTAAACTCGTGATGATAGTCATTTGTTCAACAGGGGGATAGCACTACCGATAATTACTAATCCTGGTATCATACCAGTTGATACCATGTGGTATGGTTCGAGGAATCAAATATTCATACCAGTGGTATCCAGCAAACTCAATATATTGGCATGCTCAGTTGTCACCAATTGCCTCGAATGGAGGATTATTCTCAGTCCAGTGGGGTGTGGTTGGAAGAATGAAGACTATACCTTGACATTGTAAGGAGATCCCTTGATGTGTCTGTCTCCAAAACGAACAGACACTTTGTACTCGCCGGGTGCTGTGGGCAGGAACTGGACCGAGACGGTGCCATCTTTGTTGTCGTGGCAGGTGATCTGGAAATGGAGGTATTTACATACAGACACAACCATTGCCTATGGTACACCCTGTGTCGTTAGAAGTATGAAATTGAATGCAAATGTGATGGAGATCCCAAAACCTTTTTCCTCTAACTGACAAAGCAGATGAAGACCTCAAATTATATGTATATTTAGTCAGAAACGGCTGTACAAGTCTGGATGACTTCGGATAAATGAATGAAATAGAAAATTGAGTGGAAGGTTTACAGCATATCGTCAAACATTTATACACATAAGCCTCTGGACAATCCACTAGCGGTGTTTACAGACGATAAGTGGAAGCGGTCAGTGTGACCAAAATCGGTCGGACCGCAATTACCACATAATCATCATGTATTTGTATAAATACCTCAGCTTTACTCGGCCCCTCCACCGACATGGACAGCCCACCAGCGCCAGCTCCCTTGGTACTGATGGTGAAGAGGCTCGGCTCTCCAGAGACTCCACTCTGCAGGCCTGGTCCGTACGCCGTTACGTAGCCAGAGGTGATGGAGTCCACGTGAAACTTGTAGGGGGAGCCTGGAAGGTGACAAGATCACGGTTCACGGTTGAAGAATTGAATAGTTGAATCAAACTCCTTGGAGTTAAATTTGATTTCATGAGATACGGGTTTGAAACCGGTGCCGAGGATTTACTAATAAGATATGTAATTGATCTTCAATGAACGGATATTTTAACGGTGATGGATATCATCTTGAGGTAACCTTCAAACGCCAAAGATTACGTGATGCCGGAACTACCGGAACCTACCCCCTGTCAAGCAACTAATCCTGTCATTAATCCTCAGTTAGTAATAGTTGTAAACTGCTGTGAAACAACAAATAATATATAAATAAATAAATAAATAAATAAATAATAGACTTATTGGTATTCCTTAACAATAATAGTGGCCATTCCATCCCATCCGAAATTCACACGGAAGAACAGATTCACCAAATATTCATCTGAAGACTCATCCATTGATATCCAAATCTCAGAGAATGTTGACTTGCAATTGACGCAGCTAAGAGGAATTCGTTGCATAACCCTAAATGCGTAGTTGGATGTTTATGACAACGCTGGATCTGTCCAGCTGCCAGGAAGGTGTTCTGATTTATGCAATGTTGTAGATCACGAATGCCTTTTAGAAACTCGTGCTCGTAATTAGAGGCGTTTAGGAATCCAGATGTTGGGAGAGTAAGGTCAAACCATGTCAAACTGTGTAGTTCCATATTTCCTGCTAAACAATGTTATAATTGAGAATTCCGTCTAGGTAGGAAGAACCTATTGAACTAAGTTTTTGAAGTGAAAATCCATATCCCAGATGTGAGTTGTTATAGGTGCCGCCATCCACGACGACGCGTGACGTAGCTATTTGCATCTTTTTCTTTCATCGGGGCACTCTGCTGAAAGACAAATATGCAAATAGCTACGTCACGCGTCATCGTGGATGGCAGCACCTCAGCTTTCCAAAGACGATCCTTTGGCGCGTGGTGACAGTTGGCACTTAACGCTTGATGATCAATGAGGAATTGAGGAATGAAAGGCCTGTGTTGATGACAGGTTCGTTGCATAAAGTTGAATCCAAAAAATCGCTGGAAGACTATATATCTGTAGATGAACTTTGTGGCGTTGTGGTTCGAAAGGTACCGGTTTGAATCCCGGCTGGGAAGAAAGAAAAAACCCTAGGGATGAGTCTAAGAGCAAATTTTCAGTTGTGCAAGAATGCTGTTTGGACCTTTTGGCAGCACACTTGAACCTACAGATGGGTAATGCCGAATATAACACACATTTCGGTAATTATCCAGTAAATCACCGTTCATTACTGGGTTATTACCCCCCTTGTGGATTATGAGTGGATTTTACCCATCTGTACTCGAACATTTATTTATTTTAGTATTTAGCCAAAACAAAAACCTATATCTATTTGTTCACATGTGAACTCTCCGCACAGACCTTATGCGGTTTATATGCGGAAAGTGATCGCAAGCAAAAATGCGTCTTGACAATATAATTTATGCTTAAATCTACTAATTATTAGGTACGAATGTAGTTCATAGCATTACAAAGTTATATTAACAATGCTACAGCAGTCCGTAATGCTTAGTTATAATTACATTTTCTCCTCTTTTCAAACTGTAGGCTCGTAACAAAATCTGGGGCAGTTCATTTAGCAACATAGGACATTTATGCCCGACTTCACCAACAGTTAGGGGTCACTTAGCTCTTTTTCTTAGCTGTCTAGCGACTGTTTCGGAGGCCGGTCTCTTAAATTCAGGGGGTCCCCTAGTAGCATAGATGACCCTTAAACTTAGGTCAAAGCGAAACAACCGGTACGTGGCCCTTGAAAGAAAATAATGTGTACCCTAAAGACAGGGGTTGTTGTTGAAATCGGCCATTAGACAAGCATAAACTACACGTACTAAATCACCTTACCCTGCACATGTTCTCCATTATATTTGACCAGCAGCTCATGAACGCCCTCCTCTCGTGGTTCATACTTGATACTGACGGTGCCATCGTGGTTGTCTTCGATCACTGGCTTGTCGGACGCGCCGGATGGCATCTTCACTTCCGCTGGAACAGGAAGATACGTTTAATAGGCTTCCGTCCTGCTAGTCAAAATACCTAGATACTTTATAGGAACTGTCAAAACAGTACTTTTGTTCCTGAGTTCTATGAAAAAGCACTAGGTGACGTCATGTGGCGTGCGTTTGGAGGAACGCGGCCTTTCCTGAGGGCGTGCGGCATCAAATGCCGTATTTTTTTGCATAAAATTGTCTTTATAAAAGACAAGTGCTGGAAATATACAATTCTTAGATTGTCAAGCCATTTTATACATAATGCTTCAACTTCAGACTTGCATAATCCAGCCTTAGTAAAGTATTAAGTATAAAATTACTTATTTCCTAAATAAAGGTGTGCTAATTTGTAAAGCATTCTGGCTTCCCCAGTGATTGGGAAAATGACTCGAGATAGAACTGATGAAGATAACTCGCTCAATATTTCAAACGGTCAGATGCAACAAACCTTTTCTAGTATCAATATGGTAGAAAGTCAGGAAGTTAAGCGGCGTAAACTCCAATCCTAGGCCAGTCCGGTTGTTTTTAATCTTGCGACTGTCGCAGTAAATCGACGGGAATACTTCTTTATCCCGTTCTGAGACTGAGAAGTACTTCTTAGTCTTATCGTAGTAGAGACTGGCTATCTCGGGCCATTCAACTTCTTTGCCTTCACTGCCTCCAATGAGTGAGTTCCACAGGTCACTCATAAATGCCATTTATTTCGCTTTCTCCCTCCGTTAATCTTCAAAACAAATATGTTCAATCGTGTGTGTCTGTGTGGTAGGCAGTTAGGTACCTATGTGTAGTGTTTATGTTTTCCGTTTGGAATTTGGATTTGGACCAGTCATTTTTTGTTCCGTAAAATGGCGTTAGATGAGCAAAACCTCGATTTTGGTGGTAGCTTAAAAATATGAATCGTTGATACAGTTCTCATCCAATTATAAGTACAGAACTCATCCTCGGTATTTTGGCTTGTCGTGTATAATATAATTACACTTTGATAAAAGCAATACCCGACCTGGGTGTAATGAAAAAAGTGATCACTTGATTTTTATTGGTCAATATTTTACGTATTTTAATGATGTTATTTTAATTTCTCAGAATTTTAAATTTCTTTCTATTTTATATCGTGTTACCAACGTATTTTATTCATATTTGACATCTAACACTCTACGCATTTAGCACTTCATATATTCCGTTCCCAAGAATCCATACGAAGCATATTTATAGTTTGAAACAAAAAATGTTGATCCATTCAATTAAATTTTATAGCTTTACATTCGTCTACGCCTTCCGTGTTTTCACATTTAAAATGCTTGTAATCGTAAACCTATTTAAAAATATTATATTACTGAATTATAACTATATTTTTTAGTACTTGAGTACTTTTGAGTACTTTATCGGACGCTCCGTGTTTCGGATGGCACGTTAAGCTGTAGGTCCCGGCTACTATCACTACTTGGTAGTATGTAGTAGTCGTAAAACCCCTCCACCAACCCGCACTGAGCCAGCGTGGTGGAGTAGGTATGGCTCAATCTTACTCGGATCCAGGTAAAGGCCTGTGCTCCTCGGTGGGGACATTAATGGACTACATTTACATATATTTATTATAATCACAACACGATCACCTAAATCATAAGAATCATAACATATCACAAAACTCATTTTTGCATACAAATATTGCTACTACAAAATAAAATCTTCAAACATCAAACAAACCACATTATTCTGAAAACATCATTAGTTGACAATTTATGAAACTTACTATAGAGACTCACGAGAGACACTAATGAAGTCAAAATTATTATGAAAACAAAAGACAAGACAAGGTTATTTCAATAAAATATAGCAAATTAAATATTTCCGTTGTTTCCAAATCGCACAGTTCTTTTAAAACAGGCATCGTCGTTCCAAGTATTTTGTTTTATCTGTCAAAATTATCAGCTGATGTGAAGAAATTATTAACATTTTCGTGGTATTGTAATAGGCTTGTGGCCAAGGTAATCCATTTGAAGCATTATGTACAAAATGGCTTGACATTCTCAGAATTGTATATTTCCAGCAGATATATTTTATAAAGTCAATTTTGTGCAAAAAAGACAGCATTTGATGGCACTTTTACATGCCGTCATTCTGTTGTTATTTTCCAAGAACCCAGGAACAAAAGTTCCGTTTTGACAGTTCATAAAAAGTATCTATTTTGACTTGACAGGCCACAAGCCTATTCTTCCAAATGTTGATGACAGCTGGAAATCCAGCATGGCGCTAGGTGAAGTCAACGCTCTCCTGTGCCGTGAATCATTTGCTGAATAATATCAGTAATATAAAATATTTCACCGTGGTGGGATTTACATTCTTGGTGACAAACAATCTTGTCGCGCGGGCAACACCAATCTTGTCGCGCGGGCAACACCAATCTTGTCGCGCGGGCAACACCAATCTTGTCGCGCGGGCAACACCAAAGTTCGCATTAGCTTGTTAATAAATAAGACCCGGTCACTTATTTGCAGATGCGCGACAACCACTTAGCAAATTCTTAGCCAAGGTAGCCTTATGCCCGACTTCACCAACATTTAGGAGACACTTAACTCTTTTACTTTGCTGCCTAGCGAATAATTCTTAGCTGCCTAGCAAATATTTCGGTGGCAGGCCTCTTAAGGGGGTCCCCTGGTAGCCTAGATGTCCCTTAAATTTAGGTCAAAGCGGAACTACTAGGTGACTCCTGAAAGGAAATAAAGTGTCACCTAAAAGATAAGGGATTCTTTGTGAAATCGACCATTAGACTACTCAAAATTTTACGAATACTCAAAGGCTGTCACCTATCTATGTTTTCTAAGATGTTGTGTATGTTTCTTTCTCTTTTGACTGACGTGTATCTATCTCATATTTTCAACATGAGCGTAAATCATCCTCTAGATTTATGAAGAAACTTTTTATTGCTACTGAAAATAAAGATTTTGCATTCGACTCGACGCGCGACGAGGTGGCAAGACAGAAGTTATTCTATATTATGACAAAAATATCAATCAAATACCTACAGATTATAAACGACTAGAAACATCTAAAAGTGTAAAAATTGTGTCAACATCCTTATCAAGAAGTAATTTTGGCACTTTACCTGTGCTTAAGATGTGTGATGGATGATGTGTATGTGTAGATTGATATTAATGGCATACGTGCTCGCATAATATATCTGACGCTTACTGCAGCTTACCTGTGAATATGTTAAAAATCTTCAAACATGATTTCATGCATGATTTAATTTAAATTCTCTCACAATAACGCATTCTCGTGTCTCAAATGTAAGATAAAAGCGATAATAAGTTTTGTTTCAGACAGTTTACAAAGTGGTTGTACGTCACATCAGAGAGAGGTATTTATTAGCACTATATCAAACGTCTTATTTTATTTATTTATTCGTGTGACATCTCCAAGTAGCAACGTCACAGGCATCCAAGTTAGTGACGTCATTATTCAGGTTCCACTAAGAGCGGTTTTACTAAAATCGGATCTTTGTCTCATCGAAATTTTAAATTATTAATATTGCTTTCAACAAGATCGCCGATTGAAAACTCGCTGCAGCAAATTTTGATGGATTTTTACACACACACACTGGTTCGCCGTCACACCTTAATACATAACAATAGTTCGCCATTGTTCGGTCGTTCGAGCGGTGTGCTTCTGCGAGAGAAGGGGATAATTTTATCTAGAGAAAATCAGCACTATATATTACACATTAGATCAACAAATTCCTGTGAATGTAATAAATCCGAAAGCAAACGTGAACTTCGCAAATAACCCACTCGTAAGCAGGCTGGCAAACTTGAGCTCAACTGGAAATAGTTGGTATTAAAATAAATAGGCTCATTTAATTACAATTCTGTGGAAAATATCGTGATAAAGTGTCCGTACAGCTGTCCAGTCAACTACAGAGTGATCCGGTTTTGGATTTTAATGTTTTCTGAATCAGATGACTCATGTCATGACGCTGGGCTAGCCCCCTGTCACGCAAAATGGAGTATTGATTAAAGTGGTCACAATTGTACCCTGCCACCCCGTAAGGGGAAAGGTCGCGCCAGTGACTGTGCTGTGAAGACTGTCCATCAAAGTTTTAATCGTTGGTTGTGCATCCCGGTATCGAAACATCCTAAGGATACCACCAGATTGATCTGCAAGTGTGTTAGTGCAATAGTCCTAAAACTCCGAATGTTCAAACGAAAGTTGGTAAAGTAGTAAAGTTTTACGATCAAATCGAACTCATCATC
This sequence comes from Argyresthia albistria, assembly GCA_963457715.1. Lineage (NCBI taxonomy): Eukaryota > Metazoa > Arthropoda > Insecta > Lepidoptera > Argyresthiidae > Argyresthia > Argyresthia albistria. The sequence goes on along the minus strand of OY735275.1, from coordinate 2,034,114 downwards.
GGTAGGCTCAAATGTTTGTACAAATAAATCGCAGTAAATAAGATGAGGCAATAATCAACTCGTAAAACTATGTCTTTGAAGTCTGAAGTCAAACCGTGGTTTTATGTCTTATGAAATTGCAAATCAGCTACAAAGTAACTGCATTGTAGCCTCTCGAGTTCGAAGTTCTGTCTGTGTTGCCTGGCGAGAGAGGGGTATTTGGAACTGACGGAGAAGGAGAATAGAAGGTTAAAAAACCGGCCAAGTGCGAATCTATAAAAACGGCAAAAAAAACACATTGTATGGGAGCCCCCTTTAATATTTATTATAATCTGTTGTTTAGTATTTTTTAGCGGCAACAGATACACATCATCTGCGTAAAAATTTCAACTGTCTAGCTATCACGGTTCATGAATTTGTCGATAGGCAACAAAGTGCCATAAACTAAAATAGAATAGAATAGAGATGCAGCCTGGTGACAGACAGACAGACAGACGGACAGCGGAGGCTTAGTAATATAGGGTTCCGTTCCGTTTGGCACCCTTCGGTTTCAGAACCCTAAAAAGCGCCTTTGGTAGATTATGATAAGATGACGAAAAAAGGATGTTTAGTAAGATTTGTAAGTTTGAAGCATCTGTTTCAAGAGCTCAAACGGGGTAGGCAAAAAAGGAGGGGGTTATCAATTCAGCTGTGTTATAATTTATTTTTTTAAGTGTGTTACCTCGAAACTGGCATTATTTATGAACGGATTTCAAAAAATATTTTTTTTATATGAAAGGGAAACTCTTCAGGTTGGCCCCATTTTTTGAAAATCAGGAATCGGTCCAGTACATTGGTTTCTGCCTAGAAAAGACTGTCATCCAGGTAACCAATAGTATGTATTTTTGCCTTTATGTGACTGTGGCATTTACGCTCATTGTCATTGAGATGAATTCTGGCTGTGAGGACCTTATGAGGACCGACATTTTTTTATTTTGTGTAGTATTTAAGTCAGAAGACAGATTTCGTAGGCTCATTAGGTATCTATCATGTTCATAGATGACATCGCATCCCGCGGGGACAGGTTTTTAAGAGATTTCAGTAGTCACGAAGTCGGTTTTTTTTAAGTTTTTAACTTAGTGAATTATCTATATAAATGGTAGTAGATGCGGTGATTCATAAGTATGTTTTATAAACATAATTGTACGAAAGTTATCAAGGAAACAGTCAGCTAAATTTTAAACTTGAGTTTTCAAATATTATGTCGAGGGGTGTATGAACTCTACCTCAGTCTTATGACGGCGGCTGAGGGACCAATCCGAAATACTCGGAGGAATGATTGTTTAAGCTCAAATACAATTGGAAAAATAATTCTGATAGTGTCCAAACCTCGTCCAAACCATGGCTAACCTAATAGGGCTGGATTTTACGAACGAATGAGTAACTTTTACTCCAGAGTATCTTCTATTTTTTTCATAAACACCAGTGACACCTAGATCAGATCACCTCATTTTGAACTGTCATTTGTCATACAAGTTATCCCCGGGATAGTTATTCTAGTATAACTTTTTGTTGGTGAAATCCAGCCTTAGTATTGTAAAGCAAATGTAGCCCCTTAATTTCCCCACCGAGGGGCACAGGCCTTACCGGATACGAGTAAGATTAAGCTATACGTACACCACCTAATTAGAAGTTTTTTTTTACTTTCGTATATTAAATATATTTTGAAATGTTATTGATCGACCTGCGTTCTTTCGATATCATTCTATGAATAGCCGTCGAAGCAAAACACGTTGAGCAATGCTTTTTTTAACCGACTTTTAGGCAAATATTATCATAATAAAATGTGGGCCACCTGTGATCCGTTGGTAAACAAAATGATTTTTATGACGCGTGAAAGATATTAGTGCGATTGCGGTAGATATTTGTCTATAATATTAGCAGCAGTATCAATCTTCATTAATGTTTTTTTGTAGTTTTTCAGATGAATCCATTTGGATGAATTCAGATGAAGCCCGTAAGGTTTTCAGGCTCACTACAACGAAGATAGTCAACACTATTCTCTAAATGACTTAAACTGTTCTCGGATACTTTCTACTAAACAAAATTGACTTAGTTACTATCGCTACTCGGTGGTAGTAGTCGTAAAGCTGTGTCAGTGGCCCTAATAGGGCTTGATAACTTCTGACAGTCGGGTTGGCCTCAAGCCTGACACCCCTCCACCAACCCGCACTGAGCCAGCGTGGAGGAGTATGGCTCAATCTTACTCGTATTATTATTTACGTACCAAAGAGGAAAAAGTATGCAAGTAAAGTATAAATTCATGCTTATTGTCACAGTACAATCGCCGGATTATGATTACAAGTTTAATTAAATTCTTTAGTTTTATAGTAAATATCATCCTGTGCACGATTTACGCAATCGAAACCACTGCAGTGGGGTAAACGTGAAATGTGGAGCGATGCGCGCGATTCAAATCAGCGAACAAATTATGACACGCGCGCAGAATTAGTTTAGAACACTCTTGCGAGTTCGTTCGATAGTGGTTCGAAACTCTAGTGTTTTTTTTCGGATGAAAGTGAATTTTTTGCATGAAAAATCTGCTTAACTAGCTAAACCTGAATGCAAATATGCCCCTATCACCTTCTCATGCAGAGCCAGATGCCAGGAGATGTCCTGGAGTGGATTGTTTAGTTAGTTAGTTTTTATTTATATAAGTTTATTTTTACCTTTTAATTGTAAATTGGGATATTGCAGGCTCGGTAATACTAATAATAACTGTAAATTCCTTTATTATTACGGGTATAATTACAAGATGCGGAAGTCTCAGAACCGGAGCAGATGGCTTGGTAAATAAGAGGCCTGTACCCAGCTGCGGGTGAATGTGGACTGATAGATGATGACGTTGATAACTACACGATTCGATAAAACTACTTATAGAGCCTTCTAGACTCTAGACTACTGTAGGTTAGTGTAGTCAGCTCCGAATATCCCTCTCATTATCTGACATAGAAAAACAGGTATTTGACGCCACCCATTATCCGATGATAGAAAAACAAGACAAATCACACATTGGTATTGACATTTGCTGCACGGGGCAGAGGAAACGCATATTTCAGTCACGAAGTTCTTCTAATCTATCATACTAATAATATTAAATAGCATGTACGGCGAAAACATATGTAGTTTGAATACTTGTTCAAACAAACAAACAAACAAACAAACAAACAAAGATAGATATCTGCCCTAACCTAACCTAACGTAAGTTAATGATTAACGATGATAAATAAATAACACATAAAGTGATCACTCCAAACCTCCAAACGTATGTCTGTCAAAAACATGACATTGTTATGACAAATGTAGCAGCATTCTTGGCCAACACATTCAGTTACAGTAGAGTGACAATGAATGGTTCATATCTAACGACAGAACAGCAAAAATATACTGGGGACATTTAACATATGACGAAGATGTGCTTGAGCTCACAGGAAATTGACTTGGCACGATCTAGGTGGCGATAGTCTTCCCTCCTGTTGAAGGATGCGTCATAACTTGGGTTTATGGGAAAGGCTCTGAGATATTGAAATGTATGGCAAGAGACTTGTTATGGCAATTTTCCCAAAATATCGTTTATTTCTAGTCGTATTTTTCCCCATTCGAATAAGTCGTTCTAAATTATAATTTCATAACTAATTTACAGACGTACTGGTGAATTTTACCGCTGGAACTAAATAAAAATACATGTAGCTATTCATTAATGTCCCCACCCAGGGGCACATGGCTTTACCTGGACTCGATTAGGATTGACCCATTATACACCACCACGCAGGCTCAGTGCGGGTTGGCGAAGAGGCTTTTACGACTACTACGTAGTGATAACAATGATAGTAGAGAGGGACCTACATTACAACTTGACATTTCAAAATGTTTAAAAAAAATAGTTTTTCATAAGCCGCTTTTTTATATTATTTATGAACCAGTTAGTTAATTTTAAGTGTGTATAAAACTGAAGTGTTTTGAGTGTCGTAAAAATAAACTTTTCTGTTAAACCAAAACCACTTTTTTCTCATACATCTCACGCCATTCGCGAATTGTAACCACTGGCCGAATATTCCTGATTATCAATTGTTTTTTCACTTAAAACCCACTTCACTGCACTGGCCACTTATAATTTCGAATTTTCAAATTAATTTTAAATTCAAATCTGGAATTCCAGGGAGATGCTACACGGAATAGCGCATTCGATAGACTGACTACAAAATTGTGGGCGGTGAGACATGGAGATTTTATTTATATTAATATTTCACCGGGATTACTCGTTTATGTGATATGCACAAGTAGATATGTGGTCAAGATTAACTTGCATCAATTTTAAATATTATTGAGGTTATTTCTAACTGTATATCAAGCATAGCAAGTGGAGATTCTTATGGCCAGTTACAAAAGTTCGCTTTAAGCTCTGTGTGATTCATCTGTAATTTTACATTATACGATTTATGTGCCAAAAGGGCATACCGAGTTTTGTAGACTGTTTGACTCACATCGTCTTATATGATATATGATGATAGCTTCTACACTTCTCTTTTCATCTTCTTTTCTGTATTTGTGCTCAAATCTTCACAATTTACTTTATCTATAGCTGCGCGATAGGCAAGCCCCCTGCCAAGCAAGATGGATATGGATGCACATATATATTAAAGTGGGTGAGTTTGGGTGTATATGGTATAGTATGGTAAATGATGGTTTCAAAACTTACTGTAACATAAATAATAATAACGAGGTGTATTTCAGGATGTTTTGCTTTCGCTGAGCGCAAAATATATACTTATAATACCTACTTACGTTTTTGATATAAATTTTCAGGTTTATTAGGTCACTGTCAGTTGAGCCATAAAATGAAAAGTTTATGATTTTTTAACGATAAGATATTGGTCAGTGTGTGCCGCCGTAATTAAGATTATGATATCTAAAAAAACTGCCATGAAAATGTTTTAAAGAAACATGTTCTTTTTTATTTGGAAATCATAAAGAAGTTGAATGCGCTATTACAACTGTCTTCATTTATAAATTAAAAATGTTGTGTGATGTTTTTTTTTAAATCATCAATTAATACGAAACTGAAAATAACGGAACTTCATATGATTCATACAAAAGACAGTTTTGTAGGACATTTTAGTACTTTCCAAGTATTGAAAAGTTGCCAAATCTGTGTAGGAATTAATCAAATCTAGTTTCGTAGTATTGCATTTTGTTTACGTAGATGCATGAAATTATTTTGGTCTAATGGTTGCTTTACTTCTCTCATTCCTCAGATAGCGTTTATCTTTCTGTTTATCTGGGATTTTTGACATTTTACACGTACGAAAAGTGTCAAAAAAAGTTATCTGACTGTGTATCTGTCTCTTGAGAGACCCGGGCTTAGATGTGTTAATAATTTCAAAAAAACGCGTATGTCTAATTAGTCATTACTCATTGTACTGTGTTGTGTATGTACGAGTATGTTCATATTTTGGGGGAATACAAATATAAATTAATTTTTTGTCATAGCTAATATAGTAATTTAAAAAAATATTAGAATTATTATAAATTATGCAGTGGCTACAAGTGGGCACAGTAACACCTCCGCCACCCCGTATGCAGTGGCTACAAGTGGGCACAGTAACACCTCCGCCACCCCGTATGCAGTGGCTACAAGTGGGCACAGTAACACCTCCGCCACCCCGTATGCAGTGGCTACAAGTGGGCACAGTAACACATCCGCCACCCCGTATGCAGTGGCTACAAGTGGGCACAGTAACACCTCCGCCACCCCGTATGCAGTGGCTACAAGTGGGCACAGTAACACCTCCGCCACCCCGTATAGGAAAAGGCCTGACGCTGTCTTTGTTTCTTTATATAAATTATAAGAATAGCCTTTCTAAGTCGTCCACATAATTACAATGATACAATACCGAATGCTACGCGCTACGCCGGCGATGCGTTACGTCACTGCTACGCTTGATTTGTTACCGCTACGAATTGTCTACGAGTCACCACGAGAGCTTTTGTCGTTACAATGAGACAATCATTCTACTAATATATGCTACTTTATTTTATTCTTAGGGCCTTACTACAAAAAATAAACTCACGTTCAACACCTGTTTACAAACCAAAATGTATGGGATGTGACGCTTGTTTTGAGGTTAAACTACGTTTAATATTTTTTGTGGTAACAGGGTTATAAATTTTATAACACTCGTAATTCTAATATTCTATGTTTTACGTGTACCTATCTGAGTATTTAAAATATTTTTAAAAATATGATACAAATAAATGTCTTCATAATAATCTGTGATGGTAAAGAAATCCTCATTACATAATAATAATAATATTATAGTGTCACGCCTTTTCCCATACGGGGTCGCGGAGGCACAACTGTGCCCACTTTCATACGGGGTGGCGGAGGCACCACTGTGCCCACTTTGAGCCAGTGACTCAATACCTAATTACATAGAATGCACAAAATAATAATACAGGGTGACATTTAATTAGCTGACCATATTTCGGGGAATGATAGTACCCATCATTGTGAACAACTTTCCCTATGAAACATATGGTCGCAAACGAAAAAAAAAAAAAATACGCGTGTAGCACCGTACACGTGTTAGAAGTAAAACTTCTGTAGCTAGATCATTAAGTGGTACCTATACTATACACCTATACCTACCTATACTAAAAGAGATTTAAATTTCCAATTTTGAGATCCAATCTCTGCTTCAAGTTACTTTTAAGTTTCAGACGTCCGATTATTTGAAATTATTTTATACTTGTACTTACTTTTAATACGTCATGTCATTTATTTCCCACCATTCCTTATCTACAATTTGTCGCGCTCGTGGCGATATACTTAACTCATTCAATAGTGTCACTACTATTTGCATCTCGCTCAGATTATATACCATCTGACGTCACGTCTTTAAGCCGTCTCGCTCAAATGTATGCATTGCTTTGCTTGTTTTAGAAATCCATATCGACCCGTGTGACATTGATGAAACTCTTTTCTTACAAACTGTATGGATCGCATCGCACAGCTGTCAAATATAAGTTCCGGTTCCAACAAAGAGGTTGAACGAAGTAGTTTGAGTTATGCTAGATATTAGGCTACTAACGCCATCTAGCGAAAGAGAGTGAGCGCCATCTTGGCCATACCGGAAATCAAGAACTCGTGGAAGAATGCTTAAAATAATTTTTATTTGTTAACGTTTCATCAGGTTTTTCTCTCACTAATTAACATTCTTTATTGTACGAATGTATGATTATCTTATCTGATTAGTTAAAAACCGTATTGAAAATAGTTGCGGTTTTAAAAGTCTTCAGCCGACCCTGACGTCACCGATTCCAATTTCCGTTACATTTCTTAGCCACTCGTGATAGCACCCGGCTAGTAGCAAGTGAAAAGCAAATATATGAATAACCCACAGTTGAGAGGTTAAATAAATTTTACCCCCGTGCCCCAAGAAGTTTTACTTCAAAAAATTTTGGGTCTCCCATAGTAACTTGAAATCAGCTGATCGGGGCAATGTACTGGGGGACGAAAAATGTGCATCATTTGCGACTATATGTTTCATAGGGAAAGTTGTTCACAATGATGGGTACTATCATTCCTCAAAATATGGTCCGCTAATTTAATTTCACCCTGTATTTGCACCGGTATCCTATCAGGGCGTGCTCAAATAAGTTAATTTTGAAGGCAATATATGAATAATCGCATGGTTGGTTCTAGAATAATTCGACTGTGTTGTAACACCTACCTGTAGGATCTGTGCTGTAGGTTACTGAAAGTATGGTCAAATCTAACAAGTGATAAACCGGAGATTAAATCAAGACAATAACAAGTTGTCACTGCAAATCCTTTCAAAAACTGGGCGGTAGAGAAACCCGTACAAACAAAGGGGCATATCTACACGTTTCGTCAAAATGTCCAGCATATTCAAACGCTCACTTTCGACATAGTTGCGACATTTCAAAGCGGCGGCGACGGATCGTCATCGTCAGGCACCTGCCGCAATAAACCACGGCCGGCGCACGCGCTGTTATTTGCGGTGCGCGTTTATTAGAAAACTTAAATATTTTTGTAACGCCTCAAACAGCGTATGGCGAGTTAGCAACAGTGGCTTTGGCTGTGGGGTGGTGTTTAGAAAGGGTCACGCTTTTTCCCATACAGGATGGCAGGGGTACAGTTGATAAACTCAAATGCTTTTGACAACTCAAACTTTTGATGACTTATTTAAGTACTACGTGTCTAAGCATGACAGCAGCAGATGATATCCGGCTCGAAGGACCAAATGGAGCGGAGTTTTAGCAGCAGGATGTCAGGATAGTAGTTGCCAATGATAGTGTACAGCGTATTCTTCACAAATATGGTTTTATTGGTTGAAAATACAAAAATTCAAGGGAGCTGTGTGCTCATGGCGTGAAGCGCTGTACGAGAGAGAGGTTATCTATGCTACGACGTCACAAGGCTCTTCGCCCCTTGCCTTCCCCGCTGGGGTCTGCTGCTGTCATGCTTAGACACTACGATTTTAGGTTTTCGAAACAATCAATCCGTTGTATTTGCTCCATTTTGACGCATAATATGCAAAAATTGCTTCGTGTTAAGAAATGCGTAATATAACTTAAAATTATATTTTTTCACAAGGTTTCGCTACCTCACCAAATGGTAAATACAAACCTGATTACTAAACGTCAATTAAACATATAGTTTTGCTGTAAATTAATTTTTGTTTGTTGTTATACAGTAGATTTCCTGACTCTATAAAAATGTAACAGGGAGTATCAGCGGCTGGCTGTCTAGATTAATTTAATGGACGATTTTTACATCAACCTATAAAGTTACTCTGTAATATTTCAGTCACCCTCTGTATAACCCCGTCACTGCACACCCAGCATTCCACCCAAAAATACTCTGTATGTAAAAATAAAAAAATATTAATTTCGTATCACTAAATTGGCAGGAACATGCGGCCATTAAAGATGTCATTCCGTGTATTTTTGTAGTCGCTGATAGGTTAGGTTGTGCCAAAACCCGGGTTAGGTTGTAAATAATCGAAGTGAAGTGGTGGGCGACACGCTGTGTGATGCAACTGGACGGGTTATGGACGGACGTCATAGGTTCGACATATTTTCGGTGTGAGTCAGTTCTTGCGGCTTTTCTATAACATCATTAACTTCTGTTAGGGAAAGGTTGAGGGGAAAAGACGCGTGCGCAGAAGGAGGAAGTAGTGGTTCTGCAACATCAGGGAATGAACGGCAGTGGCGAAGAACAGCTGATGTGTTTAGCAGAACAGAGCGGAGTATAAACAGCTGACCGCCAACCTCCAGTAATAGTAGAGATCTATATGTTACTCTATGGTAGAGATTCACTATAAGAAGAAAGTTAGGAAACCCACCATATTCAAAGAATTACATCACATGGAGGTTGTATTTAGTTACAGGAGACAATACAATTTACACTGTCTCTGACCAATTTACATTACAGGTCACGACATTATATTTCTGATTGTGTGATTAGTCTTAATATAGTCTTAATTGAAATAACTAAGTTATATAAGTGTGACTAATATAAGAATTAATTATAATTTAACATTGAGTATGTGTTTGACATTTATTTCAATATTATGACATTAGTTAATTTAATAATTAATAATATTATAATGACAATTGCACTAATTTTACTATAACATACAATGAGTATGTTCTTGACATTATTATTATTATTATTCCATTATTCTGACATTATTTAATAATATTATGACATTTATAATTTATTGAATAAAAGATGAATGGAGACATAGTGACATATTTATAGAGTACATAAGTTAAGTATAAAACCTATCATGATTTGATATGTATTCTGACCCCCTTGTGACTTGTAATGAATATTATCAATAAACGATGTCTATGTCTATGTCTATGTCCACTATTACATTCTGTAGGACATCCGATAGCAGACGTCGCCGTCGTCGCCGTGAACACTCCCGGTCATACTCATAGGACAATTCACAATTCTTTACTGCACACAATCAATAAACGATGTCTATGTCTATATGTGTAGCAGATAACATAATATCTTCTAAGCATGCTGTCAGGACATCTTAAGGTTTAATCACTAGTTTAGTATGTAAAACCTATACTCTAAGGAATGCAATGTGATTTTACTGTTTTGTTCTGCACTAATAAAATAATAACCGGCCAAGTGCGAGTCGGACTCGCGCACGAAGGGTTCCGTACCACTATCTATAAAAAACCGCAAAAAAAAATACTGTATGGGAGCTCCCCCTAAATATTAATTTAATTTTAATTTAATTATTTATTTTTTAACTAAATAATGTTCACAATATATATATATTGTGAACATTTCAAGCGTCTCCCTGCTACCATTATCAATATCGAGCAAAAATGAGCAAAAAAATCACGTTTATTGTATGGGAGCCCCCCTTAATATTAAATTTCTTTTCATTTGTAGTATTTGTTGTTATAGCGGCAACAGAAATACATCATCTGTGAAAATTTCAACTGTCTAGCTACCACGATTCATGAGATACAGCCTGGTGACAGACAGACAGACGGACGGACGGACGGACGGACAGCGAAGTCTCAGTAATAGGGTCCCGTTTGGCACCCTTCGGGTACGGAACCCTAAGAACCACTCGGCCCTGTAAACGCCGCGTCCATTGTTTTCCCGCTATCCGCGCTGTCATCGGATCATCTGGCAGATGGACTGCCAACTTTTTGGCGTCATTTTGGCTTTAACTTGGTCACCGATATTGTACATCTCTTGTCTTATCCTGTCCTGCCCACTTCTACCTAAGTCGTGTGATAAGCTTACTCCTCGATCTCTATAGCTCAGCCTCCTGCATACATTATACACATACAATTATCCTCCTCTGCATACAATACCCGCTTGGCTTTTAGAAGATTTCACAAGAGTATTAGACATAATGCTTATGTCGTAGTTAGCAACAGTGGATCAGGCATAATGAAGAGGCTTTTTCTTAACAGTGGGTGCTGGAGGCTGGATAGAAAGATAGTATTTGGCGAAAGGCTTTTAGAAGAAGATTTTGTAGTCTTCCTTTCTTTAAAGACGGCAACTGCGGTCTTAACTAAGAGGTTCTTACTCTCAAGGACTTAAAGTCGGGTTTGATTTGTTTTGAATTTAGCGAATTATTAATACTTCAACCCAGCGTTAGCGCACACCGTAGTGCCTTTGAGTAGACAACTCCACACAAAATTATATGAAGTAGTCCTACCTAGTCAAAGCTTCAGCTTAACGTTAACTCACATTCTAGAAGCTGGAATCTAGCTAGTACTTAGCACTTATTATTACTAGTGGCTCTGTGAGCTGTAGACCTCGCGAGTATATCGGTGGGAAAGCTGAACTGCTAAAACACATAAAAAAAATAACCCAAATAATTTTCTTTCAATAACTTATACAAACTTATGAATGTACCTGGTTACGTACATGCAGTATGAAAGTAGCCGCACCAATAACTTTGTAAACTACATTTCGCGATCTTTTATACAACCTATTGACTTTTTACTAAAATTATATAATCTGTTTCACTCTCATAGTCTTTACAAATCCAACGACACCTCATTTGTTAATATCCATCGAGCCGTTTGGGTTGTAGCGATTTTTTTACATTTTAAAACCCCATATCTCCGCCATTTTGAAAAAAATCAAAAAACTGGCTCGAGTAAAAAATTCTATTTATTTTTTCAACCTGCTCACAAAATTTCACGAGAATCGGTTCATAAATGCGACCTGTAGAGGAGAACAACCGGACATACAAAAGCATTTTTGCCCAAACCTGAAACGGAGACGCTTCGCTCGCTTCGCTCGCTCATCTGTTTCACTCTCATGGTCTTTACGAATCCAACGACACCTCATTTGTTAATATCCATCGAGCCGTTTGGGTTGTAGCGATTTTATCTCCGCCATTTTGAAAAAAATCAAAAAACTGGCTCGAGTAAAAAATTCTATTTATTTTTCCAACCTGCTCACAAAATTTCACGAGAATCGGTTCATAAATGCGACCTGTAGAGGAGAACAACCGGACATACGAAAGCATTTTTGCCCAAACCTGAAACGGAGACGCTTCGCTCGCTTCGCTCGCTCGGTCAATTATTATTATTATGAGCCTGTAATATCCCACTGCTGGGCAAAGGCCTCTCTCCCCCAGGAAGAGATGGAGTGATGAGTTGGCTCTATGGGATAAAGAGTGGAAGGAGACCGCTCAGGATCGAATGGAGTGGAAGAGGGGGAGAGAGGCCTTAGCACTTAGTTAACAGAATATCCTTACATCAACCTTGGTCTCAGAGACCTCGTATAAATTCCAGCGGCGCGATTTCCGGCGATATTTCTGGACGACATGCGATCTGACGTCCTCAGTGCGATGCAGGAGCCTTGATGTATAACGGACGTTTAAACGTGACACACATGCGGTGATTAACGAGCTTACCCCCGGTTTCTGGGGGATCTGTCGTTTGTGAGAGGGTGTTAATTTGACGGGTAGTGGATACTGATGCTGCAAGAAGTGTATAAAAAATATATGAAGGGCCAGATCTTGGTCTCAACACCTAGTAAAGCAATGTGGGCGTCAAAACTCATAAATTATTTATAACCAAAGATAATTTTAGTTTTGTTTATTGGGGAATCGGCATTGCTTACATAATTTTAAGTATACCTATGTTTTTTAGAACAGATTTAAGCAAGAGACATAATTTTATAAACACTCAATTTTGGTACACACTCCTGATTTCCAATTGTATGATGATGGATGTACAGATTTTCAGTAATGAATGCCAGTCATTTAGCTGCTTTTATGCAGCTCTTTAAAATAATATCAGTACCTAGTTATCACTCTTGTGAAAACTTGATCATAATTAAAATCAAGCATTCAGGTATCCTAGTGTGGGGCCACAAGCAATGCGCCTATTAATTATAAATATTTATTTGTATCCTTTAGTACTTTATCAAAACTGACTATCAAAATAACTAAACTTATAGATCGACGAAATGCAGTTTTGAGCGTTCCGAGCGACAACAGCGCCATTTCTAATAAAGCGGTTAAAAGCATAACTTCATATCTAAATATAAACTAACATGACAGCGCCATCTAGCTAGACTAGACATTTTCCTGATAGAATTTGAGGATACCTACTGCGTACGCCTGTCGTAGCGTGGTACTCTTAGTTTCAGTACGCTTTGCTAGATGGCGCCAGTTATGTAGATCTAAAAAAGAACACAATACAAATTCCGGGAATTTGAAACAGGAGGATGGGGGAACTCGTAATAACACTAATGTAGTTTGATTTTCAACTCAAACACAAAAGAGCAAGGTCAGTAACGGACAGTAATACACAAACTTGACTGAAATCTGGGGATAGACAGAAGATAAAATTATATTGAAATGCATAATCAAAACTGCCTTAGCCTGACTTGGAGGGGTGCTGCCGTGCCCACAGGGTCTTCACTCTTGCTTGACCTTGTGAAATTGTCAGAGGAAGGATTGCAAACATGGGACGGGGCTCAAAAAACGACACATTGGGTGCAAACTGACGTACCCATAATATGACTCCTTAGATCGTTTTGCTGGGCTTGAGATTTGTAAAATTCTGGAAAATTATCTGTCGATGTTACTAGTAGCCGTTTGCGGGTAGTCAGTAATGACTAATGATAATGAGTGATAATACCAAGGTACTCATTAAAATTAATTATTAAGGTAGTTAATAGGGAATACCCTTCTTCGAGAAGACTTTATGTGTACCACATAACAATGAGACAAGGAATTCAGACGTTCTGATTCTGACGGTGATGTAAAATACCGCAAGGAAACCTTCAATCTCTATAGCTGCAGTGAGGGGCTGGCCCTTGTTACGCATTAGTTAAATTATTGACCAAACGTGGGCACAATTATGCCTCTGCCACCCCCTGTTTCGGGAAAGGCGTGACGCTAATAATAATTATTCGCCATTTTTATGTTTTCGCTGCTTACTTACTCGTGCTGGCTTAATAGGATGCAGTGAAAATAATGATGATGATGACTCGAGCTTACCTTCGAGGAACCTGCTGGTGGGTAGTTGGAGGGAGACCTTGAGTGAGGAAGCGAACGCCTTGTCGATGTACCAGCGAGGAGCCTTGTGAGCCAGCCTCGCGCTGCCTCTGCAGAAGACACAGATAGATAAGCCCACCTTTGTACATCAATTGGGTTGTCCACTAGCCCGATGTCTCTCCATTAACCTGCACTGAGCCAGCGTGGTGGAGTATGGATCAATGTTACTCGTACCCAGGTAAAGGCTCGTGCTCCCCGGTGAATATATAATGCATAGCGTCACGCCTTTTCCCATACGGGCTGGCAGAGGCACTATGATGCACAACCAACGATCAATGAAGACACGGAGGAAACATTCAGAAAATCAAGTAGAGGTCTCTGACACGCAAAATGGAGAATTTACTAACCGGCTGGCAGTTGGGCTTAATTAATTGTGCTTCTGTCACCGCATATGGGAAAGGTGTGACGCTTTGTCGACCTCTATGGCGCAGCGGTTGCGCATCAGCCTACCATGAGAGAGGTCCCGGGTTCAAATCCCGGCGGGGTAAAAAAAAACCGCAGGTCTTGGATGTTTACACGTTTATGATGTCCTGTTTCTGGTTCTCACGCGACACAGTATCCTAGTGTGGAGCCAGAAGCAATGTATGTGCCTGTATTGCAATAATGCTGATTGCAGAGGTTTTCTTCGAATTCGAGGCTGACGTGGGCGCATCTGCGCTTCTGCTACACCTTATGGCATTGGGATAAGGCGTGATGTGTGTGCTATGATACGAGTGTACAAGGTGTCAATGAATTAACGCAAAATGAGAAACTACTTTGTTAGGGACATCATTCTGAGCAACTTTAATTTTGGAACCGATTTGATCAGAGCAACTTTATTTTTCACTTCTCCATACAAATCAGCTGATCCACTCAGGCAAAAATGTAATGGGGAGTGGAAAATAAAGTTGCTCTGATCGAATCGGTTTCATACTGAACGTTGCTCAGATTATGTCCCTAAGAAAGCAGTTTCTCATTTTGCGTTAATTCATTTACACGTTTTGTATAGTTTAGCCATCTACGTAATAAATGTATTTATCAATTTATGACCATAATCATCGTAAATGGATATATTATTCTGATCTGACTGGCAAAAATGTCTCCTGTGTTTACAAAATAGAAACTTTACTTAAACTAGCAAGAAAACATACGATCTCAATGTATTTGTAAATCATAGTTCATATGAAGAAAGCAGAAACTCCAAGCTTCAGGCAAAATCGCATGAAATTCACAAAAAAAACCACACGAAGAGGTTATGCAGAACCAAAACAATAGCCAAATCTTCGCTTACAGCGTCTAAAATTAGGTAAACGACAGCAAACCAAAAAGCCGTTTTTAAATGGCTATATTTACCCGGAATCCATTTCGAATAATTAAAAGAATCTGCCTATCACGAGAATTAAAAACCAGGAGAAATTCGAATTAAAAGCTACATGTTACCAACGATATGTCAAACTAAACTATTTCTGGCCATCCAAGTTCACGTTGGTTGGATACAAACATAAATATATCATGAAGACGCTGATATTTGGTCTAGAAGCTGTGAAAAGTGGCGAAGAGCTTGCGCTTGAGATTTTCAGCTTCAGCAGTTTTTGTCGTCTTCTGTGCGTCGTAGTTTAAGATGTTGCTAACAGATGGCGTTGATACTTGGTATAGCCACAAGTATAGCTCAATACCAATATCAATAAGTGTGCATCGCAGTTTTGCTACTCATTGCTAGGTGGCGTTAGTGATTGTCAACAAGAACGACTAGACTACCCCGTTAAAAGTTGTGCAGCTATCTCTGTCCCATTCCGTGCTCAACATAGTAAGGGGGCAGGTCTCTTTAGGTAGGTATGGTAGTTGCCTAGAAAAAAACCTTCATCCATTTTTAGGGTTCCGTACCCGAAGGGTGCCAAACGGGACCCTATTACTGAGACTTCGCTGTATGTCCGTCCGTCCGTCCGTCCGTCCGTACATCCGTCCGTCCGTACATCCGTCCGTCCGTCCGTCCGCCCGTCCGTCTGTCTGTCACCAGGCTGTATCTCATGTACCGTGGTAGCTAGACAGTTGAAATTTTCACAGATGATGTATTTCTGTTGCCGCTATAACAACAAATAATAATAATAATTTATTGTGAATAAAAATAATACCTACTTTAAGACATTTTTAGATACCTATGTACTTAATTTGAATTTTATGATATGTGTTGTACTTGTACATATACTTAACATTTGCACGTCTGCATGGCGGAATATAGTGAAACATTTTATGTGACATTATAAAATACCTGATGTACCTGATACCTATATTCATGCAAATAAATACTTACTTACTAAAAATCAAAAGAAATTAAGGGGGGCTCCCATACAACAAACGTTATTTTTTTTTGCTCATTTTTGCTCGATATTGATAATGGTAGCAGGTAGACGCTTAAAATGTTCACAATATATTGAGTATATTATTTACTTAAAAAATAAACATTTAAATTAAAATTAAAATAATATTTAGGGGGGGCTCTCATACATTTTTTATTTTATTTTGCGGTTTTTTATAGATAATGGTACGGAACCCTTCGTACGCGAGTCCGACTCGCACTTGGCCGGTTATTTGGCAATCGATTGTGCTCACAAGACCTAATACTTACAATAACTACGCAATTTGAATAAACAAGCAAATTATAAACAAATCATAATTTATTTAAGTATGCCACCACGTAGGTACGTACTACCCGTTCGCTATAAGTTTGCCGGTGCGTGGAATGCGGTTGCCCTCCCCCAACCGCCAACCGCACCCCTGAATCGCCCTATCCGCACACCGTTAGCAACGTCATCGCTGACGCGTCGCAGTACTCGCAGTCGGGAGGCGTGATATTTTTATTTATTTATGTGTATTAATGTGTATTTATTGAAATAAAAAACAAAGATTTTGAAATAATGGTTTATTTATAGCAAAGTTTGTACAATACATTGGAAAAAATCCATGACCCCTGATCCTAATTAGAATTTGGAATATACACTCGTAGGTAAGCCTAACTGGACTAAACTATTTTTATTGTTGTAGATTATTTAATAACGATCGAATGTGTTAAATGTTGCCTAATAAAATGTTTTGTAAATGTGTAATATTTCTGCTAACCCTACCTCTGAGTGACGTCACAAGGTCACCGGCAAACTTATAGCGAACGGGTAGTAACTGGCAAATTCAAGCAGAACTTAAATCATACAAGATATTTACAGTAGTTTCATCATTTGTTTACAGTCTCTCGCTCAATCAGTTGCAATACATCAAACAACTGACCTCAATGGCAATCAAACGCATGTAAATATTTATGCCAAAATTAATCGGTTATCAAAATTAGATTATATTTACGATTTTCCAAGGTCTCTTACAGGATGCCCAGCGGCAATTCCACTTGGAGAGACAGTCCCCTACTTCACTTGCCGCATGGTACCTCTAAGCACAGGCAACGAAAATTGCGAAATCCGAGCAACTATGACTTCAAGCCACTCTTATTTATTTATTTATTTATTTATTTAATTAGGCACATCAACAGCACACATATACAAAATTATACATAGAAATATGGCGGTATTGTTCTTATTTGAGTGCCTATTATAGATGAGCACAGCATTGGCCATTGTTGTACTAAAATTTAATTAGTAGATTGTTTACCAAGGGAGTAAAGAACTATTTTTAGGGCGAGAGTGTTTTTTGAATCCTGAGTGACCGAGGGATTCTAGAGTTGAGTCCCGAGTGTAACGAGGGACTCAAAAGTAGAATCCTGAGGGAGCGAGGGATTCAAAGTACATCACTCGAGCCAAAAATAGTTTTTACTCCTGAGGTGGACACTCTACTTTTCATCACCCTCTATGAGAAAAGTAGTAAGTAACCAATAAAATAACATACATGTACCTATACAGGGTGTAATAGAAAGGGGTGTACAAGTGGAAAGAGGGACATCATTCTGAACAACTTTTACTATGGGACCGACTTGATCAGAGCAACTTTATTTTTATTAACTCAGTACATTTCGGGCCCAGCGCTCAGCTGATCTGTATGGTGGAGTGAAAAATAATGTTGCTCTGATCAAGTCGGTCCCATAGTGAAAGTTGTTCAAAATAATGTCCCTAACAACCTTGTTTCGACTTGTACACCCCTTTCTGTTAAACCCTATATTTATTTATACAATTGTCGTGATATGTTGTGTGTAATGGTTTGTTGGAAGAAATCTCTTGTTATCATTGTCATTCTTGTGTTAGTACAATAAAGAAATTACGAATTACGAATATGTCCTCCACATAGTTAAAGCTTGTTTAGTATTGGCTAATTCTTGAAAATTGGTTCAAAAAGCATTTTCAGATACTTAAACATTTTGTTCCTCTTGAATTTTTCTACAGGATTAAGTACAGTTTTTACATACCTATATTCCTCGTGATTTTATTGGTAACAAATCTTGTATTTTTCATTCGGGTTTGTTGTTATTATCTGGAGTTAGACACTCACTTTCACTCATATTCTTTACTCATATATCCGCAAACGAAATTGAAATAATTACGGCATTCAGATTTGGCGCGCTTTGTTTACAAATTTTCCACAACTTTTTAATTATTTGGTCCGTGTTTCGATATCAATTCTGTAAGGTTGTTTCTCTGTTGTCTTGTCACCGATCGGTATCAATCGATTCGGTCGATCGGATTATCTAATCTGTGTCGAGTACGTATTTTAGTACAAACTTTTTTTTTATTTGCTGCGTTTAGAATCGATCTCTCTTTTAATTGGGTCTGTCAGCCTGAGTGGTAGTGAAACTGATTAGTGACAGCATTTTTTTCCTTTGTACTGGCAACAAAATTAAAAAGTTACTTTTAGTCCCTAGGGACTAAATGACCTACTTTAGTCCCTGTTTGCCGGGACTAAAGTAGATCTTTTTGAATAGATGTGATGAAAATTATATTTTAACTTAGAATGTAAGTATATCGGCTATATCAGGCAATTTCCGCCAACGATGGCTACATATAATGGATCACTATTGGATTCCCCTGTCACGCAAAATGGAGTATTGAATCAATGGCTGAAGGTGAAGGTTAAAGTTCAAGGTTATTTATATAAAGATTTCGGGACAATCACTTTACCAATTCTAAGCAGATACCTCATAGTTCAATTTCTTTAATACATCTCAATAATAAATCGACAATGTAGGGTTCAACACTTAATCAAAACTCACCGAAAATAAGGATCCAAAACAGGCTATATCTCAGCTATATCAGGCAATTTCCGGCAACGATGGCTACATATAATGGATCACTATTGGATCCCCCTGTCACGCAAAATGGAGTATTGAATCAATGGCTGAAGGTGGGCACAGTTCTGCCTCTCCCACCCCGTATGGGAAAAGGCGTGACGCTATATTATTATTTATTATTATGGAGCAATTACGAGCGTTATAAAAAATTCAACTAATGACGAATTATTTTGTTTAGGCTTCACTTCTGTTCCGTACCCGATGGGAGCCCAACGGGACCGTCTGTCTGCCTGGGGCCTAATGCTGCTCTGAGAATTTCATTACTATTTCATTACTATTCCATTGCAAACACCCAAAATGGCGTCATTTGGTATTCTCCTAAATTATTATCCTCCTTGATTGGGTGTTTGCAATGGAATAGTAATGAAATAGTAATGAAATATAAGTGAAATTCTCAGAGCAGCATTAGGGCCCTGTAAGCGGGCTCCACGTTGCCGCTACAGCAAAAAATGCTGAACTACACGAAATATTGAAAAAATACAGGTGTCTCCATACAAGAAAAGTGTTTTTTTTTTTTACTTTTGTGAGCTTTTGTACTGATGGTGCGGAACCCTCCGTGTGAGAGCCCGACTCGCTCTTTTATATTTGTTAAACTACCCAGTCTAGCCAATTCATCGAGCCTTAATAGTTATTGTAATCTATCGAAATCCAAACATTTCCCGCCTAATTGTTCACCTACGCGTCACATTCACATAGCAAACAACACATCTTAATTGAAATTGGTTTTGATCTTTAGATGCTCATGCCAATTGATAGGCCCGATCGAACGCAAATAATGTCGTTGCGACGTTGATGAAATGCCTCTAGACAGGCAATAGTACTAAATAAAGGCCAATCAATTAATCACATATTTTCTAATAGACCTCAAGTCCAGAGTTAGTATCTATATTTTTGTTAACAAAACCATTAGTATAGTATATTTTCAACCGACTTCAAAAAAGGAGGAGGTTCTCAATTCGACCCGTATGTTTTTTTCTTTTTTTCTATGTTTGTTACGCGATAACTCCGCCAATTATGAACCGATTTGAACAAATCTTTTTTCGGCGTATAGGTAATACCTCAAGGGTGGTCCCATTGATACCAGGTCAGGATCTGATGATGGGATCCTGGAGAAATTGAGGGAACTCTTCAAATATTATAGGCAGACCTATAGTGATTTTTGTGTTTTTCATAATAACTCGTGCAAATGCACATGGTAAGCATAATATTGTGATGCGGAACTGCTGATGAAGACCACATATGGCCACCAGATCTGCTCAATACTAGGTACAAATACAATGCGTGGCTGACGGGCAGGCAACGCATAGCCTAAACCGGTGGACCTAGAGCCATGGAAGTTTGTACAGGGGTTCCTTAGTAGCGTGGGGTAGCACTGATATGGGATTTGACAAAATTAATTCCCCAAGGGGGGGGGGAGGGGATAAGGGGTTATAGTTTGTATTAAACTCAATCTAATCAAATAGGGTTTGTGGAAGTCGGTTTTTTCTAAAGTTTACTTTTTGTTTCAATTATAGTATAGTATATTTATTGCCATAAATGTACATGTAGGTAATCTTACAATGTACATGTAGGTAATCTTACAATGTACATGTAGGTAATCTTACAATGTACATGTAGGTAATCTTACAATGTACATGTAGGTAATCTTACAATGTACATGTAGGTAATCTTACAATTTACATGTAGGTAATCTTAAAATGTACATGTAGGTAATCTTACAATGTACATGTAGGTAATCTTACAATGTCATTTCACCCTTTGGGCATAGCAATCACAGACATCTATTTCCACCATTTCCAGAGGTACCTAATAAAATTCTAATGATCATGGAAAACATGGAGAGGACACCTTCATATCTCCAAAGTTGCGGTGGCGATACGATAGCCCCAAAAACTCCAACACGTTATTTAGGTCGATATCTTTCAATATTGTCCAGATTTAGATGAAATCGCACCAATATAAATTCATAATTAATTCATAGTTTATTCAGGTAAAAAGTTAGGAACATATTTGTATGGATCCCAGTCTCCTAAACTAGGTTTATCACCTGTATTTCAGGAGGCAGGGCTCTTCCATTATTTGGTCGTTGAATTTTTGGACAAATTTATAATAATATAAAAGAGCACAAGTGCGAGTCGGACTCGCCCATGAAGGGTTTCGTGGTAGCAAGTAATTATAATGACTGGATGTTTGTCTCTGGTCTGAAAACACACTGAGGCCTGAATACTGAATCCAAAGTTTGACAGAGCTCAAAATCATGCTGTCACCACGGATTTATATACTTCTAGTAGAGGTTCATGGCTGTCACTACCAAGCAAGGGCGATAAGTAACAGCAGCGTGTTAAGCTGCACTTAAATTAAGCAGCGGTCTGGGCTTTAAGATAAGTTCCCAACACCGGTCTAGAATCTAGAACATTCATAAATACTGATCCGCTTAGTGATAGATAGACGATTGTTAGAATAACATGCGTCCTGTGTTTTGGCTGATGGTTGTTTATTAGTCTTTAATGTGTCGCGGATTACACAACTGTCCGACTCTTTACATACAGAGCTGAGCCCATACGGGTTTCAGAAACTGATTGATACATGCAATGGCATACACTTTTATTAGAGAGGAGCTGATTCCCTAAAAAGTAAATTCATGTGTCAATCAGTTTTCTTACCATTTATCTGTAGCTATACACAACCGTCCATCCAAAGTCCAGGGCCCGCGATTTTCAACCTACCTACATGGAGATAAAGTTCAAAACCTATGAAAAAACAGAACAAAATATTTAGGTCCTTTGGGGTCGTTGGACGCTTGAGCATAGAAATTTTACATAGAAATAACCTGAGTCCATATGGGGTTTAGAAACTGATTGATAACATGCAATAGCCTGCTGCTCTTTACTTAGAGATAGGCTGATGAGTTCATAAGGGCTTTAGAAACTTATTGACACATACAACACGGTCATATCTAGATTCGTGACGTGACGTCTCATTGTCCACTTAATTAATTTATTGTGATAGCGACTGACAGCGAGTTCTGTAAACCCCCTCCCATTTCAAGCCAAATTCGACAATGCTCCACCTTATCCGAACTAAGCTTCCTAAATCCGCATCGCATCGCATCGCAACAAACTGAATGAGTGGATTTTATTGTGAAGTATTCTGATGCCACACACTACCACTTTGAAGCTCAATCCTACAACTTTTCTGACCTAACCTTCCTAAATCCGCACCCCCACATCCCAACACTGTAACTGAATGAGTGGCGACAACAGCTGCGCTAATATTCGACGCTGGCATTGCGCCCGCGCAGTAGAGGCTTCCACTTTATTGTGAATTGCTGAAATGTGATACTTGAGTGAAAGTGACGGAAGGGGGTGTGCGGAGAGAATCGGTGATTACAGGGGGGCGTCACTTCTACGCAACCTCACGCAATGATCCTGTCAAAAATTGACAGTTTCACCTGTCACCGCACGCCTAAAGATCGTTGGATAACAAAGAGTTTCATTGATCTGAGTTCGGACACCCGTAGCTTAGAGTTCCGTCAGACGATGACCAAGTTCTCAAGAAAGTTCCTAAGGTACGTCAGGCAAATAAGGCCCACGTTTATTAGAAAATATATAAATTGAAGGAATAAAAGGTTATTCAGGAAAAAGCATGAAATATATATTAATCATTTATTAAAGTATGCTCATCAACGACAAAAATCACAAAAAAATCAAAAACTTTGACATTAACAATAGTTTTTTAAAACCCTTAATGTGGGCCTTATTAGACCGTATCATTATATTAAAGCCCACTTCTTAAATGGACATTACAAGAAAAATAACAGTATTTGAAAGTTGACACATTAACACCGTTTATAAAATGTCTTTTTTTATCTTAAACCGAAGAGATAATATTATTATTCTTATTTTAACTGTCCATGGGCCTTTTTAAAATTAAGGTAACTTATATCGCCTATATAACTATAACTAAAGAAGATAAACAAGAAAAAATATTATCTCGGGCAAAGCTCCAACAACATATAATATGAACGAAAAAGTGGTCAAATCATCAACATTAATTTTTCTTACCAAAATGTCTATGGGCCTTATTGCACATATGGTTACCGACACTATGTATCAACAACAATAAAATAAGCATTTCTTAACGTATATTAGGAACATAACCGCAAATCAGCCTTTAATGAGATCTAGGTACATAATTAACGTACTTTTATTAACTTTAAATATAAATAGGCAACTAAATACAATCTGGGCAAATGAAAACTTCGTCATCCTCTTTGGTTAATCCCACGCATTCTTCATGATACCAATTGACACATTTTTGGCATCTTCTCATATCTTCTTTGCTTTCCAATTGGCAGCCATGACAAAACCATTTGTCGTTCGTATCTGTATTGTTTTTATTCTTTTTATTATTTCGTCTTTTCTTTTTCTTTCTAGGTTCGGATTTTTTCTTCATCTGCTCTGTCTCCTTTTTAGTGTTCGATTTTTGTGTTTTTTTCTTCACTTTTTCTTGATTTTTGTATTTCCTTGAATTGTTTTCTTTTTCAGCCTTCCTATTTATATTCTCTTTCCGTTTTTCAAACAAGTCTTTCACAATTCTCAGTCCTTTGTAATTTAAAGCTTTGCGTCGTGGCGTTGACTTGACAACTGCGAAATTAGGTGTGGGGATAAGTTCCTTAAATGTGGTCGTTCTTGTTGTTTTATTTTGTACTTCAATTAGCGGAATATCGTCATCGCTATCATTTGCTGGACCTGTTGCCAGAATATCTCTTGAATTATCTTTTGATTTTGTTGGTGTTTTATCTTTTCTTTGTATGAAATCATCGGTTTCATCATTGGAATCACTGTAAGGGTCATAAGGATTCATTTCTTGTTCATTTCGTTCAGTAATGAGGTCTTCAATGTTCAAAATTGGTGATGAATCCGTTGTCGATGAAATTCTCGTCCTGATTCCAGAAGGCCCTGCAACTGGTGAAACTAACTTCCTCGTCCTAATTCCAGAAGGCCCTGCAACTGGTGAAACTAACTTCCTCGTGCTGATTCCAGAAGGCCCTGCAACTGGTGAAACCGGTGAAACATTTTCTTCGACTTCATTATCACTATCTAAGGAGGAACTATAGTCAACCAGACGTTTTTGAACACAGTGTGCTAGTTCTGCAGGTGATGTGCAGAACATTAGTAAAGAAGGCGAGTCTACACTGTCTCTGGCATCTGCTTTAGCAATAGCATCTGAGTCTTCAATATCAGTCATGTCGGTATCTGACCAATCTTGAACATCACCAACTGTAGTAGGTAACTCGGTGTTTCGAATCTCTGTCAAGAGTGATGGTGCGTAGGCATCCTCTGGAATGGCGTTTTGATCGTATGGAAACAGTCCAGTTGCTCTGAAACCATTAAGTATATTTTCAGTAGTCGCGCACTTGACCCACACTTTTGAAAATATCTGATTGAAGCGGGATTTATTGATCCTCTTTGTTGGGTTATGGTACAAAAACTTCATGACTTGGAGATCCCAGTGATGTTCAAATGATTTGTTCACTGATTTGTCTAATGGCTGCAATTCGTGGGTGGTGTTTGATGGCAAACAATAAAGGACGATATTGTTTTTTTCAGCAGCATCTGCTATATCGTAGTCTAGATGACTGGAAGCACCATCGAATACTAGCAAGCACTTTCCCGGAGCTTTATACTTTCCCAGGTGTTCAATGAAGTCAATGAAGAGCGCAGTGGTCATACTTCCCTTCGGAGCCATTTTGACTAATGTTCCTGGAGGAAGATTGTCTGTGAATTCTTCCTTAAGGCGTTTACCCTTAAATAGTATCATGGGTGGAATAGCATTACCTGCAGCATTAATGCACATTGCAATACTCACATTCTCAGCATGTTCTTGTGCTACCAAATGAACTCTGCGATTGCCTTTTTCAGCGAAGACTGTTTGTTGTTTGTGGATGGTGAGTCTGCATCCTTTTTCATCAATATTGTATAGTCTTTCTGGATGACTAGGGATTTCAAGCTCGTCATAAATCTTCTTTAGTTCTTGAAAGTGTTGTTGGACTATTGGTTTGTTCAGTTTTTGTGCTCTTGCAGGGTTCATTAGCTGAGCTTTGCGTTGTGATATTTGAGGGTTGCGTTTGAGAAACATTTTTAACCAATCCCTGCCTGCTGTGCGTGTTTTCTTGTTGAAATTGTTGGGTATTTCCTGCTTTTCGCAAAATTTGAATGCCTGTGTTCGTATAATATGTGGCGTGAGTGGCATACCTATCTTAGCAAATTTTATTATCCTCTCAACTAAATCCTTTTCTTGAGACTTAGTTAATATAGGATCTCTTCCCATTTTTTTTGTTATTTTTCCGGATTTAATGTGATTTCGTAGAGTTCGTCGAGGTATACGGTATTTATCACTAGCTTGGCGTTGTGAAAGTTCACAGTTTTTTACAGCAGCTACTGCTGCCGCTAAATTAGCCTCTGACCAAAGGCCTCGTTTTTTCTTCGCACGTGGCGTCATCTTAAACAAAACAGGAATAAAATTAAAATTACATAGTTTTGGCCACATAAAAAAAAATACATACCTAAATCAGAAAAAAAAACTTTTTTTAAAAATAGGCTTTATTATTTTATCCTTCTTAGTAGACATAAAGGCCATAATAATAGCCACGTCACTGGTAATATTACTATAAAATGAATTTTAGCTATTTTAGATTAGATCCCGTATGTTAAATAAGGCCCGGGCCTTGCTACCCTCTCACAAGTGGGCCTTATAAGCAGTAAGAATGGTTCGACTTAAAAAATGCTTTTAGGTATGTAATAATATTGTAAAATTATACACCATGCACTTCTTAGAGTTGCCTAATATAGTCTGGTGACGATAACACTCAATAGAAAACAAAAAACAATGTAAAACTTACCTCAAACCGCGAATTTGTTCTGCATGAAAAGTAGACACAGCCACGACGCGACCACACCCCTTGATTGCTCGACAGTAACTGACAAAATGGCGGCCGGCGTGTGATCACGCGCTGTTGCCAGTTCGTTGTATCGACAATATCTATGTGTGCGTGAACGCGTAAACGAATACCACGTTGTTTGTAATTGATGTGAATATCGGGCTTTATTTCCCGCTAGGCTTTATTTGCCTGACCTACCTTATTTCTATTATCCCTGTCTATTCATTTGTCGTTTGTTATGGTTAATTTATCCTTACTTGTCGAAAAGTTGCAAGTTAAATTGAAATGGTTTCTGAAATCATATAAAATTCTGAACTTATTTCATTCATTCATTGAGCATGATTCTCGCGCATTCGATATACAATATAACTACACCTATATCGGGTGATTTCGTATGGGAATCTGTCAATATTGGTCTCGATATCCGTATATCGAAGGCGCGAGAATCGGCCCGCCAGATCTCGGCAGCTCATTCACATAATTCCCTACGCTAGGAATGTCAGTTTTTTGGTTTGTAAGTTTAAAAAGTTAGACAAGTAAGGATACATTAGACCATAGAAATATTCTAGTGTAACCAAATATTGCCGACGTGATTTCAGCTCCGATGTTTTCATTTTCAGTATCTTTGAACAAACTTTCGATATAATACATAATCCGATATTTTCAGGTGCTTAATTTTTAAGCCCAGAGAATATGAAACAAACTACAGACGGAGTGATAAGTCTCGTAAAAATGAAGTAACATTTATTTAAAATATTTTATTTATTTTTCAACGTTGTTTCCTTCTAACTCAATACACTTCATCCAGCGTTTCTCTAGCTTTTTTATTTCTTCCATAAAATACGATTTAGGCAACTCTTCAAAATAGCCATTGGTATCGTTGATGATCTCTTCGTTGGAGCTAAATCTTTTTCCACTGAGCCATTTTTTTAAATTCGCAAACAGAAAATAGTCGAGTTGTGAACAAGGAGGTTTCATACAATTCGCGATAATATAATTCCAAAATAGATTTTTACCATACTTATCACTCCGCCCTGGTACGTCATGATCATCCCATTTTCCTTTCGGGGTGGCAGAGGCAAGATTGTGCCCACGTTCAGTTATCAATTTTGCGTAACAGGGAGCTATCCCAACGCCACAATGCTCCAATAAACTAAATTAATCTAACGGCATTACGGAAGTTTTAACAACACTGAACTAATCTCTTCCTCCGTAATATTTTCTGTGTATTATAATTATAAATCATGGCGTGTTGTAATAGTGGAATGACTCACCATCACGTGCATCCAAAAATACACGGGTTTTTCGAAATCTACTGCGGAAGCTAGTGGAAAATAGGTTAAGTGCGAGTAGGACTCGCTAACGAAGGGTTCCGTCCCATGGTAAAACTAACTAAGTAGTAGAATAGAGAACCTAAATACTCAAATGGGTGAATACCTGAAAACGAAAAGCCTGAAGCACAACGTTAACTCAAAATTGTCGGAAATATTTTAATATTTAGAGTATTCACATCATACCCACGTAACCCTCTCATCCCTCACATATACTGCCAGGCACTTCGAAGGGCAAGGTCCTACAACCAACAACTGAAGGGCGAGCCCTACGATTCGAGGTCGTCCTTGTGTGGACCCTTGAACTTGGTTCATCGAAGGGCAAATGCACTTTACCTTGAGAGACCCTCGGGCCGTGGGGGACCGACGCTCGGCGAGTCTTTAAGGAGGTGGCAAAGAGACTCGTCGAAGCGTCAGGTGATTCTAGAGCTGGCACCTACCTCGCTCAGCGAATTAGCATAGCGATATAGCGAGGTAATGGTGCCAGCATGTTGGGCACCCTGCCTCTCGACGGCGGCGGTGACCTTAAGGATATTTTTTATTTAATTTAATTGTTTTTAGTAGTAAGTTATACATATCAATAAAAGTATCCTTTACCTTTGCGAATGGGAAGTTTTTAGGAAACAGCTATTGTTTTAGTTAGTGTCTTGTCTATACAATAACCTTACATCAAAATCGGAGTAATTATGAGCCAAAAACTTAAAACTTCGGCATTAACCAAAATGTGTTTGTTAGCGACAACTTCACTATGTAATTGTTTTACAGCACAACTTGATTTTTCACTTCTCCATACAATTCGGTTATTATCTCGCCCTAAAACGGATGTTACTAAACTTATGGACCTTATATTTATGTTTCTTACTTTGATAATTGAAACAAAAAGTAAACTTTAGAAAAAACCGACTTCCACAAATCCTATTTGATTAGATTGAGTTTCATACAAACTGTAACCCCTTATCCCCCCCCCCCCCTTGGGGAATTAATTTTGTCAAATCCCATATCAGTGCTACCCCACGCTACTAAGGAACCTCTGTACAAAGTTTCATGGCTCGTCCACCGGTTTAGGCAATGCGTTGCCTGCCCGTCAGCCACGCATTGTATATGTATTTGTACCTAGTATTGAGCAGATCTGGTGGCCAAATGTGGTCTTCATCAGCAGTTCCGCATCACAATATTATGCTTACCATGTGCATTTGCACGAGTTATTATGAAAAACACAAAAATCACTATAGGTCTGCCTATAATATTTGAAGAGTTCCCTCGATTTCTCCAGGATCCCATCATCAGATCCTGACCTGGTGTCAATGGGACCAATGGGAAGGTAAACCCTCTCAAACAAAAAAATAATTTTCCAAATCGGTTCATCCGTTTAGGCGCTATCGGGGCACATACATAAAAAAAAAATAAAAAAAAAATAAAAAAAAAAAAAATACAAACATCCGGACGAATTGTAAACCTCCTCCTTTGGGAAGTCGGTTAAAAACGGAAACATTACACCTTACACACAACGGAAACGATACAAACTCGTTGTGTCGACAAGTTGTTCCAAAAAGGTTGTCAACCTCAATTTTAGTTGCAAGGCACATGACAGCCAAATTCCCTCCGAAATTATTTCTTTCAGATGCTCGGGGCAGCCGTTTCATGTTTCATTAAAGCAAAAGCGTGATAAAATACTGTGAATTACTTTTTCGAGACACGTTGACAAACGACTTTCGGAAAGATATTCGTGTATCGAGAACAGTATTTGAACTTGATTAATAGTGCTTTGATTCCTACGCTTTAATCTCACGATGATGTTTAACTTCGTGTATGCCGACGTTGAAGAAAACCATGAAATTTCTGATGATATTTTGTGCAACGGCTGTCGGAATGTTTTTCATCTTGTAACTTATTATTATTTCGATTAATCTATGCCTCAGGTCGTTCTTGGTACCAAACTTGTAACTTCAAAGTATTGTTTTATTAAAAGTGTAATGATTTTAACGTATAGGTCTTGAGTTTAAAAACATACTAAATTGTGGTATCCGAACCGTAAAATATAGCGTAAATTTCGTAAACTATCCTATCACTTCTATTCTTATTCAGCCTATCCGGAACCGGAAATAAAAAGCACATCAAAGAAAAAGAAAACTTACAAAAACAAATGCTACAGTTGACACAAACCACACGGACACTTTCCACTAAAACTACGTTCTACGCTATCAGATGCTTCCTAAGGACTAAACCCGTGGTGTCTGCTGGGACTGGGACGTGATTTAAAATATCATATCAGATCTTATAGTAGGTAAATCTATAAATACAGCACCTTACAGACAAGATTCGTCGATTCAGACAAGCTTTCCTGAGATTACGGAAAGATAAGGCGCGAGGATGTTACAGCTGAGCCCATTGCTACACGATTTGTTTATTACTTTTGACATCTTTTGATTGGTTTTTATGGGTTCGTATGATGGGAGTTGACTTCGGATAAGGGGATACTTAGGTCACTGTGATTTTCTGGTTGGTTTCAACAAAATAGAAAGTATTTTGTTGAAACAAAATAGAAAGTTTTATTGTACGCGCAATTCTTCCCCTTACCTATCATCTCCGTCTCCTACCCAACATGGTTTGCTGGAAGAAATCTCTTATTAGAGATAAGCTCAGCACGCCTTTGTACATATTTTTTCTATGTTAAGCTATTTTTACTGTCATGTGAGTACAATAAAGAAATTACGACTTACGAATTACGAATTACGTATTTATTCCAAAACTTGTCTTTTCAGCCGGGACGCGGCGGGCGATGCCTATTTTTTGAGACTGACTGCAAAACACGGTTTTTAGCGCCCTTGGAAGCATTAGCATATGCAATAGACTATTGCATGTTTCATAAGAGTCATATGCCATTATTTATCAAGCTAAAATTCAGATCAGTAGCCCAATCACGAACAAAGATTCGATAGAAAACTAGCCGAAGCCGAATGTCAGGGATTCTTATTCTTTATGACATAAAATATAATTTCCTGCGTTCTCGAAAACGTTTTACGATCTCGAAAACGTTCGTGATCGAGGCTCAGACTGCACAAACACGAGTTTCAAATTGACGGTAAGATATCTATCGTTTATAATATTGATAAATCGAGAGTGGTTGAAAATGAAAATACGCTGAAAATAGTCCAGTGAGTCAACTTCAAACCTAGACTGAATTCCTAGCATGTTTGAGTGTGAACAATAGATTGTTTTGTTCTGTGCTCTACGCATAAGTATTGATGCATTATTTGGTCATTAGTTGAACCTACCGTTATTTAGCATCAGGGTCTTAGGCCCGTCTTACCATTGTTGTCTCAGTTTACGGACCTGAGATTTCTTCTATCTTCATATTTAGTTTATTTTATTTTATTTATTTATTAATACACAAAACAGCAGTACAGACAAACATTACAACATTAAGATTAGACCAAACATTTCCGTCTGCCAAAAGCATGTGTATACAGCATTACTGACACACTTTAAAAGGAGCATATAATAATACAAATCTTATTAAATGAATAATTAAAGGTTCTTTAGTACATACATAAAATATGTGCATGTATAACAAGAGAAACTGAAACTAATTAAACAATTTTAAAATCTTATATTTAAAGCATGGCAGTGAATCGTGATGATTCTGCGTATACATCATCTTAAATTCGTACGTAGTATAAGTTTTGAACTATCCTTTTAAGGCTCCGGCGACCGCGTGAATTTCCCATACAAACGTGATACAAAAATGATTTGAATTTGAGAAATAGTTTAACGTATTTAGATTGTTAATCGGATTTATACACTGTTTACACAAGTTCCTGGTCTGTATACCAGGGTTCCTCTTCAACCAATTTAAAAATATTTTTAAGTAATCTGAATAAGAACCTTGGTATACGACCAGGAACCTGCGTAAACACTGTATTTATTTATTTATTTATTTATTTACAATTTACAAAGTCAACAGCACAAAAACAGTTGAATATAGGCTGGTTAATCTGATTAACAGTCTAAATGCTTTGAACTAGTTCTCAAATTCAAATCATTTTGTTATTACGTTTGTATGGGAAATTCACGCGGTCGCCAGTCTCTTAAGAGGTCAAATCACCCAACCAAATAGGTACAATTAACGTGACACTATGGCCAATTTCACCTACCTTTTAGGGGACACTTCATTTCCTTTCAGGGGCCACCTAGCGGTTATCTTTGACCTAAGTTTATGATTGATCTAGTCTAGGCTAAGGGCACCTCCTCCGAAATCCGAAACAATTGCTAGACAGCTCAGAAAAGAAGCAAAGTGTTCCCTAACAGTTGGTGAAATGAGCATAGATCGCATGCAAAAGCTAAACTCTAACCACACTAGACAAAACCCCGATTCGTGTCAAAGACAATAAAATACGTAATTCTATTTTGATATCTGTATCGTAATTTAATTTATAATACACAAAGGCGTGTTCATAATATGTCGTACAGCGAATGTTTGTCTGCTTCGCAAAGTAGAGCACAGTTTGTGGGGTTAGTTATTATCTTATTACACGTCGTGCCAAGATTATGGGGACGCTGACTTTAATGTTCCAATGGTACCCTAGTGTAGGGTGTGGGATGATCCTGGGCCCTAATGCTGCTCTGAGAATTTCACTTATATTTCATTACTATTTCATTACTATTTCATTGCAAACACCCAATCAAGGAGGATAATAATTTAGGAGAATACCAAATGACGCCATTTTGGGTGTTTGCAATGGAATAGTAATGAAATATAAGTAAAATTCTCAGAGCAGCATTAGGCCCCTGATCGTTTGAATGAAATCTTGAGGTTAGAACTGTAAGACTTTAGCATGACACTTCTTGTTGCATTTGCAATGCGGATAATTATCAAGGCTTAATTTAAGTATTTAGTCGTATCGTATGGCTTAATTATGACAGTCGTTTCGTCCCATTGAACTACGTCAATATGGGAGACGCCCCAGTGTCCGTTCCTTGAGCGGAGATTACGTATAAGTCAGTATTTTAGTCGCAAAAAACTTCTTTATCCGCCTTCATTCCTATCACTTTCTAGTGTCCAGCTTATCTAAGATTGTATCACTTTGTAGCTTCGCAACAATATCTCACGTGTTACAAAGCACAGAATAATTGAATTATGGCAGCCAGCCAGCATATCTAGTCTGCCATCGATGATCTAAAACAAAGATCACTTCACTAAGCCGTGAAACTATTAATTGTCCTGCAAAACTATCAACGGGCCAAAAACAACAATGAACATGCACGGATAATTAGCTACATTGACCTCTGTGGGGTTGAGGCTCTGCCTTCCAAGCAAAACGTCTCGTGTTTGAATCTCGGCACGGGATAGAGAAAAAAACCTAGGTCGTGTATTTATTTAGCGTTTGGTCGCTGTTGTCAACGTCACAACTCATAAAGGTGGCAGCTTGAGCAGCCTCGCCTCTTCGTCAGCGGAGTGGAGTTTTTGCAGACCTCCCTCAATCGACTATAGAGGACAATCTTCCGTCTCAGGTGGGCCATGCTCTGAATAGCTCCGCAGGAGCAGAAAGGGTTGTGTCGTGGATATTCACTGTTTCTGTTTCTCACGACACGGGTATCACTGGTGTGGGGCCAGAAGCAATATATGTGTGTGCCTGTATTAAAAATATGTATGAGGCTGACTGTATTGTATTATTGTAGAGAGCTCTTTGAACTCTGTTCTCTGGAGTTTATTTGCCCTTCGTCTCCCACAGTGGTCCAACGTAGAGAAGAAGCAAATAACCGGCCAAGTGCGAGTCGGACTCGCGCACGAAGGGTTCCGTGCCATTATCAATAAAAAACCGCAAAAAAATGTATCTGAGCCCCCCCTAAATATTAATTTAATTTTAATTTAATTATTTATTTTTTAAGTAAATAATATACTCAATATATTGTGAACATTTTAAGCGTCTACCTGCTACCATTATCAATATCGAGCAAAAATGAGCAAAAAAATCACGTTTGTTGTATGGGAGCCCCCCTTAATATTAAATTTCTTTTGATTTTTAGTATTTGTTGTTATAGCGGCAACAGAAATACATCATCTGTGAAAATTTCAACTGTCTAGCTACCACGGTTCATGAGACACAGCCTGGTGACAGACGGACGGACGGACGGACAGACGGACAGCGAAGTCTCAGTAATAGGGTCCCGTTTGGCACCCTTCGGGTACGGAACCCTAAAAATGACGTGTTCTAATTAGGTATTTTTGTAAATATCTATAAAATAAATAAATTTTGACTTTAACTTCGCTCCTAGGGCCGCGTTGTAACCCACGGGATTTTCAGAAGACACGCCCCGTAACTATAGATGGGCGTCCCGGAAACATTCCGGAAATCTTCCCGGAATATTCCCGGAAACTTTCCGAATCTTCCCTTTCTTCCCACCCAGTGGGTGTTTATGTGGGAAGATTCAATTTATATGTTTTTTGGTTGGAGTGTAAACAATCTTGATATTTTTACTTACGCATTGCGTAGGTAGGTGCCTCACGCCCATAATTTTATGTCATAGGTATGTTTTCTCTTGGACCATTATTTACGGAGATATATTATGATGTGCTTATATCTCGAGAACGTTAAGTGCACGAGGAAAATGTGTGAAACCTAAAATGATGGCAAAATCAAAAAACTCAAAATCTAATATGTTTATTGTTTAACCATGAGTATTATTAACATTATGTAAGCTGAAGCCGTCTTTTAAGCATGAAAATACCTGTGCCAGACGATTTCGCTCTCTGACCCAAGTCTCTGGCAAAGAGCAGCACTATACGATACGGGAACAAAAAAAGTTAGAAAAAAAAACTTCCCACGTAAACAATTTGGGTGGGAAGAAAGGGAAGATTCGGAAAGTTTCCAGGAATATTCCGAGAAGAATCCCATCTATACCCGTAACACAGTGTCGACCACTCACTGTTGTTTGATGCACTCAATTCGTGTCAAGTGTCTATCTCTCGATTATAAATAACTGACAGTGCCAGTATGACACACAAACTGCACTTCATTTGACCGGCAGTTTGTGCGTTCAGGCATAGGCGTAACATCACCAGCAGAGACTTCCCTCTGGGCCATACAAAACCAAGTTTCTTTGGCTTCGAGCAAGCGGTTACCTCTCTTTCTTGCATAAAGCAAAATGGGGTGAGCGAAGAAACTGGGTCGAAACTCGAACTGTACCATCCATTTACATTAAGACAAACATTTACGTTCATAAAGCCACATTGGTATATACTCAGTACTCAGATATTCTGCACGAGACCAATAAACAAACATCCATGACCGGCCAGATACACGTCGATCAGCGAAATCGGCACAATCAAACCATCAAACAACTCACCACACATTTAGCGGTATTTGTAACATATGTCAAAACAAGCATAAATTTCCGCTTTACAAACAGGTGGTCTACGATTCTCCTACAAACGCAGAAACCTTTAAATCTCCATTATGCTGTTTTTTTAAACCCAACAGGATGCAGCATTAAATAAACCCCACTGTTGTACTTTTTAAAGTCTATCTAAAGGTTTTGTTATTTTCAGAAAGTCGGGAAATATGTTTTCCCTGGGATTGCCCTCGTATAACGCGAAAATTGTGTACTACTATTATTATCAGTTTTTATTGAATATTACAGCAATTCGAGTTTCACAGAAAACGGTATACGAGTATGTTGCGTTGCTCCGTCCGACCATAGAGAAGCATTTTATTTAGTTTCTTTTCTTTGAAGTTCTGCAGACGAATTTGAATACACACAAGTTCTACAGATTTCCAACGATCTTTTGGCTTGCGGTGATAGGTGGTACTAAAGCTTTTTGACAGTTTCGTTGCATAGAACTGGCGCCCTTTGTAAACGAAAGATCGTTGGAAAAGTTGTAAATGACTGGCTGTGTTCCGTAGGCGAATCGATAGCTGTAAACAAGGTCATTGACTTTGACTTCGCACCAACTTCACACCGGAAAACGGCAATAACAACTTCACACCGGAAATCTTAACTGACGAATATTACAGTCAACAACATGCGCCCGTTTCCCCGCACTTATGTGCACGGGACATAAATTTCGCGATGCATTAAATAACAGAGGCTGGGACAGCTGAGAAACGGACTAAATCAACTGATGGCGCAACTGATTCATTGGTGATGTGATGACTCTTCTAAGAAGATGTTTGAAGATGCCACTAGCTCGTAAAAGTACAGATAGGGACGCAAAATAAAAGGGCGTTGGGAAGCAACTATGCCGAAACGAAAAGATTTTCCCCCTTGTGATGCAGCAGCGAAACCAAAACATTACTAGGAATTTGAAATCTCGCCTTCAGAAGCTCCAATTACATGGCTTGTAAGTAAATAACCTAATTTAGTATCATACCTAAAAGAGTTTTATTCATCTGAGATTTGGTTGTCGGCTGAAGATAGTGATAGTGCCAGAACATGCTGACGCCTTTTTCCTGGAAGGCAGAGACTAAAGAAACCTCCAATGGGCATCGTAACACCCATTTTTTTTATTCTATAAATCGAAAATATAGACAAAGATAAGAAACTAATTTGATTATTTTTTAATTTTTTGGTGTCATTATTTTTTTATTAATTATTTAAAATTTCTGAATTTTGTAAGTATGACGTCACCACTGGCATAATTAGGTAAGTTCCTTTGCATTCAATCATGCTTTTAAAAAGTAAAAATACGTAGACGTTTGACAAATGTCAACAAGAGTTAATATTTAAATAATAAGTCGTTGTTATCCGATGTCGGTAACGAGTTATAACATTTTAATTTCTAAAATTGCCAATAACCAAGAATTGAATTGAGTTTATTGATCCGCTAATGTAAGTATTTAACAAAGAGACTAAAGAATCCTTACTTCCAAGTGATCTTCACAGCAATACTGTGTGTACACCTTGAAATATTCCGCCTTAGCTTGACGACACCATTTTTGACGCAAATCTTCTCGAATGCGTACAAACAGTTTAGTTGGGCTATTTTTCGAATTGTTTTTGCAGTTTGGAACGAAGCACTCTCTAGATCCCATGATTATTTTAGTATTATTCGGATGTTTATTTGTTGCGATGCGAAGGTTATTTTCAGCGGTTATTTCTCTGTTTGACACTTTTGATTTGACAGTTGTTGTTGTTGACAAATGTATTTTTTTTAATATTTGTAGGCAATGGAACTACCGCATTAGAGCCAACGATGACGTATTTGAAAGAAAATGAAATTAACAGTTTTTGCGATAAATATTAATAATCCGTTTTAATTTTATTTATTTAAACCCCTTATAGTAATCAGTATCCCTATTCCTCTAAATGGTTTTCACTTTACGACAATCGATGCCTCCCTGATCAATGCCCATTGCTAATCACGACATCTCTCGCGTCCTCAAAGTTTAGCATGACATTATGTATACCTACCACACTTTGCAGGACTAGCAGTTTGTGCATTGGCCACATGAGGCTATATCCAAACTTAGGAAATCATTATTCGCCGTCCCTAAAGCGCTACACACGCGACACTATTTATAACGATAATGTTATTGCTTTGGTATTGCAGCATAGCGTTTGTTCAGTCAACTTTGAAATTAATATGGCCGAGTGTGTACGAGGTAACTAGCCCGTAAATTACTGTACGCTTAGCATTGGCACTTTGTACTCTCCCTCGTCGTCGAGAGAGAGACTTACAAGTACTTGCCATGTCTATATTTTTTTTATTTTTTTTTTCATTTTTTCATTTTTCATTTTTTCATTTTTTCATTTTTTTTGTTATTTCTACCTTACCCTATCTATTTTGTAATTGCACTATTTCGTAATTGGCATTTTATGTATTTAATATTGATTGTATTATTTATTTTTCATAGGCTGTGAAATGGCAAATAAACAAATGAAATGAAATGAAATGAAATAATATGTTCGTCCGTCTCCCACTCCCGCGTTGCGTCGAGAGCGAGACACGTCGAGAGATCTCGGGCTCGACAGAGAAAATGACATTTGTGCACAGACAAGGACCTTTCTCGAGTGTGGCATGCTAAGCGTACTGGATGCTGTTAGTGACACTTTAGCAGCCAGAGTCTAGCAGAACGCAAGTTCAGAGCAGCAAGTTCATAGAAACTCCTACAAGAGAGTTTTCATAGTTTTTCTCCACATACATATCGCCTTTTCCTCATGCGGGTGGTTTCAGCCAGCTATTCAATACTGTTCAAAATTCTATTATGCGTGACAGGCGGCTAGCCCATCGCCGCAACTATGGAGCAATCAATGTCAATAACTGTAATCTGTTTTTATTTTATTTTTATTGATCGCCCTATTTCGTAATTGGCATTATATGTATTTGATATTTGATTGTAATAATTGATAACCTTTCAAAAAAAATAGCAGCTGATTTTATTATCTCATACGAAAATAGATGGGAAACGATGGGACCCGTATTTTTTATTTTAGTGTTTATTCTTATTTTTAAGTTATAATTCAAGATTTTTAGAGTTACTCATTCTTAAAGGGCGTAAGTACAATGTCAGGATTATAAAACGTTGAACTTTTGCCCGTCATTGCATCAATAAAAAATTAAAATGTCATTATTCTGTCATAATATCACCCCCTGTTCCGAGTCACGCCAAAATCAATTACAGTCCGAGTCAGTTTTGGGCTTTTGGCGATACAAAACGATGGCATCTTAGACGATGTGTTCGATTATGGCGCTGACGGCGATGTCGCGGAACGCACTGTCAATATGTGTAAATACTCTTTTGTTGTTTTGCAACTTCGTGACAAGTTGACAACCAGCAGTGACAAAATTTAGATGACAGATGATGACTGACAGTTGCTTTTTTATTTATATCTAGCCTGTGGAACACATGCCATAAATCCTGACATTGATAATTTGGACAACATTTCAGTTTTTATTATTTTACTCTTAAATTACTGATCTAAAAATTCAGAAAAAAATATCTAAGAGCTCAGAACACTTAAATCTCGAAATGGTTTTCTAATTTTAGTACCTTATCAAGATGAAAGGTTGTCAATTATTTTCATATGCTGTGAAATAGCAAATAAACGAATGAAATTAATAGCGTATAGCCTTCACTCGCGTTATAGCTAGTACTTGCCCTAAGTTGCATGGAACAAAGGACATCATTCATTTTGGGCCAAAAGTATATGTGCCGGCCAGGAAAAAACGGTCAAGTGCGAGTAGGACTCGCGCACCAAGGGTTCCGATGACACTTGGAGAGCGTAACACGTGTAATTACTAAAGTATGATGTAATCCATGTAAACCAAATTGAATATTTTTTTAGAAAGACTGAAATTTGCAGTTTTCAGATTTTTCCCTTTACTTGTGCTATAAGACCTTGCTTATGACAAATTTCATGATTGTAGGCCTACGGGAAGTACCCCATAGGCTTTGGGTCTATTGCGATTACTATGAAAATTACATTATTACATGCAAGACCTATTGGGTACTTCCCGTTAGCCTACAATCATGAAATTTGACATAATGCAAGTTTTTATAGCACAAGTAAAGTCGCACTTGACGGTTTTTTTTACTATGATACTTAACCTTATAGGCTATTGAAATTCAATAAAAATCCTATGATTAAATTAAAAAAAATCGCACGGTCATCAACCAAACCTTGTATTTCTAGTGCAAATGTAACGAAATAAAACTTAGTAAAACATGTATAGCTCTGCACTCAGTCCGGCCGGACTATTAGAGGATCTCGAAATGAATTCGTTATTCATTATAATTAATTACTAGAAAAACAAGGTTTGGTTGATGACCGTGCGAAAAAAAATATATTTATTCATAGGAATTTTGTCGAATTTCATTAGGGTTTTCAGGTTAAGTGTCATAGTGAAAAAATATAGGATTTGTGTGTTCTATCCGAATATTTTCTGGCCGGCACTTTTACTTTTGGCCCATCAATGTATGGACCGTGAATGATCTCCTTTGAAATTCCTTAGCAACAAATTTTAATGACAATCCTATGAGATTATCGCCATTAAAAGTTAAGTGACCACTTAAATAGTTTCGTGCAATGCAACTCAGGGTTAGTGAATTAGGTGGCAGGTAAAAAGCTAATTCAAAATACTGTCAAAACCGGGATATCAAAATAAATCAAATGTTCGTATCTAGAGTAATCAATCACAAAGATACTAAAAAGTCGGATGTGGGATGCAAAATTCATGTCGGCTCCCGACGGCATCCTTGTCCCAATTTTACGAACAGATATTAATTAAACAACCAATTACTGGATACTGTCTAGAAACTCCGACGCATCATAAAGCTAGGCTGGCCTTGTTGGAAAATTGTGTCGCGGAAATTTTCTAAGGTAAAAGTTTTGGACTAGGTACTCATTGCTCAGTTCAGTGGTGATACAACTCTTAAAGCAGGGCCTAAACAAACAGTACAATGCCCTGCACTTCATGCTTTACGCCGGCTACACTGATCCAGCTACGTTGTCCTTCTGTCGACAATCTGTTTTCCGTCATCCTTTAAAGCAGTTGATATCGTGTGTGCCATCAAAGCTTTCCATTTTTATAACGGCTCTAATCAAGTGCTCATGCGTTTTGACACAAAAGGTGCCACAAATAACAGTCACACACATAGACTTGCTTTATTAATAACCCTTCAGATGTTTAAATTGAATATAATTTTAGCGTAATTCAAGAAAGGTTCAAGAGAATAATTTGAAAGTAAACGATACATTTCGACTAGGAAAACCTGAGGAAATTAGATACTTAGCATGAATGTGGAAAGAATTCATCCGGAACTTTTTAATTGCGTGGGATATTAGATCACTAGATCTGCGCACAAAATACTCCGACTTGACAGTATTATCAAAACAGCTTATTTTTTAATACAAAACCCAGAGTTTCGCAATAAAATTGCCTATAGTTAACGAAACAGCTGTTTACGAAAT
The DNA here is from genome assembly GCA_963457715.1 of Argyresthia albistria. NCBI lineage: Eukaryota > Metazoa > Arthropoda > Insecta > Lepidoptera > Argyresthiidae > Argyresthia > Argyresthia albistria. Next base: position 1,993,554 of record OY735275.1, on the reverse strand, counting down.
TAGCAAGTCCGACATGATGCGTCAGAGTGGCGACATTCTTGACATTAAACTAACGTTTTATTTGAGTACTTATATCATACGAATCGCAGGGATTCAGCCAAGCTCGATTTAACATCGTCTTTCTGCGAAATAATTACAGTTCTAAACGCTCGTAGTTTTGGCAAATACGAGTATAACATCGTAGCTCTTACCTGTGTGACACAATAGTCTACGAAATGCAGAGAGATACCTAATAGGATGAATAAGATAATATCCAAAACACTTACTTCCGGGAAAACTCTAAAAAAGTTTATCACAAAGATGGCGGCGGGAAATGGAGACCTGGAAAGCGCGCGAAAAGTAGAGTTGCTGGCGTCCGCACTACTGAGACGGGGCCGGGTTTCAATTTAAATCTAATAGAATATTTAATATCCTATGTTATGTAATTATTAATCTTTATCACGAGCTATTGGCAAGGTTTTTTTTATCCCGAGGCGGCGATCCCAGCCAGCGGACGTAAGTGACTAACCTAATGCACGTGGTTTAATATAAAATTTAGGTGGTCGGACGAAAATATTCAGTGTATTTTGGATTTAGTAGCGGACGACATATCGCAACACGGGCTAAGCATACGATTTGATATTGCTACTGGCTCAGTCACGAGATCAAGTATACTAGGGAGTAAAAATAATACTAATCTCTACTCTATAAAGAGAGGTACGTGCTCTAGGATTGAGCCAAAACCTACAATAGTAGATACTTAATCATGTAACTTACACACTTACTTAAAAATAAGTATAAATAAGCGGTCAAGTGCGAGTAGAACTCGCGCACCAAGGCTTCCGATCACACTTGGAGAGCGTAACACGTGTAATTAGGTTTCCACATAAAAAAAACTAAAGTGTAATGTCATCCATGTAAACCAAATTGAATGTTTTATTAGAAAGACAGATATTTGCAATTTTTAGATTTTTCCCTTGTACTATAAGACCTTGCTTCGTGCCAAATTTCATGATTCTAGGTCTACGGGAAGTACCCTCTAGGTTTTGATTCCCTTGCAAATATTAAACAATTTCAGCAAAATTGAGACATATATACGGTATCTTTTGATTGCGTTGACCTATAAGTTTAATTTTTTCACAACTTTAAGAAATCACAGACTTGAAATCGATGTTAATTTCAACTTTATACCTCCATGCGTTTCTGAGAAAAAGTCATAACAGACGGTGAGACAGACAGACAGAAATTTACAGTTTTCGGATTTTTCCCTTTACTTGTGCTATAAGACCTTCCTTCATTCCAAATTTCATTATCCTAGGCCAACCGGAAGTACCCTATACTGCCCACCCGCCAGTAAAACGCAGTAATGACCAAAAAGTGATTCAGAGAAAAACGCGTTTAAAGTTTGAAAATAAAAAAAACGCGTGTAGCACCGTACACGTGTTAGAAGTAAAACTTCTGTAGCTAGATCATTAAGTGGTACCTATACTATACACCTATACCTACCTATACTAAAAGAGATTTAAATTTCCAATTTTGAGATCCAATCTCTGCTTCAAGTTACTTTTAAGTTTCAGACGTCCGATTATTTGAAATTATTTTATACTTGTACTTACTTTTAATACGTCATGTCATTTATTTCTCACCATTCCTTCTCTACAATTTGTCGCGCTCGTGGTGATATACTTAACTCATTCAATAGTGTCACTACGTCACTACTATTTGCATCTCGCTCAGATTATATACCATCTGACGTCACGTCTTTAAGCCGTCTCGCTCAAATGTATGCATTGCTTTGCTTGTTTTAGAAATCCATATCGACCCGTGTGACATTGATGAAACTCTTTTCTTACAAACTGTATGGATCGCATCGCACAGCTGTCAAACATAAGTTCCGGTTCCAACAAAGAGGTTGAACGAAGTAGTTTGAGTCATGTCAGGCGGCGGCGGCGGCGCCATCTTGGCCATACCGGAAATCAAGAACTCGTGGAAGAATGCTTAAAATAATTTTTATTTGTTAACGTTTCATCAGGTTTTTCTCTCACTAATTAACATTCTTTATTGTACGAATGTATTATTATCTTATCTGATTAGTTAAAAACCGTATTGAAAATAGTTGCGGTTTTAAAAGTCTTCAGCCGACCCTGACGTCACCGATTCCAATTTCCGTTACATTTCTTAGCCACTCGTGATAGCACCCGGCTAGTAGCGATTGAAAAGCAAATATATGAATAACCCACAGTTGAGAGGTTAAATAAATTTTACCCCCGTGCCCCAAGAAGTTTTACTTCAAAAATAAAAAAAATACTTGTAATTGGAATATTTCAAACTTTGTTATTGCATGTTTTTGACAGCCTGAAAGAAAATTTTCTTGGATACTTAATAAATGCATAAGCGTATTATTTGCCGAATAAATCAAATCAATCAATTTCCCGACCCTTTACTGCGTAGTAAAACGAAAGTATAACAGACTAAAATGCAGTGAAATTTGGCCTGTACTGCATTCAAAGGTAATATTCCTATTTAATTCATCTATGTAACAGAATAAAATGCAGTATAAGGAGAACAAGTGCATTTTAGTCCAATCCATTTATTATTAAAATAAAAGTTATTTTAAATAAGAAAATATGTTTATTAGTAACAATTAAAACACTTATTATGTGCTACAGAGGAACATTTGAGTTATTAACATTTCTCAGTCTTAACTTAAAGTTACAATCGTGATGACACAAGTATGATGGCACAAAATGCAACTAAACAGTTATTATTAAATTACTTATTTGTCTATGTACCGTTGGTATCGTTTAAAGAAGTAAGACGTATTATCACATAATTGCTATGTTTATTAATATATATCTATAGAAACATCATTATTGGTAGTTTCTATGCCTCCATAGAAATGGGGACAGCAAAGTTGTAAGTAATTAATTTTTTAGTCTCGTTGTCTTCGTCGCGAGTGTACTCACTGATTGGGGACCGAGGCGATGATGACAACACAGAACTATAAGTTACTTATTTTATTACAATTTCTCTGTCCTCATTTTCTATAGGGATAATGGCACTATCTATTTATTTAGATATTCATTCACAAAAGCCATGCAAAATCACATTTTACACATTAAAATTAATCAGTCTTATTGACAAGGTCGATGGCACAAAACTAACGCATGGATTCTGAAGAGAAATAAATAGATACAAATCTTCAGGATCCATGTTTGTAGTTATAGGTCATATTAATAAGAGCTATAATTAGGATCACGTCGTAATATCACATCGTTGTTTACATTTACAAAGGCCATGTTAAATTTAATTTTACACAGAATCATGGATTCTGAAGAGAAATAAATTGTTACTCCTCTTCAGAATCCATGTTTGCGGTTTCGTATTCAACATGATGCACTTTGGAAGAGGCCGGTAGTTTCTGCCAAAAACTCTGCCTGTTGGCTGGCATAAGGGGCCCCAAAGTCTTGATCAAAGCTTTTTTCCTTTCTTCAGGAATCCCCTTAGCTGCTGTCTTTCCAGTTGGTAGCGGAATGATTTTGTTTTTGAGGAAAGGGAGTTTTTCATACTCATCGCTCCGGTGGTCGGTTTTGTAGTGCAAGTCGAAAACTCCCTTTTTCACCATCACCTCCACAATGTCCTTGAGATATACTCTCGGTGTTCGCTTCTTTAGTTTTGTCTGATTGGAGTAATCCTTATAACTGAAGAAGTCTTCCACCTGCATTGATTTGACCTCAACTTTGCCAGCCTTTGCTACAGCAGTAACGTAGTCTTTGAAGTCGTAAATCTTTTTTGCCCTAGCGAAAGATTGTTCCACCAAGTGGTGGAACGAGTCAGCCGACATAAATGTATGGCCTGGCTCGAAGTAGCTCAAGATAATAGACTCAGCTTGTATCTCATCACTGTTGGCAAACTGCACCAAAAAGGTCAACAGGCACCAGTTTTTGTTTTGAGCTGAGCAATTGTCTAGCCAAATCTTTATATCTTTAGCATCCCTTAGCATCCCATCTTTAGCGTCAGTGGCCGAACTGACCGACTCCGTGCCTCGCGCATACATAGGTCTGCGTGGCGTGCGATCGTGTACGTGCACACATACACACCTTCACTACCTAAAATGCAGTTGGCGCGTTACATTTTGCAGTATGATTTGTGGATTTTGTAGATTGTACCATCTAAAACGCATTTTTTTAGTTCACTACTGCATCTTAGTTAGCAGAACAGAACAGTGATATCGGATATGCAACCAACTAATATGCAGTTCAATTAATTTTTTACTGCAATTTATGTGGCTAAATTGTCTCTGCAGGTATGCGTAAACACAGTCTAAAACGCAGTCCGTTGGTCTTTACTGCATTTTAACTAGTTTTATAACACATAACAGTTCATTGACTTTGACGGCCTAAAGCGCAGTACATTCTTATCTACTGCGTTTTAGGTGGTGAAAGTCAATAAAAAACTGAAAGTTTTCAAGTGCAGTAAGAGAAAAATCGCACATTTAAGCTTGAACTGCGTTTTAGGTAGTTTTTATATGATTGTTGTAAGAATGTTAAGAAAGACTAAAATGCAGTTGCAAAATAATTTACTGCGAGTTAGTCTGTTTTCTACCTGTCTGTCTGCAATTACTGCATATCTTACGCCACCGCGCTGCATTTTAACTGGTATTTCATCAAATGCTCCGGCTCTTACTGCCTTTGGGTCGTTTTTGGCCACCATTTCTAGGCGTCCTAGGAAGAAATGGGTAAAACAGAAAAATAGCGCGAAAATCGCTGATCAAGAATCTGTTTAAAACTCCATTTGACCAAAATGGTCTTTACTGCGTTTTACTGGCGGGTGGGCAGTATAGGTTTTGATTCCCTTGCAAGTTCCACGCGAGTTCATACATGATAATGCCCGATTTCACCAATAGTTAGGGGACACTTAGCTCTTTTTAACTGTCTCGCGATTGTTTCGGAGGCCGGTCTCTTAATTTTTAGGGGTCCCCGAATAGCCTAAATGACCCTTAACTTAGGTCAAAGCGAATCTACCGCTAGGTGGCCCTTGAAAAAAATAAAGTGTCCCTAATAGTTACGGATTGCCGGTGAAATCGGGCCTAACAGAACTTAACTTCCCCTAACCCCTCCTCGTTGTCGACAATCAGACAGAGGGAAGCGAAGGTAGGTATACAAAAATAAAAGGTCAAGTGCGAGTAGGACTCGCGCACCAAGGTTCCCGATCACACTTGAAGAGCGTAACAGTGTAATTAGGTTTCCACATATAAAACTAAAGTATTACCTATGTCATCCATGTTAACTATAATAAATATTTTTGTAGGAAGACAGCTCGATACATCAACGCATTCTCGTTATAAAAGATCAACAACACACGACGGGCGGACGGACGGACGGACAGACGGCTAGCCTAGCGCCATCTTTTATAGAATAGCCACATTGCTTTAGTTCTGCTTTTCACCACGAGATGACAATCTTTCAATTGACATTTCAAGTCGATAAATAAATTCTATTTGGTAGAATTATGTTTCTATAAATTGGCAACACTCGTCGTAACGGTCAAGGCTAGTGATGGGTTTGATTGATTAGACAGATGATGTTTATAAATTGTCAATGTTAGCCAGATATTAGAATAGAAGTTCGAAAACCCCTAAAATATGTGTGAATTTATGGCTACGTTATCAACATTCGCTATTAATGTAATTTCATTTAGAAGTTTTATAGTATTTATCGATGGATGCTGCCATTGGTTGATGTCACATCACTAACAATAAAAAGTAACTTTTTTTTGTGTGTATATTTATACTCTGTGGTGTATATGTAATGTAATGTTGATTGATGAAGGTGTGTTGAATATTTTCACGTTTAGAAATGCAATAAAACATACAGTGAATTTTGTGATCTTATCAGTGCGGTAAAGTGTACCCGTATCCAACCAAAGATATAAGTTATACGTGCCAGTTATTCACGGAAAGCCTACGTGGTTCCCTAATTTAATTACCGACAAACGGCCTTTCCTATCATGCAACACATACGCATCCATACAAACATACACCTACATCAGCCAGCTGTAACTGGCTTTGCCACTTGTTGATTGTATTGAACCTACTTTCCAAAAAGTTTTAGATATTATTTTATTTTATCTGTGAGAAAGTGACTATCTGAAGATATAGAACACCGGTGCCTCTGTTCTATTTACCGTTACGAACGCGAACGTGGGAAATTAACGCTATTTATTTCGTCTCGCTATTGAAATTAGTTGCATGCACCTGCAGTGCAGATGCGTTGATTGCGGCTTCTTGGTTGCACAGTGATTATGCCACGGCCTGTCGATGTACCTACTTACAGAGATGCACTCAGCGCGTAGACCGCTTGATAATGAGTGATGTCAGGTAGTACAAGAACGTGTTTTCCGAGTCATCGGTGTCCGAAAATGAGTCATACTATACAGACACTGGCACACAAGGATTGCATTGTTTTCGCGGAATGCCATTTCGATGAGTAAAACAAAAGATCTAAGGAGGTGGTGATATGAAGGTGTTCCTAATTTGAAAGTTCTCATGGCGGGAGTTTCACGTGTTTTGTGAGAGGGATGATGAAAAGTAGATTTCGAAATGGCTCAAAACTCGATGGACTCTGACCGACTATCCTCAGCTGGTATATCATCACATAGCTCCGGGACAGCAGGAACGGTTGGGGGCTCTGTCGTTGGTGTGCGAGTTGGTGAACAAAATCACAAGAGAGACGAAGATGAGTATAATTTGGGGCCGTTGCCTCAGATGTGGGAAAAAGCATTCACACCAACAGGAGAAGCTTATTTTATTGAGTAAGTATTGCTAAATGTTCTATCTGTATAAATTTATATGTTATGATTGAAGACCGGATATATAAGTATATTTAGCATTTTTTTTAATTATGCACATTTCACTCCATTTCCATCTTGATAAGGACGTAAAACACCCTTATCCGCTTACAAAAATGTATACACATTAATTTGTTCTCATTTTTAAAGCTAAATTGAAAATTTCATTGTTAAATAAATTTTGATCAGAGCAACTTTAATTTTCACTTCTCTATACAAATCCGCTGACCGCCCGGAGCAAAATGTATGGAGCAATAAAAAAAAGATGCTCTGATCAAATCTGTTTCATAGTAAAAGCTGTTGAGAAATAACAGCGTTTTTTAAATGAAAAGCTTTCGACTTTATATTATTTTATGTTGCATATTTTGGCCCTTTTTATGGATTTTCGTGCATATTTTAGCTGTTTTTCTTGCATTTTAGCATGCACATTGGGCTTTTTATGTTGCATATAATCCGGTCTCTAGTTAATGATGGTAGATCAATAGTTTCAGATAGTTTTGTACTATAAAAAAAAACCCCAGTTCTCGGATGTTTACATTTTTGTGATGTTGCTGTTTCTGGTTCCCACAACACAGGGTATCCTAGTGTAGGGCCAGAAGCAATGTATGTAACTCTATATAGATGTTTATGTCTATATATTCCAAAATCCAGTCCTTGTTACAATTTCTAAATAAAGTGGGACTGGGCCGGTCATGTTGCTCGAATGCTGCCAAATCGTTGGGCTAAGAGAACCACAGACTGGCTCCCAGTAAATGCAAAGAGAAAGCGTGGCCGACCCAGGAAGAGATGGAGTGATGAGTTTGGTCTATGGGATAAAGAGTGGAAGGAGACCGCTCAGGATCGAATGGAGTGGAAGAGGGTGATAGAGGCTTTTGCCCAGCAGTGGGATATTACAGGCTCATAATAATAATATAAATAAATGTTACAATTTCAAACTAACTACTTCCACAGCACACTAACACAGCGCACTTCTTTATAGATTGTATAATCCAAGTATTATAATCTAAGATGTGCTATAGAAGTTACATAGTTTGGGCGGGGAATAATATTATGTATATTTCTGCTAATAGATCATTACTGTTGGTTGTAGTAAGTACCTTATAACTTTTCAGTTATGTAATCCCACAACTCATCCTACTCTCTGTCAATTCTATCAATATCTTTGTACAGTGTAGAAGCAGATTAAATATTTAAACGTAAAAGCCGTAAGGGCAATGCACAAAGCCCCATCTCAAGTACGCCAGATGCAGGCACTGTAACCCCCTGATGAATTAGAAGAAACTCTCTTGTTAGATAAGTTCGCCTTTGTACATGGTCTATCTATTATAAGTTTACTGTATGTCTGTCTTGTGTAGTACAATAAAGAACTTATAATGCATAAGTAACTTCTGACAGTCAAGTAGAGCAACCACTAGCCCAACCTGTTTTTATTAACCTGCACTGAGCCAGCAGGGTGGAGTATGGCTCAATCTTACTCATGATATCTGAGTAAAGGCCTTTGTGGGGACATTAATGGGCTACATACTATATTTTTTTTAATGTTGTCAATCAAAAGTAAATATATCCATGAACTTGCAGCCACAACTCTGGCACCTCACACTGGTTGGACCCCCGACTGGCCCGAGTTCGCAAGCATTCCCTCGGAGAGTGCGGGGAAGACGAGTTGCCTTACGGATGGGAGCGGGTGACGGACGAACGGCATGGGGCGTACTATGTCGATCATATCAATAGGAGGACGCAGTATGAAAACCCAGTCCTTCAGGCGAGGAGGATTAGAGGTGAGTGATCTCATTTAAAAGACAAGTACCTAACTAAATAAATAACAACGGTAAGTAAAGTGGTATGCAGTGTTGCCAATTTATTGACTTAGTTGCTGAAAATGGTGACTTTCGACTTCCCTCTAGCGACAAAAGAATTTTTTTAGCGACATAAAAATGTAGGGTTCTGGAGAATTGTATTTTATGTATATGTGCTAGTTCGTTCTGCTAAAAACGCGTGCGTGTGTGAGCAAGACAGCTAACGTAGTTATGCCACACATCATTCGTCTGGGGATGTGATCGGCGCAACCTTGGTAGATTTGATTAGCGAATTGAACTTCGTTTTTGAAATAAGCAATTTGCATCCAATATTTTCATACATTTCTATGATTCAGCGGAGAAGCTTGCAGTGGAGAATGGCAACGGTCAACACAGCCACCTTGGCGGCTCCACACCTACTGCAGAACTACGGGGGGAGAGGTTCACACTCACACTCACTAAGGGCACGCAGGTTAGTAAAGATCACTTTAGACAAATCTGTTTCATAGTAAAAGTTGCTCAGAATGGTCTTCCTAACAACCCCCTAAAATATGACTACACCCTTCTGTTACACCCTGTATAGTTCTGTTCGGATTACCCGATTGGGCAGCGCTACTTTACGTATCGACCTGTCAAACATTATTCTGGATGGCGTCGATTTGTGGCGAAAATGGCAGCACGAAAATAAACAAATCAACATAACAAGTCTGTCTTAAAACTCTAACGCCAATAGTGGGTCAACATAGCTCCCATTGTCAGGATATCTCTTAACTAGGTACCTATAGTATATTATTCTCTAATGTATTTTGGCAGGGTCTCGGCTTCACACTAATCGGTGCAGAAGGCATAGCGGAGACAGAGGGCTATCTGCAGATACGAAGCATAGTTCCACACAGCCCTGCATGGATGGATGGTATGATCTGTGATTACATGTATTTAATAATATATGCATTGAATCTCTCGCTTGCTCAGGATTCTACTTTAAAATCTCTAGTTGCACTCGGGATTAAATTTTCGCTCCGCTCTGGATTAAAAGAAAACACCTTATACCATACCGCTTTAAAAGTTGTTCTTTACTCCCTTGGTAAACTATCAAAAATTTGTTTCTTCACTCTGTGCCCCCAACTAGGTTTGTTTTCACGGAGCTAGAGCAGATAGCCCAAGATGGGAACAAATTGAGATCTGTCAGAGCCCTATACCCCTAAGGGGTGACAGTAGGTCATCCTAATGATGATAATCGATCTGACCCATCTGATGATGATAATCGTGTGTTTCCACAGGGGCCCTGCGTCCCGGCGATGTGTTAGTGGGGGTGGGGCAGAGAGGCGTGCGTGGACTGTCGTACGCGCAGGTCGCACAAATCTTTCAGTCCATAGCGCCTAACACGCCTGTTGCGCTGCATCTCGTTAGAGGTATGTGATGTGACACAAACAAAAAATTACCTGACGATTAAACTAACCTAATCTAAACTAAGCTAACCTAAACCAAACCAACCTAATCTTTTATACTACACACACATCTTGTCAGAGGGAAGTGATCAGATACCAAAAACTTTTGAGTAGATATGAGGTCTCCCGATACAGATATTAGGTGACCTGCAAAATTTGTACAGATTGAAAATATAAGCGAATCTTTGTACGCGGCGCGGCGCGTACATATGTATGTTGACATAAAAGCCTTAGAACACGAAGTTAACAATTAGAAAAGGATAACAAAGCAACGAGGTAAAGATCGAAGCCTGCTGTAACAACCGAACTCAAATCTAACTAAATGTTTTCATATCATCCAGGCTACCCGCTGTCCTTTGACTCCGAAGACCCAAACACCCGACTCCTTAGCACGCGAGCCGTCGACGCAGATACTCCTGCGCAAACAGACGCGGTGGCCATGCAGCAGCTCACCAGGGCTCTGAGGACCAGGTATAGGTATACCGTATACCTCCACTCTGCTGGCCCCACACTAGGATACTCTGAAGGGTAACTTCTGCTCTACCTGTAGAGCAAAAGTTACCCTTCGTTACCCGAGTTACTACCAGTCTCTTCCGGAGTAAAATGGGTATTTTTTTACCCATGTTACCACTTAACTGCTCTAATTGTGCTCCTAAACTGGCCATATTTTCACTGCAATATGTGGCTGGCAACTATTTGTGTCTTTCTCTAACATGTGAGTAAGAGAGGGACACCAATAGATGCCGGCTACATATTGCAGCAAAACCTGGCCCGTTTAGGAGCACCATAATAGTAACACGGGACAATACGCTCTTTCAGGATCACTTGATTGCAATCATAATGCTGAATCCTCTGTGGTGTTGTAGTCAAGGATTTGTTTCACAAGCGAGAGGTCCCGGGTTCAAATCCCGACTGGGGGAAAAGAAAAAGACGCAGATCTTGTATGTTTGGGACGTAGCTGTTTCTGGTTCCCATGACACAGGGAAGAAAACGTTATGCAGAGAGGCAAACGAAATTATATTTCAGACTTATGCTGCTTGAATCCCTCGCTACACTCAGGATTCCGCGATCGTAGCTGTTTCTGGTCCCCATGACACAAGGAAGCAAACGTTATGCAAAAAGGCAAATGAAATTTTATTTCGGACTTATGCTGCTTGAATCCCTCGCTACACTCAGTATTCCGCGATAAATTTGCCGCACATATTTACGAACTATTTACGTCTCAGATTCAACCTGGACTTGCCGAACCGAGTGGACACAAGTCCGGGTCGGGACGAGACTGACACGTCACCGGTCACGCCGCACAGCCCGGGACAGAGACGACTCATGTCCAGGTACCGTGGATTCATTACAGCCGCCATGTTTGCTTATTTAAAAAAACGGCTAAAAATGATCACGTAATTGTTGAAAGATCCCTTATGTGAAATAACTATTTAGAGATGTCATCTCATTATGGTCAGACGGATCTAAATAAATCAACATGAGCATGTCAATGAACTCATTAGGCTTGGTCGTGAACACAACTACACACCATTCAACTCAGTCCTGTGCAACCCGCCTCCATTGTCTTCCTGCTATTCTCACTGTCATCTACCTTATCTATCTAAATCTTACTAATCTAAAGAGATTATGATTCAGATTTCCCGAATGCATAGATTGACTATCGAGATTATGTTGTAACTCAAGCATTTCTTCATCTATTCACAGGTCTTTCGATTTGGACGAATTAGGTACGACAAGTGAACCTAATAATGTTCCGCCCCGGTGCCCGTCGGCTGATCATCTGCTTACTTTAGCCACAGGTAAAAGACTTATTAATAACGCAAACGTTTCTGATAATTGATAACCAACATTTTTAAATCAGCCTACAGGGAAAATTGTAACTTGACTCGCTTATTTGAGGTCTCTTAAACTGACATTAGGTTCCTGCACGATATCTTGATACACCTTTCCAACGATATTTTGGTATGTGGTGACAGGTGGAACTAAAACGCTTGATGACCAATGAGGAATGACAGATCCGTTGCATTTAGTTGCGTAGAACTAGCGCCTGTAAACGTCACTCACGCGCCTAAAAGATCGTCGAAAAGCTATGCGAGGTTGATACAATAGGCTTGTGGCCAAGGTAATCCAATAAATCTAGGAACAAGTCTTTTAAGTTGAAGCATTAGTACAAAATGGCTTGACATTCTCGGAATTGTATATTTCCAGCAGATATATTTTATAAAGTCAATTTTGTGCAAAAAAAGACAGCATTTGGTGGAAGTTTTACATGACGTCATTCTGTTATTATTTTCAACCGACTTCAAAAAAGGAGGAGGTTCTCAATTCGACCCGTATGTTTTTTTTTTTTTCTATGTTTGTTACGCGATTACTCCGCCAATTATGAACCGATTTGAACAAATCTTTTTTCGGCGTATAGGTAATACCTCAAGGGTGGTCCCATTGACACCAAGTCAGGATCTGATGATGGGATCCTGGAGAAATTGAGGGAACTCTTCAAATATTATAGGCAGACCTATAGTGATTTTTGTGTTTTTCATAATAACTCGTGCAAATGCACATGGTAAGCATAATATTGTGATGCGGAACTGCTGATGAAGACCACATATGGCCACCAGATCTGCTCAATACTAGGTACAAATACAATGCGTGGCTGACGGGCAGGCAACGCATAGCCTAAACCGGTGGACCTAGAGCCATGAAACTTTGTACAGAGGTTCCTTAGTAGCGTGGGGTAGCACTGAGATGGGATTTGACAAAATTAATTCCCCAAGGGTGGGGGGATAAGGGGTTACAGTTTGTATTAAACTCAATCTAATCAAATAGGGTTTGTGGAAGTCGGTTTTTTCTAAAGTTTACTTTTTGTTTCAATTATATAGAACTCAGGAACAAAAGTTCCGTTTTGACAGTTCATAAAAAGTATCTATTTTGACTTGAAAGGCCACAAGCCAATTGCTCTACGGTTAATAATCTTGGAGGATTATTAGTCTCCAGTCTGATAATATTCCACAGACCACACATCTCGAAGCAGAGAAGTGAGCGAGCCCGGCCGGGAGCTGGTGTTGAGTCTACGTCGCGGCAACGCCGGCTTTGGATTCACTATCGCTGACAGCGTGCACGGGCAGAAAGTCAAGAAGGTAATCATCCGTCACCGTCAACAGGTGGCGTTAGTGTGTAGACATAAAGTTTCTATGTAAACCTACATCGCGCTATACTTCTATAGAACCAATCGTCACGGTTTTACCAACCGCATAGGTGTAACCCTGTTGTCTTGGATGAGGTCGTCGGATGATCAGACAGGTGGTCCTTCAAGACAATATCACCTGGTACTTTCAACATCTTCATTATTAGCCTGTCAGGGAACCCACTGCTGTGGAGTATACATATACAACTTAGGTACATGCCATTCGGTCCTATGCGATCCCCGTTTGCCTGCAGTCCTCGCCATGACCACACCTCGGACACTCCATAGAACACTCGTAAAATAATCGTCTCGTTTGTATACGTGCAAATGTGTGCGTAAACTTTGCTAGGGCTGGTGGCGCGGCAAATGCAGCGATATTAAAGTATACGCGTCGTCACTCGTCCGGCGTTCAGCCCTGTCTATTGATCCTTTAACCAATCTTTTGATGCCAGGGGTGGGGTGCGGTATCTGAATCAGCGCGGGGAAGGGAGTGGCCATTCTGTACGGAGTACTATTATCTCTTCTGTGCCATGACATTGGATAACCTGGCAGGTTATCCGGGCCAGTACTTGGAATATGAGGAAAGGCCCATTTTTGTAATTTGGCCTTAAAACATATAATTGTAAGCCTCTTCACAGGACAACAATATAAACAGCTGCTTTGTTCTACAGACCTGCCATCTTTACTGTGATAATGCCATGTATGCCATGTCAAATATTGCCATATTTGGAAATTGCATAGAATCCCAGCATAGAATCGCATTGCAAAGATGGCGGTCGTAGTTCTGAATTCTGACATTTCACAGATAACTTGGTAGGTCGGTCTGTACTAAAGTCTGTTCATTTGGCAGGTGTTAGACCGCAGTCGTTGCGCGGGGCTGCGCGAAGGCGACCTGTTGCTGCACATAGGTGATACTGATGTCCGACACGCGCCTCACCAGCACGTCGTACAGGTAACTACAAACAAAGAGCAGATACTACTGTTACTGACTGTCATCATCATCATCATCATCATCAGCCTATCACTGTTGAGTATAGGCCTCTTCAATTCAACCCGGTCCCGTGCAACCCGCGTCCATTCTTTTCCTGCTATCCTCGCTATGTCACCGGACCATCTGGCAGGTGGTCTGCCGACTGATGTTTGGCCTCCTCTTGACCGCCACTTGGTCACCGACCTGGGTCCATCTGCCGTCTTCTCGCCTTGCCAAGTGTCCCGCCCACTTCCACCTGAGCCGTGTTATCCGCTTACCGATGTCAGCCACCTTGGTTCGGCGTCTAATTTCGGCATTTCGGATGCGGTCGGACTGACTGTACCCAGCACAAAATATCAAGAGGAAGAGGCTTTATCGAGGTCTCAAGTAACGGAGAAACCCATGAAACCCTATGGAGAATGTTTGTTATGTAAGGAAGTTCACATATCATAATATTGTGCCGGGAGTCGCGTGTAAGAATGGCATGGAGATGGCCGTAGCGAGGTGCAAAATTCCGATATTCGCGTGTCGTCGGCGCACATGCCGCGCCGGCTACAAACAAACCGGTTTCATGCGCCGTCGCTATTGCTATTGTCATGCGATTTGCGTACAGAATCAGGCTCTAGAATATAATGCTACTATAGGTGAAATTTCCTAAATCAATTGATGTATATGTCAGCGTAAAACCAGCATCCTTTAGGGTGAAGCTAGACGAGCGTAATTTTGTGAGAATTTCGGTCGCGTAATTCGGTTTCATGCTATGCGTTTTGCGACGCCCGTGTGAACGAAACAGGAGTTTTGTATGAAACCGAATGCAGCAGAAATTCTGCGACTCACGACTCACAAAATTACGCTCGTCTGGATTCAACCTTAGACAAAATTGAGATTCCACAATGCGAAATTTACGCTCGTGCTACCCTAGCGCTATCGCAATGATATACATTTGTTTTTTGTACCGGAATACCGCCACCGCAATTTTCTGGCGTTGGCTTTTGATAGGCATTAGACAGGCTTCTCTTTAGAGAATGCCAGGACAAATGGTGTGTCAAAGTCACATTCGCAGGCCCTGAAGGACTGTCCGGCGCTGCACGAGACGATCCTGCGTGTCTGGCGCCGCAACTGCGCGCGCGCGCCGCGCAGCCGCTCTGCTACCAGACTACAGCCTGACAATAGTAAGTAGTCGTACGAGGCACACTAACGCCTACTACTAAAATGTCTGCTTCAAAACTAGGATGAAAATATGTGTTAAACTGGAGCCGCCTGCTGTGTGTGAATATGTCGCAGGGATATGATAGAATCAGGGATTCAGCTAAATCCCTAGAGATTTTGAAAAATATCCGGAAATTATAGAATAAAGACACGGTTATATCATTTCACTAGACAGATCTAGTGATTCAGCTAAATCCCTGAACTGGTTCAGTGAAATAGCAAAAAGTAAGTTTGTATGTTAAATCAAATGTTTATTTGGTAATATTACAGGGTGCTCATCCCATACAAATTAGAATTAGTAACCCTTCGTAAAAAAGAGATGGCGTGAGGAGTAAGATTTGTTCTTTAAACGCCGTGGTTTCAGTTAACATACTTCTAGTTGGCGCTAATTTTAGAATAAATCCTATATATCTTAGCGCTATCTCGTGGTCTTTGCAATTTTTCGATGGTGCTGCACCAAGCGATAATGACCTAGAACTAAAGAAGCTTCCGTAGCTTCTCAGTTTACGCCGGTGTCATATTTTGTTCTAGGTGGTCTATCTGTATTAGTATAATATTATAGTATCTGTGGTAATATAAACCAATCCAAGCGCTTACACACACAAGTTAAACAGTTTCTGCCCAAGTTTCAACACAAGTTTCTGCCCTAGATTGCCCCTGCGGCAGCCGTGTGAGCAGGCTTAAGAGTCCAAGAGTCCAAGTATTTTTTACTGCAACTTTACCAAAAAAATTATACCATGGCTAATCCACGACGATACATACCCACCACGTTTTACACCCAACAGATGCGATAAACAACAACAAGTTGAGCCGCAGTAAGACGCCCACCGCGGAGCAGCTGCGCTCGCCCTCGCTCCACGCACTCGAGTATGACGCCACACATGACAGACTCGATGCCATGAACTCCGGTGAGCAACAAGGAATATCATGTCGCAAAGATGTAAAGTTTTGGATGTCGCTCGGTTCACCGCTATCGCTAGTGCTATTCCTCCTGAGCGAAAGACAGTGACAGCTTGACGTCATATTTTGGGGGGGTACTCTCGCGCTTAACAATTCAATTCAATTCAAAAAAAATATTGACCATAAAATCATACATATTACTTAGTCAACGTCAACATAACAAACATGATTCCCAGTCGCATTTTTCCCCACTAGCGTTTGTTATCGTTCGTCACAGTCGTCACAGTCGTTTTCATCTCTAATCGTTTTTTCCCAATAGAAGGAATTTTCTCTAGTCGACCTTTTTAACTATACTATACTCCCTTTACGTTTTTAACCAACTTCGCAAAGAAGGAGGTTTACAATTCATCCGGATGTTTTTTTTATTTATGTGCCCTGATTGCGCCTAGCTAGACGGATGGACCGAGGATGGACCGATTTGGTTTTTTTTTTAAAGGGTTTACCTTCCCATTGGTACTATGGACCACCAGGTCAGGATCTGGAGGAATCAAGTCGAAAATTAAGTCCCCTTTTGGGGATAAGGGGTTACAGTTTGTATTAAACTCAATCTAATCAAATAGGGTTTGTGGAAGTCGATTTTTTCTAAAGTTTACTTTTTGTTTCAATTATTATAGTCAAACAAAGGCGGCTTAAAATAGCACTTATACAAAACTTATGGGCAAGTGTCTGTCGCGGTTTCGTGTCGCGGTTGCGGCGCGAAACGCGGCCTTTACACCTCGTCCTCAGACCAATGAAACTCTTCGACATTCATTTAACCTCCGTCATCCTCCCACAGAAGCAACGTACGCGGTCCCGGAACAAAAACGCGAGAGCCTGATAGAGCGACGCCGCGGCAGCGCCCCCGCCGGCCGACTGACCGTGCCCGCGGCGCCCTGGCCCGAGCCGCAGCCCGACCGTGCGCAGTGGCAGGTCTGTTGCATCTTGTCCCTTGTACGGGTCCCTAGTCCTTTATCCCTTCTCCCTTCCCGCTTCTCCCTTGTCCCTTGTCCCTTCTCCTTGTCGCTTCTCGTTTCTCCCTTGTCCCTTGTCATTTCTCCCTACTGCCTTGTCCCTTGTCCCTTATCCCTTCTCCCTTGTCCCTTCTCCCTTCTCCCATCTCCCTTCTCCCCTTATCCCTTAGAGCTCTTATATCCGACAATAGGAGCTGGGGCGTGCTGGTCCGAGCCGCAACCCGACCGTGCGCAGTGGCAGGTCTGTAACACTGTAGATAAACACTTCTTTATATGGTTTATTTATCTGACAGCCACAGCGTTTACAATGGATGTGTACAGTTAGTTATAAACTAACTTTCTTTTTGCGCGTGAGTGAGGTATAATCAAAAACCGCTAGTGCCACCTGTCACCGCAAGTCAAAAGATCGTTGGAAAGATTTATAAGACTATTAGAGGATTACTACGACATTACTACACGTTTTAAGCCTGCCGTTGACTGCTGCCGACGTGACGCCCATGCACAGCGGCCCAAAATAATCCCGCCCTGTTTGTTTGTACTTCTGTCTGGCTGCCTTTCGGATTGTGTATCATATCCAGTCCAAACCTTGCTGTCCAAATCCGGCTCGAAGGACCGTCAGACTTTTGGTATTAACCTACCTTTTTCCATCCAACCCAGGAGCAAGAGACGTGGCTCGACAACTCGAGCGTGCGCAACTGGGCGGAGAGTGCCAAGTGGGGCGGTGGCTGGGGCGCGGCCACGCCCACCGTGGTGGCCGGCGCCGGCTACTGGCGCGGGGCCGACAGCGTGGCAGACTCCAGCGACAACGGAGGTGGGCACACACAGACACATTGCAACTGGGCGGAGAGTGCAAAGTGGGGCGGCGGCTGGGGCGCGGCCACGCCCACCGTGGTGGCCGGTTGTGATGGTGACTGTACAGTACAACTACACCAGCTAACAAGTGGTATTTCCCCTAAGAGATACTAACAGATAGATATTTGCAACTCGGTCGAGTTAAGTTTGCGCCTGGCGTCGATGACGTTACATTGCGCAATCTTAGCTCATCCGGGCTGTACGGAATCCAATCGCAAGCACTTCACAAGCAAGGGGTTTAAAGTCTAGCCGCTCTGAGAGAATGCGATCCTGACACATGTCAGTTTCGGATGCAATCCCCTTTGTGGGAGGAAGATAAAGTAAAAAGTAGCGCGGGACAGACAGGGACAAAGACATGTGCAGGATCGCATTCTCTCAGCGGCCAGAGTTTAGGAATACTAACAATACTAAACATCATGTAACCCCGCTAGGGTTTCCGGAAGACGGCATGCTCCACTCCCCCACCACGGCGGCCATAAGTGGCATGTCGACGCATCTGCAGTCGCCGACCAATGGAAGGATACGACCGCACTCGCCGTCAAACTCTGGTAAGTTGGCTACAATGCTTATGCTAAATCCAGACGTTTGCAAACGCAAAATCTGCTACCAAGCCTACGCACACCATGCGAAACTCTATAAACACGTGACAGCTTGTAGAGGCAAGCGTATGGATTGATCAGGCATTATACTTAGAGAACCTTATTTGGGCACTACTGTGTATGTGTGTAATATTCAACTGAAAGTTCGATGGACAATCAAAGTCATGCTAAAACTTAACAATATTGTTGTTGGCATTTCGTTATGTATCGGGATATTTCACGCTACACCAGCGTTCCTAGATGCGAAAATGAAAATAAAGTCATTCATTCTTTATTCTAGGTCATCTAAGAAGCCATTCGCCATCAAACAACAGCTCTAACGGGCACCTACTGAATTCTCCTTCAACAAGACTGCACAGCCAATCTCCGTCCAACAACTCATCTACTGGACGAATCAAGGGCTCGCCGATGAGGTTTGGTGTTCATTAATATACTAAACATGATTTATACCACAGCATTGACTTGTTGATCTTACAAGTGATTTATTTAATTCGAGTCTCTTGCTATTGAAAATGTTCAACAATGTAGAGACACAAAAAATAACAACCCATAAAAGTGGCGGCACTATTCTGAATTGTATCTGTTTGCAAGATTGAAAATTTTCCAAAACAGATGGCGCTGCTGTGCTAAAATCCAGTTTTCATACAAACCTACATCGCGCAAATGAAATATTCAATGATTTACAATCTTTCTGCAGGTTACGGGAAACGTCCCCGTCCCGTCGTATGCACTCGCCGGTGTCGCGAAGGTCGCCATCTTGTTTCACGAATGACTCGCTACCACAAGGCACTGGGTTCGCCAACTACCCACAGGTAATTAAGAAAAAACGTTTGAGCTTGACATATTTTCTAAGTGATAGAATTACTGGCTAAACTACCTCTTTGGTAAAAACCCTACATTAGATTATCTGTAAAATTAACTGTTGTTTGGTGTTTGTAATATGCTGATGGTTCAACATCGGAACAAACGGAAACCAGTACTGAGAGCCCTATACCCTACCGATGACGATGATGAGGATAATGCTGATGATGTGTTGTGTCAGGTGTCAGCGGGCGGCGGGCTGGCGGATCCGGAAGCGGACGTGCTGGTGCGGCTGGCGCGCGGCGGCGCTGGCTTCGGCTTCCGCATCGTCGGCGGCACTGAGGACGGCAGCCGCGTCGCCGTCGGCTACGTGGTGCCCGGTACGAGAAACACACCACGCAGTCCGGACTCCCGCGAACAGATGGCGCCACTGTGCCATGGTTCACTTTGCGTACAAACCTACATCGCGCGGTGTACCTGTTGTCTGAAGATTTACTGTCGATCCTAGGTTTGCTAGTAAGATAAGCTCGCCTTTGTTCATGTATTCTCCATTTTACATTGTATAATTAATGTTTTTTGTGCACTATACAGGGTGTAACAGAAAGGTGTAGTCATATTTTAGGGAGTTGTTAGGGACTTCATTCTGAGCAACTTTCACTATGATCAGAACAACTTTAATTTTCACTTCCCAATACAAATCAGCTGACCGCCCGGACCAAAACGTATGGAGCAATGAAAAATAACGATGCTCTGATCAAATCGGTTTCATAGTAAAAGTTGCTCAGAATGTTCTCCTTAACAACCCCCTAAAATATGACTACATCCTTCTGTTACACCCTGTAGAATAGTATTGAATATTGAAACAACATTGATATCCATCACAGGCGGCTCAGCAGACGGCCTACTCCGGCCAGGCGACTTGCTGACGTCAGTAGACGGCATCCCGCTGGCCGGAGCCACGCATGCGCGCGCCGTCGCCTACGTGTGCCAGGCCGCCTCGAGAGGGAACGTGAGTTCAATAACCCTGACCATTCTAGTGGGTCTGATATATGACGCCCATTTTCAATAACCTAATATCTACAAGGTGTAAATGAATTAACGCAAAATGAGAAACTACTTTGTTAGGGACGCCATTCTGAGCAACTTTCATTATCAAACTGATTTGATCAGAGCAACTTTATTTTTCACTTCTTCATACAAATCAGCTGACCCACTCAGACCGAAATGTACTGGGAAGTGAAAAATAAAGTTGCTCTGATCAAATCGGTTTCATAATGAAAGTTGCTCAGAATTATGTCCCTAACAAAGTAGTTTCTCATTTTGCGTTAATTCGTGGACTGTATAAAAGGATGAGACTGGTTTCGTAATAAAGAAGCTGTATAATGAATGTATAATGATGATGATGATATTTTTACAATGAAAATAAAATAAAAGGTAAACAAGGACATGAGCGTAGGACGTGAAGAAGGCTAATAATAATTTGAATGCGTGACACTGACCCAAGACACTGTGGTTATGTGCAGATTGAGGATAGATAGGTTATTGTAAACGGTCGTCAGTATTGCCAACTGGGGGTCAGTGTGCATGCTCAACGTACATTTTCAATAACATATCCATCCGTGCTTTTCACATTATTAGTGTTACTGCCTTTTGTAATAACCTATCTATCCTCAATCTGCAGTGCATAAGTTTCATAGCGCAACATTGCATTGCATTGTTTTTTTTTTGTTTCTTTTTTTTTTTTATTGCAGGACAAAACAGTAAAATCACATTGCATTCCTTAGAGTATAGGTTTTACATACTAAACTAGTGATTAAACCTTAAGTGCATAAAACGCACCATTTTAGGGGTAAAATGGGTTTTATTTACGAGTTACACACTCTGCGTTTCACTTCGATTGTGAGGAAATTAAACAGCAATATTGCAAAAACAGTTGCAAAATGCAACGCAAAGAAAAAAATAAGCACTTCCCGCCAATATACTTGTTTGTTTGTACGTGGCAGTGGCACTTAGCATAGGTGTGTGTGGCCTCAGAACAATAACTAAAGCATGTGTGGCTGTTTACCTGACATCCTTTGTCAGAGTCTGAGATTTAGACGAAGGTTTTAGACGAAGATTTTAGACGAAGATTTAGACGAAGGTTTTACTTTATGCACGAGTGTATAAAATGTGACTATGCAGCCTGTACCCAACATAAAGATGATCTTTACGAGCATGAGAAGCGAAAAATATCTTATTGAAAACCGGCGTAACTAAAGAAACTATAGTCTATTTAGTGAAACACTTTAATTTTATAGCTCCACAGCCATATTTTCTTGAGGTCTTCGGTGAAAAATATTGCTGAAATAAATGCAATACGGAATGTTATCGCTAAGCAAAATAAAGAACCGAACGTAGTATAAACATATAATTTACTGTATGGTAAACCGCTTGCTGACTAATCATGGATACGAAATTGGAAATATGGATGAAATTTAATGAGTTCAGTACATACCTAGTGTTAAACATTAGTATTTCGTCAAAATGAGTTAGAGAAACCTTAAAATTAAGATAAGATAAATTTAGCACGAGTTACCAATAAAATGTATTTATTTGAGTGGATTCTGAATCTCTACTGTGCACATCCAACGATTTCAATATTCCAAATTCCAAATATAGCTATTTGTCTGTGATTAGAATATACGGAAACGATACATTACTTAAAAAAAATATCATTTGAGATTGGTGGATACACCGTAGTTTTTCTAGCCAATTCTGCTCGCAATATTTTATAAATGGCGTGAAAATCGAAATTCTTTAATTCGTATTCGCTCAGCGCGTCTTTTAATTTCTGGAGCAATTCTGCTTGGTCGTGTTTGTTCAGTCTCTTCTGTATAGAATCTGGAATAGAACATAAATGTTTAATATGCCTAGTCGGATTATTATAAGTTTGAAGTTCAACGTTGGTGCGGTGTGGTATAAAGTTTTCGTTCAAATAACGAAAACTTTCCATTGCATTCGAAATTACATAATTTGCAGATTTTGATTATCTATCACTCACCACCACCACAACTATAAAATTATCAAACAGTATATAGAATTCTCTCGCTCTTACATGTCAAAAGTCCAAAAGAGCTCTGTCAACCGAGGGAGAAGACAATTCCACAGCCTAATTTACCAAGATAACTTCACCTACCTATAATAATCTGTAACATTAGTTGCGTTTTTTCCTCAAGAAGCGTATTATTGATGTTACCCGTTCCGAAATCTCTCAACATATACGTATAATTTTGCAAACCGGCAACGTCTTTCAACGTAAACGCCTTCTCTATAGCCTCAAAGAACTTCCGTCTCCGCGGCAGCGGCTGATACAAATCCTTCTTATAATCCTCGTAAAGCTGTCGGATTTCCTCGCCGTCCATTCTAGATAGCATCTTCACATACCTGCCGAATCGTTTCGTGTAATTATAATTTAAACCCACCAGACAAATTGCCAGGATTCGATTGAATTTCGGCAGTTTTGATTTCGGAAACTCTTTCACTAGGACATCGAGTAAGTTGCGAAGAAATGTCTTGAAGATGAGTGGCTTCAGTTGCCACCCTCGCATTATTAGTTTCTTTTGCAATAATTCCGGGGTTTTGTGCTCCTGCATGTATTCTGCTTTATTCATACTGATGTAGATACTTATTATAGTCAAAATTGAAACAAGCAAGAAAAATATGGCGAGTCTTATCACTGAATTCATGACTTTGTGGGTTTGGGTAATGAAACTTAAAAACAATTAAAACTGGCCTAGGCATTAAAAATCAATTTCATGCGTTTTTGAAACTACACGACTGTATCTTGTTTCGTCTAGTTTTCGAATGATTTATAATTTCTTTATCGCGCACAAACAGTGTACAAATGCGAGCTCATCTCAATTAGAGAGCTCTTCCATGTTAACACAGGATATTTGATATAATTTTGTACACATTATAAAATAGAGTATTAAATGATCGGCTGAAAGTGGGTGCAGTTGTGCCTCTGCCACCCCGTATGGGATAACGCGTGACGCTATGTTATTATCATTATTTGTACACATTGGCTGTGTAGATATTTTTGGTTGTTTTAAAATGTGTTCATGTGATGTTATACAGGGTGTAACAGAAAGATGTAGTCATTTTTTTGGGGTAATTAATTAGAGACATCATTCTGTACAACTTTGATCAGAGCAACTTAATTTTTTAGTTCTCCATACGTTTTGATAGAGATATAGAGAAGTGAAAAATAAAGTTTCTCTGATCAAACCGGTTTCATGGTGAAAGTTGTTCAAAATGATGTCCAACAATATGAATCTGTTACACAATACATACCTGTAGTATGGATATATGAACCGTTTCTGGCTAAAGTACCCGTGTAAAAGTCAACCCGTTTATGTGGACACACACTTTACACGTCTGAGAGTTCTGGGACATTGATTCCTTTAAAGACCAAAGGGGCATGTTGCTTATAATATTTTACATCATCCGAGCTCAGAAAAGAGGTTTTGCTGCTGTCAAAAGAGTCCGTGAAAGTTCGCGTTACCGAAGCCGGGCAATGAAAACTAGATATCGTTCCATTTTCAAACTCATTACACAGTCTGATGTTTAGATGGTTCATGTCATGACCTTGGACGAACTAATTCGTCCAAGGTCATGACGAAGAACCTACCACAGACTACCACTCACTATGCTTGACAGTGTGGCGATACTACGACTCAGTTTTTTTTTCATAAATTGTTAACGTTTTTTAACACGCCCCGGCCCGGCACCGGCACCGGTTTAGTGAGTAAACGCTCATGCACACGAGACGGTTTTTCTTGACCTCGAGGTCAGTGAACTTTCAACGGCTTTTTCGACATAAAATCAGTCATTTTTGTCTTTTCCCCACCCTAATACTCCCACATCCCCGCGTGTCCCGAATGCTTGAAATGGCGATTATTAAAAATATAACTCTAAAACTACTGATTTTCGACGGTTCCCGTATTTTGATATCGTCTACAAATATACACTAATCTATATTTAAAAACCATCATGCATAACTGCATAAGCATCTGCGACCGCAGTCGTTCTAAGTTGCTCGCCTCGGGGTGTAAGTAGCTATTTCACCCTCGAACTATATTCGCCCCCGCTCGCTTCGCTCGCTCTGGCGTCTAAATATCTCGGGTAGACTCGATCCTTAGCGCCCTTTGCGAGCTGCGCTCGCACGGGCTCCAAATTGGACCTTCGTCCGAAATAGCTCTCTTTCACCTCTTGTGCAACAAACTGCTATTATGTCACAGGTAACACTAGGCGTGAGGCACAACCGAGCTGACATCCAACCGCTGGGCTTGCCCCCTATGGGACCACCGCATAACAATCACCATCAACCGATGATGTCGTAAGTACTCAACTCAAGTCTTTCGTCTTCTAGCAGTCATCCAAGCATATACCTGACACCTGCCCTGCCGTATAGAATGCATGTAGAAGATAGCCCAACCGATCCTTACTCGCACCGTTTCACCACACCAGTGTGACTACGGAGAATTAAACGCCGTAATGAGTCTGGGTGGGGCAGCTATCTGCTTGGCTGACTGTACAGTACTGATATTGCTTCTCAAGAATTTTCGAGCCATTTAGTGCAAAGGTGTAAATTAATGAATTAACGCAAAATGAGAAACTGCGAGTACTTTGTTAGGGACATCATTCTGAGCAACTTACATTATGAAACCGATTTGATCAGAGCAACTTTATTTTTCACTTCTCCGTACAAATCAGCTGATCCACTCAGGCCAAAATGTACTGGCTAGTGAAAAATAAAGTTGCTCTGATTAAATCGGTTTCATAATGAAAGTTGCTCAGAATGATGTCTCTAACAAAGTAGTGTCTCATTTTGCGTTAATTCATTTACACGTTGTATATTTATTGCAAGGCAATTACGAAAGGGTTCTCTAAGAATTTTGGCGTGATCACTTACATTTACCGTATAATTGCAAATCGTATGCACTACACCGGTGTGTATTTATGATGCCTTATCTGCGTGTATTTTATTACTTCTCAGTCCTGAGCCGGCCATGCACCACCTACCACAGCCGCCGTACAACATTCTGCACCCATCGCCGATGTATCCGTCGAATGCTTCGTGAGTGCTATCATTATTATCTGTATACAGGATGTAACAATACTTTTTTCGGAAATGTGGCGAAAGATTGTCATTGTTGGCGCCCCAAAACAATAAACAGGAGAACAAATATTGTAGCCAAAATTCGTTTGAATTCAGATGAAATGAACCACATGTCGTTGAATATAAGAGTCACTGAAATTTAAATTCGAATACTTTTTCGATGTGTTATTCATGATGTCCCCTGCTGCACTGTTCATAATCTAAAGCATAGATTAGAATGTATGATCTAAAGGCAAGGTGCCCCTGCAACAGTACATTATTCTCTAATATGCGGCCATTTAACCATACAAATATGACAACATTGATGAAGCTCCCCTCCAGACAGTTAGGTGCAGTGCCGGTGCCAGTAGTCTTCATAATGCTGGCCCAAGGTGGTAGTTATTATTTTTTTCACCTGTGGCTCAAGCAGAGTGAAAAGGTGTTCGAGTTCAGATAAAATGAACCTTTTGACATTCTGCGTAAGAGTCACTGACATTTCATTTCGAATCCTTTTTCGATGCGTAAATTTTCCTGCTACCTACACTGACTACTTAGCACATAGGCCTACCTGTTTTTAGTAGGCCTACCCGTTCTGAGATTTAAAATGTATCCTGTCCAACCTGGGCTTGCTGGAAGAAATCTCTTTTTAGAGATAAGCTTGCCTTTGTTCATGTTTTTTCTGTGCAATAAATATATACGAAATACTGGCTCGGATCTCCAGATAGATAGAACAATGTTGTTTCCAGATACGAGCCGGCGTACCCTGGCGGCGGCGGCGGCGGCGGCGGCGCGGGCGCAGGCGCGCGACAGGTGTGCGTGGGGCGCGCGGAGGGCGAGGGCTTCGGGTTCGTCGTCATCTCGTCCACCAACAAGGCCACCAGCACCATCGGTGAGTGAGCAAACAGCAATATGCACCTACACGACCCCCCGTACCGACCGACATGTCGAATAAATGTAGAGCTTGTTCACACTGAAATGACGCGCCATACCCCGTCATTTGCGATATGCTTATGTGTATAAATGTTACGGTCAATTTGATAAATCCGGCCATAAACATTTACATACAGGCCATACACCTTGCCTTTGTACACTATTTTTAGTATTACTGTTTTTCTAGATGTTTTTTCTGGCCCCACACTAGAATACCCTGTGTCATGGGAACCAGAAACAGCGACATCACAAACATGTAAACATCCAAGACCGGGGTTAGGGTTTTTTTTGTCCCCGGCCGGGATTTGAACCCGGAACCCCTCGAATCGTAGGCAGATGCTCAACTGCTGTGCCACATAGTTCGTCAAAATTATTCATTTTGGCCGCATTTTAAAACACTGCCCGGTCATTATGAATAATGACTACTCTATCTGGGGCAAAGTAATAAAACAGATGCATTGTAGTGTTTTCGTGTATTAAACCCAAGCTACGCTCGCTCCGCTGGTTGCACTCCTAAAGTCTAACCTAACCTAACCTACCAAAACCTATAAAAAGTGAAACTTAACCTAGTCACAATGTTCATAGTGCCCTTTCCAAGTGATAAATCTAAGCTTGATTTATCGAACGGACCACGGACGTCGGGCATTATGAATACAGACCGGTCCAAGTGATAAATTTATCACATTGACCAAGCATCTTGGTGATTATTCATACTGGCCGGTTAATCAAGTTGCCCGTGACATAAATGCGGCAGTGAGGTGCTCTACCACCATTATTGTACCCACCGAAGGGCACGAGTATTTATCCGCATAGTACGACTAAAGATGGGATCCAGACTACGTACAAATTCGTTTCGCGATCCCAGAACTCAAACTAAACTTATAGAAGTTTGATTGAGATTCTTCCTCCATCTTATTCTATCTTTAGATTGAGTCATATTCCACCACGCTGCTCAGAGCAGGTTTATTGAGGGGTGTCGGGCTCAACTGTCAGAAATTATCAATCTGCTGTTTTAGGGCCTGTGACACAACTAACGGCCGAAATTAATAACCTATCTTCTATCCATAATCTGCAGATTTGAGATTGCTTGTGTCAATTTTGGCATAAATCCCATAGCGCAACTGTCAAATGTAACACGTAATCTGCAGATCACGGATCGAGATAGGTTATTGGGATCGGCCATTAATGAATACCCCGACTGCCCCACTGCTCAACTCGATTGCTCAACTAGTTGAACAAGTTGAGCAGTAGGACATACCACCAGGTTAGCTGGAACGGTTCCGGTTAATATCGGTGGTGGTATGTCCCACTGCTTCTGCAGCTCAACGAGACCACTCGCACAAACCAATTTATTTATTTATTTTATTTATTATTCAATATATATTGTATAGCATTACAGACTAATCCAATGCACTAGACAAATACAATTAATAGTATTCCATGGTTAATTGCATTCCATTTGATATTCAATTCAATTACAAATTCATTAATTTCAAAATATACAAAATTAATAATCTGAGGACAGCACTGTCATACAGTCATCTCGCAGAACCTGCCACATTCTCGCACTACGTCCCTCCATGCATCACCAACCAGATCATTCGCTGGTGCTGCAGCCAAAAGAGCGTTGAGGCTGTCCCGCGCCCGGACCAGCGGAGAAATGAAGCCAAAGAAAAAGCAGCCAATAAATCCTTAATGTGTTCCTAGGCCAACTAATCCCGAACTCGCCAGCCGCGCGCTGCGGCCTCCTCCGCGTGGGTGACACGATCCTGGCTATCAACCACGTGGCCATCAGGAACCTGCCGCACCCGGAAGTGGTGGCGCTCATCAAACACTCCGGGAGGCAGGTCACCCTGACCCTGGAGCACTGAGCTGGTCCACTGCTGGGGTATACTCGGGAGATACTTGAGAAAATGGAGTTGTATCTCGAAACGTTCCATTTCAAAAGACATCGCCTAACTGGGGTCTACAGTCTATTCGTGATAAGAATGCAGTGAAAATTAAATCTGTTAACTGCCTTCTAAAGCTAACTTGTTCGTTTGGTTGTTAAATTGTCAACTCCTGTAACCACAAGGGTCCCATAGGACAGGCTCTGCCTAGTTTGGGATCCGCTGTTTTTCTCTAGACACTAAAATTCTATAAGTATTTCTTTTCTTCTGTATTAACTTGTGTGTAATTCGAAGGCAAATAAATTATTTTTTACTTTACTTTTTTTTACACTCACAGGACAGGACACAACCTCCGCGTTCGAAAGTTTGCCTTCAACTGGTCACTGTGAACTTGGCTTGATAATTGAAAACGATTTGATTGGTTACGGGGCGTGGCTAGGCTTCCGGACAGTGATGACTTTATTGCATTCTTATCACGAATAGACTATAGTGAGAAATTACGAGAAATATGGTTTACGAGAAAATGAGAAATCACGTGTTATATAGTATATTTTACGAGAAGAATCCTGGCCATTAACCACGACTCAATCAGGAACCCTAAGGTGGATTTATGACTTGTGATAATGTACGAGGAATATAGTAGTTCACGAGAAAATGAGAAATCACTTTTCAAATCCCAGTTTGCAAATCTCATCTTCCATTAGTCTTCTCTCACTATGTTTGTTGGTACTTTATATTTTGATACTTTAAGAATTATTGCGAATGTGTCGTTTATGCAATGTTTTACTAAAACAACGAAGGAAATTAGTTTTAAATTAAATTTTAAGATCAATTCAATTTACATTTATTTTATAGCTTTAATTTAGCCTGAGTTGACTATGAATCATGAATTCTTAATACAGGTATAAGCATTACTATAACTACTGTTTACAGAATATCAATCTACAGAATTTAGTATTACGAGTATTTAATATAGGTACTTACCGTCCTAACGAAATAGATGCAGCTAACAAACTTTTAAAACGATTAAAATTCAAATAAAATTATAATTAAAATTAAAATGAAATTAAAATTAAGCATGTTAACTATTTGCAAACTTTTTTTTTTTTTTTAAATAAAGGCTATCTTATTTAACAGACTTTTATATTGTGCCTTTAATATTAAAATGTTTGTTACTTTTTTTAGTTATCACTGAATAAGTGCCTAAACTCGAATATCACGTCGAGGTTAGATTTAAATACTATTGGAAAGATATACAAATTTGGATTACAATGTTTAGTTGTTAGTTAGGTATTTTATATCAGCGTTGTGCAAAACAAATAGTTATAGTTGGATTTTGCTCAAGCCTATTATTATGATAATTAAATTTACAACACAGAATATTGTTATCTGTTAATCTGATTTAATTAAACTTTGTAGGAATTTTGTTGACATGCATCGTGAAGAATAAGAAATATGAATAATTGTTTTTAAGAACCGCCTTATAGATAATCTCCAAAAACCTACTTATTATCCTAAACAATATTTAAGGCGTTAGATAGCGTACTTCATGTACTGACTCGAGTTTACGAAAATATTAAAGGTTTTGCCTAACTAATGAAATTTATACTAAATCAATTTGTCACACTTAATTGAATTGACTGAAAAGATTTGCTTTTAGGTTGTATTTTTTACAAATACGATATGGGACCACCGAGCTTGGTATTTTAATACTACATTATAGATCTAAGAAGTATGTTTCGTTCTACTTAATGATAATTAAGTAAGTATAGAGAATGCAATACTTAAATGTGCCTTGTATGTAAGTTTGTCTTGCCGTTTAAACAAACAAATGTATTTAAATTCGATCAACTTTATGTAGCAATAATAGCAATAAAATATTTTCCATTTTAATCCCAAAGATTACTTTTGCAACATTCCAAATTGCACTTTTGTCTATATTTTTTCTCTGTAACTTTATTCTGACTTCTCTCACTTCACTATCTCTTTGAATATCTGAATATTTAAGATTTGTAGTCATTTATTTAACTCATAAATGCATTGTACTCAGTCCGTGTTAAATGAATAGACACGATTTATTAATTAGTCAATAAAATAATAATATTTCTAAAATGGTCTTTCTGTTTATCATTCAATTGGGAATATTTTCCTATTACCATTTATTATTATATATGTCGGCGGCCGATTGTAGAATTTCTGGGCATTTCATGATATGGCGAGTATTTTTGTTTTACTATACATGTCAAACCAAACGAACACAAAAGATTACTCGGGGGCTTCGCTGCGCTCGCTCCTTTTAGTCTTCACCTAAGCTGCCGCAGTGTTTGCCTTAAGAGATTTCATCGTTTCATGATATTTCACGTTTGGGCACATCATGCATGTTGTGCCCAATTCTACGATCAGCCGCCGACACCTAAGGTATTAATTTTGCAAATTGTGCATTTGGCACGTCACTGCACCAACATCCGAGATATCCCGATGATGTTGTATGTATGATGTGTCATGTAATGACGTCATTATACCCCAGATCAATGAAACTCTATAACGGCTCGGGTCGAGCGGCAGAGAGGCAAAATCATCGTGTAAAATTATCCCGAAATGTACGCTTTATTTTTAAGGCTGGCAAGTCATTATTTCAAACATGGATGGACGATTTGGACCGTAAAGGGAGTATAGTATAGAGATGGCACATCGTCAGAAAAAAAAGAAAAGAAAGACATAATACGAATCATTTTTGTGTAAGCGAGAAACAATAACGATCACCTGTCCCTTACCCGCGTATGCGTTTTTGTTGTTGGCCACAGCATTGTCAAATGCTTGTTTGCTCTAGTTTTGACAGATGAGTGGCAGAAAATCTCTGATTTTGAACCTTATGCTTATTGAGAACCAACTCTATCTCCATCTCAAAGGTGTACGCATGCACTCTGTCTACGATTTGGACGTATCACTTCGCTGCTGCGCTGCTTTCAGAGTGTGTCGCCGCTCCATCCACGATGACGCGTGACGTACATAGCTATTTGCATCTTTGTATTTCAGCAGAGTGCCCCGATGAAAGAGAAAGATGCAAATAGCTACGTGACTACGTCACGCGTATTCGTCGATGGCGGCAGTAGTGTACGTTAAACATCGAGATACTATCGATAGTTTTTCTAAACTATCGGTCGATTGTTTACTCGAGTAATACTATTACATCCCTAGAGGCGAGGCATGCAGGTTTGAGATTGTGTTTTATGGTAGGGGAATTACCGTACGTATATTATTTATTTGTAAACCCCATCAAACCCTTATTATAACCAATTTTACTAAGTATCAATCTGTCAATGTTGGAAAGCCAACCCCATATTTATTTATTTCTTACCACATGCATCGTGCGTTCGTGCGCCAAAAGAAAATGGTAGGGCCTACACAACGCCATCTGTTGGATATTGCAAAAAGCCCGCATTCCGGGAAATATAATTTTAGGCTGGCAACATATACTTGCGCGCCGATCTGTCGTCGAAAGAAGTCGTGTCGCTGTCATTGGGATCAAAGTTTTCATGTTTTTCTCAAAATATCGGGATTACTAGCCTTTCCAAGTGCCTGTGTATCTTGCAGTGATTATGTGTTATCATCTGATAGTATCCGAAATTGTATGATAAGGGTGAGTGCTTGTTTACATTTGCTTACCGACCGTGACAACCACAACTTGTAAGGATATCTGGTTATTTACGCCTGTTTTGCATGTTCTTATTAGAATATCATTGGAATATTTATACGGCGGACGTATAAATCCTTTGAGTCTGTCCCTGAATACATTTCGTGACTATATTCTGTGGGATTTCTTCGTAATTTCAGTTACAAGGTAGTCATGTTTTTGTCCACTATACTCAATGACATTGAAGTTTTACGAACTATGTTCTGGTCCTATCATACCGGTTTTCGGGGTATTTAGCTTATCAATTCGGTAGCATGTCCAAAATAACTTCTAATAACATTTCGGTGCTTAGTTGGCATTGTAGATTGGTAAATAATGATGATTAATGTAATGAATGACTATACCTAAACATGAAATTATTTTAATTTCCTGTATACCTACACTATACAATTGTAATTATCGCATTGTATAGTACCTATCATACTAAGTCGCAAAAAAAAATGTACATAATCTTGTAGAACTGGCCCCTGTCCGACATAAGTGGGACTTTTGTGCATTATTCTTAAACATTACTGTAGCATAATTTTCTAAGGCTGGATTTTACCAACAAAAAGTTTATTATTTTATTTTTTCTATTTAGCCTGCATAGTGTCCCACTGCTGGGCAAAGGCCACCCCTATCCCCTAACAAAAAGTTATGCAAAAATTACTATCTCGGGGATAATTTGTATGACAATGACAGTTCAAAATGAGGTCATTCTATGAAAAAGTAGAAGATACTCTCGTGTAAAAAGTTACTCTTTTGGTAAAATTTGCTCTAAGACATAAAAGCATGGCCTTAGTAGCCTAAGACAGTGTATTAACAATATTTTCTGAATTACTGACAATTCCATACAAATAATGAAGCTGTGAAAGTAATTCTGAGAATAGTGTTCCCTTACATTTATGGCACTTACAATGTGCAAGTTTCCACCCAAAAACAAAACTGATGTTAAAATAGAATAAAAATAATATTGTAAATAGAACCACCTATACTGTATATGTGTATTTTAGCAAATAAACAATCTGAATCTGAATAGAAACTCAAATAGTCAAAAAACCTAGATATAAAGAATACAGAGATTAAGAAACCACACAAGATTTTACAGCAGGTACAATACAGGGTGTAACAGAAGGGTGTATTCATATTTTAAGTTGTTAGGGAGACCATTCTGAGCTTTTACCATGAAATTGATTTGATCAGAGCAACTTTATTTTTTATTGCTCTTTATGTTTTGGCTGGCTGATTTGTATAGAGAAGTGAAAATTAAAGTTGCTCTGATCATATTGGTTTCATAGTGAAAGTTGCTCAGAATGATGCCCCAAACAACCCCCTAAAATATGACTACACCTTTCTGTTACACCCTGTATAATTATCTAAAATACAACTGTATATTTCAAACAAATCAGTTTCAGTTCCAATTCCAACAAATCATTTGCACTAACACAACAGTATACAAACAATTAATTAACAGCTTTAACAATTACAATGAGAAACATCACCAATAACAACCAATTAGAATCATGAAACATGGAACCGCAACTATCATTAGTCCTTATTATGTTGAAACTAAAGTCTCTTTTCAAGTGAAAACCTTTAAATTTTCTGGTCTAATGGTTCTATGGTTGGTAACTTGTAAGTAACCTCTATTAAAATGTATGAAGATTGGTTTTTCTTTGTAGAGCCAGTTTTTATTGATGTGGGAAGACATGAACAGATTTCTGTGTCAATTGCAGTCCTACAATGCCAATGATATAATGGGAGGAAGGAAAAGGAAGGAAGGAGTCAAGGATGTAAAGTTTTGCGACTTTGTTTCTTCCAGTTATGTATATGTTCCTACAAAAAATACTATGTCCCAACAAATTATTTTCCCAGAAAGCTAGGCTAGGCGATGGCTCTCTCGCTTCGCTACCAATCGTTTATTGCCTTCAAGTGTGCCAGAACCAGGGAGCACTTATCCAGTGGAGAGCGCATAGATACATTTTACTTTGAAACACAACTCACCAATTTACGGGCGGCGGGGGACGAGGTAAGAGGGCTGTGATTTTGGCGAGCCGCATTCCCCCGCAGGCGCAGCCCGTTGGATATACATAGTCTACATATGTATACATATGTATAGTCTCTGGCCAGAACCAATTCACTTTATAGTTTGGTTTATTTATTTATAACAATAGGTACTTAGCAAGCATTAACAGGAAAATTTATGACTATTAACACTGTTAGTGCCACTTGGTTTAGTTCGTTGGGTATAAAACAGAACATAAACATACAAGCTTAATATTTTGCCTCGGCATTGCCCTGGAATACCCTACCAAGAGTGTTTATGATTATGGTCTACAGTCTTCACTAAATAAAAGGCCCGTTATGACAGTTCACGCCCATGAAGTCTGTACGCTTTGCTTGTACGCAAAAGTTGGCTTTTATTATCTACGCATTGGGGGTTAAAACTTCATGGGCGTGAACTGTCAAAACGGGCCTTTTATTTTGTGAAGACTTTAAGTATACTTATTTGTCGTTATAGATTTGACCTACCAAACTGGTCGGGGGACCTAAAACAAAGTTAATATATATTTGATTGACACTAAACTATGGAGCAAGGAAGTATTATGAAATTGATAACATGGCGTATTAGAAGGTAGGAAAACGCAACGCATGAATCTGTTGTCTGTCAAGTTTGCTTTGCAAAAACTTTTTTCTTTCAGTATATCTAAATTTCGATATTTAGAGTGCTCCGTGGTCTAGTGGGTTTCACCTTGCTTCTCACGCAAGAGATGCAGGTTCGAATCCCGGTGCTGACCATGTACCAATGAGATGATTAATTTGTCTTAAGTACATCATCGGACACTCCGTGTTTCGGATGGCACGAGCTGTAGGTCCCGGCTACTATCACTACTTCGTAGTATGTAGTAGTCGTAAAAACCCCTCCACCAACCCGCACTGAGCCAGCGTGGTGGAGTATGGCTCAATCTTACTCGGATCCGAGTAAAGGCCTGTGCCCCTCGGCGGGGACATTAATGGGTTACATTTACTTTATATCTAAATTTCAAAGATTCATGCTCGTGTCTTGAGTGTAAACTATTCAGGTTTCCACCAGTGACCTTGCCAATGATATTTTGATACAGCACATTAAACTGTTCATCTAAGTTTTATTCTCTTTCGTGTGCAACTGATTCGCCGTTGTTTCTCGTTTGATCTAAAATTATAGCAGTGTCTAGTAGGTTCCTACTTAGGGGAGTATAAATGGGAATTAGTTGTAAGTATTAGGTTTTCTTGAAGGTCCATGTGCACATCGGAGCGAGCGTAGCTTGGATATTAAGCTGAAATACGAAACATAATTTTTATCCGCACGAAAGCACGAAACCCTATTTTCTTTCCGCACCTTTGTATCAAATGATTGATAAATTGATCCAGAATTGAGCATTATGTTTGATTAATTTCGAAATTAACCCTTTTATGGTTATGTAAATAACGCTATAGTCTATTCGCCGAAACGGGTTAATAGAAAAGAAAAGAAATGCCGTTTTTTTTTAAGTATTAGGATATGTGCATGTCCAGCACATAGGTATTCTATTAATTTTCCCCACTCTTACCAAAAATTTATAAAGTCACCTAAAGTTTAATTTCAAAAAGGCTTCCTGCGAACAGTGACGAAAAAAAAAGTAAATTGTTTCTCAGTTTCTCACAACGATGGCGCTAGAGTGGCGTCTTACTGACCTTAAAGTACAATGTAAACAAACTGTATTATTAGCGAATGAAGTAGCGCTGTTTAGAATTCGTTGTTACGTTACATACATCGCATGAAGACATGTGTTGTATGTTTATAACTAGCTTTTACCCGCGGACTTCGCTCGCGTGGTAGCACGTTTTTATACAACAGGGTATTTTTTAATCAATGCTAAGCCGACCTTTAATAATAAGGATATCGGAAGGTACAGAATTTATTTCCTAAGATTGCATCCGTTTTTAGCAGTAGTAGTCGTGTGTACTTACAGCCGATCTTCAAATCCCATTTTCACATATTAGTACTTAAAAAATCCGTCAATCGCACACGAAGGGTACCGTCCATCCGTACCATCGTACAAAAAAACAAAAGCACGCAAAACAACAAAAAAAAATACAAAAATGAAATTTAAAAATTTATGCCCTCACGATGATTTGAACTCACGACCTACGGATTGAGAGCCTACATCATACCGGCTGCGCTACCACAACCATGTGGGTTGACGCGAAATATACCATCATATTGAAATGCGGGTGTATCAAAACACGTCTCTTGTATGGGGACCCCCTTTAATTTGTTATATATCTCGTATTTCATTTCCCGTATTTGTAGTTGGTGCGGCAACAGATATACACATTCTGTGAAAATTTCAGCTTTCTAGCTATTACGGTTTGTGCTCTAGGACCCAGTGACACACGGGCAGACGGACGGACGGACAGCGAAGTTTTAGTAATAGGGTCCCGTTTGGCACCCTTCGGGTATGGTACCCTAAAAAGTACAATAAACTGAAATTCACTAAAAAATGATTTTTTGCACAGGGGCAGAATTTATTGCAGAGTTTGGCAGAGGGGTTTGGCATCGATCCTTTTTTTCGATTCTTTATTGATATGAGTACTTTATAGTGAGCATCGAATCGAATCTAGTGTATGGTTCAAAACACACAGTAATTTGCAAATGTAGACACTAATGACACCAATTGATGTCAAAATTTACAGATTACTGCGTGTTTTCTACGACTTATTTGCTTTGTCCATCAGACCACGCATTTCTTGCCACGGTGCATCACGAACATTTTTATCATACAGTAAAAATGTGCGTGATTGATTTATTATAATGCTTGTTTTATTTCATAATATTTGATACTTATGTTGTTACAAATCAATCAAATCAAATCAAATGTATTTTTATTTCAAATAACCGGCCAAGTGCGAGTCGGACTCGCGCACGAAGGGTTCCGTGCCATTATCTATAAAAAACCGCAAAAAAAAATGTATAAGAGCCCCCCATAAATATTAATTTAATTTTAATTTTATTATTTATTTTTTAAGTAAATAATATACTCAATATATTGTGAACATTTTAAGCGTCTACCTGCTACCATTATCAATATTGAGCAAAAAAATCATGTTTGTTGTATGGGAGCCCCCCTTAATATTAAATTTCTTTTGATTTTTAGTATTTGTTGTTATAGCGGCAACAGAAATACATCATCTGTGAAAATTTCAACTGTCTAGCTACCACGGTTCATGAGATACAGCCTGGTGACAGACGGACGGACGGACGGACGGACAGACGGACAGCGAAGTCTCAGTAATAGGGTCCCGTTTGGCACCCTTCGGGTACGGAACCCTAAAAAGTAATGTAAACAGTAAGAGCAACAATTTAGGTTTTAACAAAGGAATCAACTAAATAATTAATATACGTACATAATATTAGAGCTTTTAGTAACGTATGAAAACTTACGTAAAAGTTTGTCATTTTCCAGCACATTCAACTATTATTATTTTCTATGCAAACATAATCGATACCTTGAAGAATCGATACTTTTGATACAGATACCGATACCGCATCGATACTTTTTTTTTCGATACATCATATGAGTACAATATCGATACTTTTGTTTCGATACCGTGTCCCTACGTATCGCCATATATTTTTTTCGATTGGTAATGGAACGTAACCACAGA
The DNA here is from genome assembly GCA_963457715.1 of Argyresthia albistria. Lineage (NCBI taxonomy): Eukaryota > Metazoa > Arthropoda > Insecta > Lepidoptera > Argyresthiidae > Argyresthia > Argyresthia albistria. Next base: position 1,955,635 of record OY735275.1, on the reverse strand, counting down.
TTACTAATTAACGTAACGTACCGTAGAGGGGTACGATCCGACAGCTACGTTCAGATTTCGCAGATCGTATCGGATCGTACGTAACTCATCTCCTCGATCCCATACGCGGTTCGGATCGCACGACTCTGATCCGATTTCCTAAAAATCGACCAAAAATCGAATCAAAGAAATGTTTACGTAAAGTGTGAAAAAACGACTAAAAATTAACTGATAAGTATCTAGTCAAATTGTGTGTAAACTTGTACCACAAAAACCGATTGAAACCTACACAGACGCCATACATTGAATATTTTGTGACTTTAAATTCTGCATGGGCGTAACGTTACAAACAACACAGAACACAATGGCAGTGTACTCACTCTGTTTCATCGAGTCTCCCTCAAACTCCACTCACACGATTTTTATTTAGAAAGACCATAACGTGCGTATTTGGTAAAGCCCGAGCAGAGTTTGAAAACAACTCCAAGTGATGATCACACGATCTTAATATTTTTATGAAATCAGGAATTAATATAAGTAAGCATGTGATTCGATCACTATCCGATTTCTCATAATTTTGGATCGATCCGCTAGTGGATCGTATGCCTTCGATCCGATCCGAAACTCGAAAGGACATAATTATGGTCTTGGGTCCGAAAATCGGAACGGATCGGCACACATTCCTAACGTAACGTAACGTAACGCTGTCTGTCAAACTATCAAACAAAGAAAAGAGGTGTTTTTTTTACGATTGTTTTTCTACTAATACGCAGCAAAACCGCAGGAAAAGACGTGATAACCGGTGAAAATGATGAATCTGGTGATTTTGGAAACAGCCCACGAGTGTGATGTTGCTATTGCGCGAACCCAGTCTAAAAGAGAGAATCGGAGTAAAAGACTGCAGAGTGATCCTTGTGATGCCTTCAAGCAGGTGAAAGGCTCTTCATCAAGCTTTATCGTGGGTTTATGACCGAGTTGAGCCCTCATTTGCCACCAACATTGCGATCAGATGCTTTGTATGTGGAAACGAATGTTAGTAATACTATGCAAAGTACCAGAAAAGTATCACATCACCTTTTCCCTGTTGCGTACAATTACCCTGCAATTACTATGCTCTGCCTACCATGCGATATCACCCGGGTTCGAGCCCCGTCTGGGGATTAACAAAAACCAAAATATCCCCAAGTCTTGGAGGTTTACATATTTGTGATGTCGCTGTTTCTGATTCTCACAACACAGGGTGTGCCTACCTGCCTGCAACCTATTGTGGGGCCAGATGTACCTATGTAAGTAAATGTTAAACAATTCAGAAAGTAGAGGAGAAGACTAATCCTGAATTGCTTGTTTTAGGTGCTGATTGCTTCAGGTTGCTTCAGCATTTTATGCTACAGGGTCCTATCAGAGGATTGTGGGATAAGGCCAAAATCACTGTATTTCCCAGTCTATTGTCTCCAAATTTGTGAAGCATATCCTTGACACTCAAAAAGCTAGCCCCGGAGGAGTGCTATTGTGGATGGGTTCTTCTTCTTCAACCAGGGGGATGCTGTGCCTGCACCTGGCCCACGAGAGTGGGGCCTTTGTTACATTATTGCTTCTGCATTACACAGGTCGGGTTGACGGGTTAGACCAGATAAAATAAATTAAGTGTAACTACATAAATTTGTTTTATTCATATACTTAAAGTATCAGTACAAAATTACAAAAGGTATGAATCAAATCCTTTAGATTATTCAGGATTTTGTTGATATTTCTCACATCAATTTAAAGGCATCAGCCATTAGCATGAGAATTTTGTAGTGTCGCGCTTTGAAGTACCTTTGTATATGTTACGGGTAAAGCTCGGAGGCTGGGTAAACCTAGTAACCCAAGCCTCTTGGGTGAAGTCCGAAATTTCAATCTACTCCAATTTGTCTTCGGGCTTTACCCGGCTAAACCTCCTTGTCAAAAATAAAACTTATTCATAATCATAAGATATGGAGAAAATATGGCATGGAAACAACACAATACTTAAGTTCACCCGACCTCCTAGCCGGCCTGTGCTCACTTTTATGCCGGCCTTCTACTAAGAAAGAGTAATAAGCGGAAAAGGAGCCACCTAGCTGAGTGGACCAGACTGCATTCAAAATAACTCTTCTAGTGGAGTGCTTCCACTGAAAAAGAGTTAGGTATTTTGTATGCAGTCCGGTTTGCTCAGCTCGCTGGCTCCTTTTCTGATCATTACCCTTTAGCCAGCATTAGCCAGAGATTCATTAATCCATTTTGCGTGACAGGGGGCAAGCACATCGCCGCAGCTATGTTTCTGAATATGAATTGTATACCTATTTGTTTCTGCTGTAAACAACTAACCTTCCATGTCATGCAAAATGTATATTATTTAGAACTGGGTGTTGAATAGTATAGTAACCGCTGAACCACAGGAGATTTCACGCGATCGAAAGGTACATCAGGCATTGACACACACCAATGAGGTTTAGATACTTAGCAATCAGTATCAAAACCTCATTGGTGTGTGTCAACTGTCAAGTTTGTGTTGTGTGACGAAAAATTAACATGAACAGCTGATCGTCAAAGCCGCCATTTTGTTAAATAGAATTTGTAGCTATGTTTTAGTTTTACAATTACTAATCTACGGGTGATCTTGATTGGCAGGCAGGCAGGCAGGACCGCAGGATATAAAAATCTGATAAAAATGCGAAATATTCCTTTGTACTTGTAAGTTTGTTAATCTAAGAAACACAGAAATTTCTCAACTTTCCTCAACACAGTTTCTTAATTCACAATAGACTTTCCCAGCCATACAAAATTAATGGATTTATCCTTGTGTAATTAAATTACGTTTTTGACCCCCTTTTGGTCCGAATATTCGAAAATCCTTTCTTAGTGCTCAGTTATGTTATGAAAGCAACCATTGTGCAAAAGTTTCATGCCTCTAGGCCTAACGGTTTGGGCTCTGCGTTGATCATCAGTCAGTCACTCAACACAATTATATATTTAGATAGTCGACAGGCTCACTGGCTTCGCCCCGCGGCTTGACCCGTGTAGACGCCGAATTTCTATATCGCACAGGAACTTTAACTATCCTAAAATAACAGTTGTATAAAAAATAAATAACCGGCCAAGTGCGAGTCGGACTCGCGCACGAAGGGTTCCGTACCATTATCTATAAACAACCGCAAAACAAAACATGTTGTATGGGAGCCCCCCCTAAATATTAATTTAATTTTAATTTAATTACTTTTTTTTAAGTAAATAATCAACTCAATATATTGTGAACATTTTAGGCGTCTGCCTGCTACCATTATCAATATCGAGCAAAAATGAGCAAAAAAATAACTTTTGTTGTATGGGAGCCCCCCTTAATTGACCGAGCGAGCGAAGCGAGCGAAGTGTCTCCGTTTCAGGTTTGGGCAAAAATGCTTTCGTATGTCTGTCCGGTTGTTCTCCTCTACAGGTCGCATTTATGAACCGATTCTCGTCAAATTTTGTGAGCAGGTTGGAAAAATAAATAGAATTTTTTACTCGAGCCAGTTTTTAGATTTTTTTAAAAATGGCGGAGTTATGGGGTTTGAAAATGTAAAAAAAAACGATATAGCCCAATTGGCTTGACGGATTTTAACAAATGAGGTGTCGTTAGATTTGTGGAGATCGTGAGAGTGACGCAGACCATATTATTTTAGTGAAAAGTCAATAGATTGTATTCCAAATCGCAAAACGTAGTTTACAAAGTTATTGGTGCGGCTACTTTCATACTGCATATACGTAACCAGGTACATTCATAAGTTTGTATGTGTTATTGAAAGAAAATTATTTTGGTTATTTTTTTTGACCGAGCGAGCGAAGTGTCTCCTTTTCAGGCTTGGGCAAAAATGCTTTCGTATGTTTGTTTGTTTGTTTTTCTGTTCTCCTCTACAGGGCGCATGTGTGGGTATTGATATGGGTGTTGCAAATGTAAAAAATCCGAGTTTTCAAAGTGTTTGGTACGGCTTCACTCCATGTACATAGAGCTAACCAAGTGCATTCAAAAGTTTGTGTGTTACTAGTTCAGCTTTCCCACCGACATACTCGCGAGGTCTACAGCTCACAGAGCCACTAGTATTATTTATTTTGTTTTTTAGTATTTGCTGTTATAGCGGCAACAAAAATATACATCATCTGTGAAAATTTCAACTGTCTAGCTACCACGGTTTACGAGATACAGCCTGGTGACAGACAGACGGACGGACGGACGGACAGACAGCGAAATCTCAGTAATAGGGTCCCGTTTGGCACCCTTCGGGTACGGAACCCTATAAATTATATAATAGAAAAAGATTTCGAAACAAAGCCTACCTATTAGTCTCATTCCCAATTTCACCAACAGTTAGGGGACACTTAGCTCTTTTTCTTCGCCGTCTAGCCATTGTATCGGAGGCCGGCATCTTAAACTTAGGGGGTCTTTTAGTAGCCAAGGTGATTCTTAAACTTAGGTCAGAGTGGAACAATCCTTAGGTTGCCCCTAAAAGGAAATAAACTGTCCCCTAATAAATAGGGATTGTTGGTGAAGTCGGCCATCAATCATTTTGAAATAAAGGCTTGTTTTATTCATGCAAATAAATGTATCAAGAAATGATACAAATTTCAGCCAAGCCAAATCCATTCAGTTAGTTTTCGCACGAAAATGTAGACAATAACTTTTGTACTCTTGATATTACTTTTGACAACGGATGTCCGTAGTTTCCTAGGACATTAGGGTGACAAGCAGAATTAACCCAAATTTTGGACCCCTCAAATGTATCCATTCACTAGTGGAAATTGGGCCACTAGGTCAGGCATAGGACGGACGACACTGCCGAATCGTCAAAAGGAGTATTTGTTTCAGTGAGCTACCATTAGTTCAATGTTGTCTAAGTTAAGTCAGCAATTCCTTTGAAAATCGATAAATAATACACCGTCATCAATAGAAAATTTTAAGTTACAAGTCTCAAATCAAACAATTGTTTAAAATATTTGCCTTTTAGCACGCTTTTGTCGATATCTGTATTTGTGCAGTAAGTGCCGTTCTCTCGTTCCTCAGATGGCGTTTATCTGTCTGTTTATCTGCGGCTTGTGACATTTCAAACGTACAAAAAGTGTCATAAAAGATATCTGACTGTTTATCCGTCTTCTGACGGATAAACAGTCAAATAAGCTAAGTTAGATAGATAGATAGATAAATCATTTATTCAAAGGACATGGTACACACACATAAATTAATAACAAAAAAATCAATTTAAATAGACAGCACTTAATAGCACGCACTATGCAATTAACAGTAGGTACCTACAGCTGTGTGGTTATGTGACTGTACCACGGCAGTGAAATGGCCCTGACTCAGCAATGTCACAGACGAATCTGTGACGCTGGTATTCTGCCAGGGCCAAAGCGGACGCACAACAGTGGCTCAAGTACTAGATTTTGGATTAATATTATTCTTGTTTAGTTAGACTAGGACGAGACATCTTACCTGACACGCTTTAAACCCGTTCGTTCAGTCTAAAACTTTACTAAGTACTAACATAGAAATTCGGCTGAGAATGTTATTGGTCCGACCGAATATTATGCTCTAAGGAAGGTATGAATCCGAGACGGACTGCAAACCGCTACCGCAGACCGCAAGCGACCCTGCTGCCTTCTATGCATCTCTATGAAATTGATTCCTAGCTTGGCGGCACTGCGGTCTGCAGTCGCGTAACATATTCTATGGCGGTGGTGGCGGCGCCGCAGTGTCGCCTGTGGTTGCGGTCTGCAGTCCGTCTCGGAATCATATCATACCTTAAAAATGTAGTCAGCTTGATACGGACCGCAACGACTCTCTAGGAAGAACCGTGAACCGTGTCAAGACTGGCCATTGTTATTTGCACCAAGTTGATGTTGAATAATGTCAACACAGCAAGGCCTTGTTCTCATATGATACTCTACGCGACGTTTGAGTTCGGCGTCAACGTAGTAGAATAGATCTAAATCCATCCGTGACTCCATCACTATTTATTTTCTACCAAAAAGCGGAAACATCGGAACTGTCATTTTACTTCGCTTCGTTATCATAATAATAAAGGCATACAGATAGACGCAAGTTAAGGCACCGTACTAGGAAAAACAGCCTTTAGAAAAACATAAATCGCTCGGATTTTTTAAGTGCTATTGTTGTTGTTTTCTTTATTTGCTTGTTCATCATGAGTGTCAGCTTAACTTCGCCTTGGCATAAACGTAATTTGATTATTTTCTCGATAGAAAAGTCTCCCAAAGTTCTCTCGTTAGGAGATATTCTTCATCACGTCATTTTACTATCTAACAGAGTCAGGCAATAGGTATAATGAAATTGACCTAAGAGTGAGATAGTAGATTGTTTACCAAGGGAGTAAAGAACTATTTTTAGGGCGAGAGTGTTTTTTGACTCCTGAGCGACCGAGGGATTCTAGAGTTGAGTCCCGAGTGTAACGAGGGACTCGAAAGTAGAATCCTGAGGGAGCGAGGGATTCAAAGTACATCACTCGAGCCAAAAATAGTTTTTACTCCTGAGGTGGACACTCTACTTTTCATCACCCTCTATGAGAAAAGTAGTAAGTAATTAATAAAATAACTCACATGTTCCTATACAGGGTGTAACAGAAAGGGGTGTACAAGCGGAAAGAGGGACATCATTCTGAACAACTTTCACTATGGGATCGACTTGATCAGAGCAACTTTATTTTTAACTCAGTACATTTCGGGCCTAGCGCTCAGCTGATCTGTATGGTGGAGTGAAAAATAAAGTTGCTCTGATCAAGTCGGTCCAATTGTGAAAGTTGTTCAAAATGATGTCCCTAACAACCTTCTTTCGGCTTGTACACCCCTTTCTGTTAGACCCTATATTTATTTTCACAATTGTCGTGATATGTTGTGTGTAATGGTTTGTTGGAAGAAATCTCTTGTTATCTATTATAAGTTTTCTGTATGTCATTCTTATCTTAGTACAATAAAGAAATTACGAATTACAAATATGTCCTCCACATAGTTAAAGATTGTTTAGTATTGGCTTGAAAATTGGTTCAAAAAGCATTTTCAAATAACCACTAGTTTTTACATACCTATATTCCTCGTGATTTTATTGGTAACAGATCTTGTATTTGTCATTCGCGTTTGTTGTTATCATCTGGAGTTAGACACTCACTTTCACTCATATTCTTTACTCATATCCGCAAACGAAATTGAAATAATTACAGCATTCAGATTTGGCGCGCTTTGTTTACAAATTTTCCACAACTTTTTAAATGATTTGGTCCGTGTTTCGATATCAATTCTGTAAGGTTGTTTCTCTGTTGTCACCAATCGGTGTTAATCGATTCGGTCGATCGGATTATCTAATCTGTGTCGAGTACGCATTTTAGTACAAACTTATTTTTTTATTGGCGGCGTTTAGAATCGATCTCTCTTTTAATTGGGTCTGTCAGCCTGAGTGGTAGTGAAACTGATTAGTGACAGCATTTTTTTCCTTTGTACTGGCAACAAAATTAAAAAGTTACTTTTAGTCCCTAGGGACTAAATGACCTACTTTAGTCCCTGTTTGCCGGGACTAAAGTAGATCTTTTTGAATAGATGTGATGAAAACTATATTTAGGTCTAAATACTTTTTTTTTATTTTTGACGTGACAACGTCTTATAAATTGGTTTGCCGGGTGACACTTCAAGAAACTGCGTTACGCTCCGCTCACGTTATGCGCTCACAATGAGAGCGAGTGAGAGGCACGCGTCCCTTCCACTCGGGCATGGTTAGCCCGCCTAAGAGCGAGAGAGACAGACATAAAAAGTGAAAGGCACATTGTTACTATTTTTTCATCCTTCTTCCTACTATACGAATGAATATTCACATTAAAATTATTTTACCACTCAAAGTCGTTGTCACGTAAAACTTTCGCCCGTATACCGACTTTACAGGCAACCAATTTTTTAACCGACTTCCCAAAGGAGGAGGTTTACAATTCGTCCGCATTTTTAGGGTACCGTACCCGAAGGGTGCCAAACGGGACCCTATTACTGAGACTTCGCTGTCCGTCTGTCCGTCCGTCCGACCGTCCGTCCTGTCTGTCACCGGGTCCGTCTGTACGAACCGTAATAGCTAGAAAGCTGAAATTTTCACAGAATGTGTATATCTGTTGCCGCACCAACCACAAATACTGAAATACGAGAGATATTGCAAATTAAAGGGGGCCCCGATACAAGAGACGTGTTTAGATACACTTACGCATTTCAAAATGGAGATCTGGACTGAAACTGTTTATTTATTGTCATAGCAACCATGTCATAGACACATATACTACACATTTACATATGATAGCATATTTCGCGTCAACCCACATGGTTGTGGTAGCTCAGCCGGTATGATGTAGACTCTCAATCCGGAGGTCGTCGGTTCAAATCTCGTGAAGGCATAAACTTTTAAAATTTTCTTTTTGTTTTTTTTTTTTTTTTATTGTTTTGAGTGCTTTTGATTTGTTGTACGATGGTACGGTACCCTTCGTGTGCGATACCGACCCGCACTTAACCGATTTTATTTATTTTTTAACCGACTTCCCAAAGGAGGAGGTTTACAATTCGTCCACATTTTTTTTGTTTTATGTATGTGCCCCGATTGCGCCTAGACGGATGGACCGATTTGGAAAATTATTGTTTTGTTTAAAAGGGTTTACCTTCCCATTGGTCCCATTGACACCAGGTCAGGATCTGATGATGGGATCCTGGAGAAATCGAGGGAACTTTTCAAATATTATAGGCAGACCTATAGTGATTTTTGTGTCTTTATTAATAACTCGTGCATTTACTCACGGTAAGCATAATATTGTGATGCGAAACTGCTGATGAGACCACATATGGCCACCAGATCTGCTCTATACTAGGTACAAATACAATGCGTGGCTGACGGGCAGGCAACGCATAGCCTAAACCGGTGGACGAGCCATGAAACTTTGTACAGGGGTTCCTTAGTAGCGTGGGGTAGCACTGAGATGGGATTTGACAAAATTAATTCCCCAAGGGGGGGGGGGGGGATAAGGGTTTACAGTTTGTATTAAACTCAATCTAATCAAATAGGGTTTGTGGAAGTCGGTTTTTTCTAAAGTTTCCTTTTTGTCTCAATTATCTCGTACGATGGAGCGGAACGCTTTGTGTGAGACTCCGACAACCATTTTGAATCTTGCTTGCAGAATCAGCTTTGTTTACTAAATGTTAAATCCCAACTTGTCGTGACTGACGCCACGCATCGTGTTTATTTATTCCTGTCTTCAAAATGATATAGTTCCGCTTTGAAGAAGCCGTAATGGCGAACATATTTTACATGTTTTCGCACGCAAACCCTAACATCAGCAGAGTACAATAGAAATTACAACTCCATCAGATTATTTGTACATCTCGCTAGAATACCTAGCTCAGGCTCCGATGTTTCAATTATTCATGCGAATACCCTAGCTAAGCACATGAATTTTGTATATTTTTCTCTCTGTGTTTTATGCCTAAATAAAATAAATAAATAAATATAATTACATTTAGAGCCAGGTGCAGAGATATTGTGGCCGTGCTCTCTAACCTCCAATAGTAAGATAAATTATTTGGTTGAGGGCGCTACTGTCTTTCTGAAGTTCCATCTTGTTCCGACAATACAATCACTCACACACATTACCGCCGGTTTAGTTCCTCGCTGTACCACTTCTGAAGATTATTGTTTTCCGAATTCTGAACATTTTCCATGTTTTGTGGGTGTTTCAGTGGTGCTTAGTCCATTCTGTTGTGCGTCTGTGTTCGATATGGTGTTGAATAAAAAACTAACCAAGCGACTGGAACGAAAGCCCCCCGGTAACTCAAGGAAGTGTTTGCCTTATTAAATTGGTTCTAATTTAACTGGTTTGCCGACAAGTCTTATATAACAATAGTTCGCTATTGTTCGGTCGTTCGAGCGGTGTGCTTCTGACAGTGAACGGGTTAAACTAAAACTTTATGTTTCTATGTTTTCGTCAAACGTTTAGTATCAGCACAGATAGTATAATATTATACTGATACAGATAGACCACGTTGAACAAAATATTACACCGGCGTAAACTGAGATGCTTCGGAAGCTTCTTTAGTTCGAGGCCATTATCGCTTGGTACAGCACCATCGAAAAATGGCAAATACCACGAGATGGCGGCGCTAAGATATATAGGATTTATTCTAAGATTAGCGCCACCTAGAAGTATGTTAACTGAAACCATGGCGTTTAAAGTACAAATCTTACTCCTCACGTCATCTCTTTTTTACGAAGGGTGACTAATTCTAATTTGTATGGGATCAGCACACATGGCACTGTCTGCCACTGATTCGTCATGTCTTTTGCAGAATTAAAAGAATATACAATCACTTACGCTTAGCAGAATTAAGAGATAAGCTCGCCTTTGTCATGTGTTGTCCACTTTCAATTGTAAAATGTGTTATTCTGTGCAATAAAGTATAAAGTAATAAAGTAATTAAAAGAATATACAATCACTTACGCTTATCAGAATCGATACTCTGGCCCTTTACGATAAAAAAATATATAAATTGGGACATTATTTCTGCGCTTCTTTTTATAGACCCATATCCCCTATGTCCCTTATGCTTGATTAACTGACGCGTCGGACCACTCGGTACGCTATTGATTAACCTTTATCTCCACCTACTGCCTATTGAGAATGCTAGTATTAGATAATAACCACATCTATATGGTGGTGTATTACCGCAACGCCATAAAACACCCGAACAATTAAAAGTATAAAAACAGAATGCGGAGAAAGACAAAAGAATGTCCGTGTTCGAATTTTAAAACTTGGCTGGAGAGAAAAAACATGTGGCTAATTAAAAAGTAAATAACTAGGCCGCGTTCGAAATTTACCGAAATTCTTCCTAAATATTTTACAGTAGACTTTCCCGCGGTTTTCAAATGCTTGTTACCCGGTACCGTAAAGCGATTTGCTACGTGGTGGTTGCGCTAGTGGCTTTAGCACTCGTTTACCTGTACGTGGATGTCAAACGTGCCTGGTATAAGCTGATGATGCATGCATTCTACTTCTGTTGCGATATGTTCGAGCTGCTAATTGAGCTGATTGAGCTCTATTGAAGATGGATTAACAGGTCGGTGTTTGACCTAGTTTTTGAGCGTGTGAACTTTTTTAATTGTGGCTGCGGCGGATAGACAGAAGGCACAAGCAACTAGCCTGACAGCCTGTCAAATTAAAGTTGTGAAGTCACGCCTGAATATCGTCTGAAATCTCAGTTGTGTAACTCAATTTCGGTGAATGATAAGAGTCAGGATAGAGTACAAACTTATTTGTTTTAGTGAGTCGTATGACGTCGTCGTCGTATTTTTTCATAATTTTACACAGCAAGCATGACTCTCACTCTCAATTTCTAGAGAACTTACAAATTTCTACTTGTGTGTGTGTGTTTGAAAAAATAAACAAGAGCAAAACTATTTAATATTTTAATACCATCGCATCCAAATCCCTTCGTGTTAAAAAATACATGTACCTAACTATAATATCTTAGCTCTTTTGCAAACGAGCACCCTTTTCTACCGATTTCCGTTTTCGTTATATACATTTGGTCAGAACCACTCGTTGCGCAAGTCATACGAGCGATCATATCATACGAGCGAATGAAAAATAGAGCTCTTGAGGTCCTATTTTTCTATAAATTTAAAAATTAGCTTGTCTCACCCGGGAATCAAAACAGCTAAAAATAAAAAAAAATAAGCACTCCTTTTGTTTTGCACACTAGATGCAGTCAAAAGTAAAGAGATTTCTCAAAGAAACATTGGATCCTACACATGTCTGTCGTACAAGATATCCATAAAATCGAATATTCGTGCGTGTGCGCAGGCGCTGCGGCTGCGATGGGCGACAGCTTGCTGCGGCTGGGGGACATCGTCTCCCTCTACGCCGAGGGGAATGTCTGCGGGTTCCTCAGCACTTTGGGGTAAGTCCGTCTTGTTATACGATGTAGGGATGATTATCGAAAGTAGTGACGCCTAGCAAAAGTAGTGACACCTGTCGAAAGTACTGACACCTGTCAAAAGTAATGACACCTGTTAGAAATGGTGACACCTGTTGAAAGTTATTTATTTATTCAGGAAGCCAACAGCATTTATCATTACAAAAATGTTACTACGAAAACTTAAGAGATAAAGCCAATTATAGGGTTCCATCGATTACACTTACCTGTCAAAAGTAGTGACACCTGTCGAATGTTATTACACCTGTCAAAAGCAGTGACACTTGTCCAAATCGTGTTCCTGTTCTCCGCAAGTAGGGACACCTGTCCAAATCATGTTCATGTTCTCCGCAAGTAGTGACACCTGTCCAAATCATGTTCATGTTCTCCGCAAGTAGTGACACTTGTCCAAATCATGTTCATGTTCTCCGCAAGTAGTGACACCAGTCCAAATCATGTTCATGTTCTCCGCAAGTAGTGACACCAGTCCAAATCATGTTCATGTTCTCCGCAAGTAGTGACACCTGTCCAAATCATGTTCATGTTCTCCGCAAGTAGTGACACCAGTCCAAATCATGTTCATGTTCTCATGGTCTTTCATGGTTATGTTTATGATGTCCCTGTTTCTGGTTCCCACGACACAGGGTCCTTGTGTGGGGCCAGAGGCAATGTATGTGCCTGTATGTAAATGTTATGTTATAAAACACCCGCTCCGCTACTGATCCGCAAGTGACGAGCGGAAACCCTAAAACTTATCGTCCTTGCTTGATTAAGCTGATTTGATAAAGAGCTAATTATTTTCCAGGTTGGTAGACGACAGATGCGTAGTGTGCCCTGAAGCGGGCGATCTCAAGGAGCCTCCGACGAAGTTCCGAGGTAATACATAATTTCATACTCAAACCACATCAACCCACTGCTGGGCAAAAGCCTCTCCTTTGCAAACCCGCACGGTCCTGCGGACAGCATAAGCTGCATATAAATACCCGCCAATGCTGTATACAGAGTTACTTTTGGAACCCTAGCCAAAAGTTAGTATTATTTTAGGGACATCATTCTGAGCAACTTTCACTAAGAAACCGATTTGATCAGAGCAACTTTATTTTTCACTTCTCCATACGAATCAGCTGACCCACTCAGGCTAAAATGTACTGGGATGTGAAAATAAAGTTGCTCTGATCAAATCGGCTTCTTAGTGAAAGTTTCTCAGAATGATGTCCCTAAAATAATAGTAACTTTTGGCTATAGGCCCAAAAATAATCCTGTATAGGCCTAACTGTCAGGTGCTATTTTTAAAAGCTTTTATTTAACTTGCACTGTATGTATGTATGTTTGTTTGTTTGTTTGTGGGTATCACGGTTCGCGTCAAAAATGTCGGCTTGAATTTGACCCACTTCCCGTTATCCGATTGAGCTGAAATTTCGCATACGTGTATAAGTCGGATGACAATGCAATATATTTCTGACTTAAAGCTGATCTGATGATGGAGACGGAAGACGGTCATGGGAACTCTGTCATAAAACATCGCAAGCCCGTCGAATTTGGGCTCGTTCGATTCGTCTTGACGAATACTTTGGTCCTAAAATATTTTTTATGACATAGTGCTGATCTGATGCTGGAGCCGGAAGGTGGCCATGGGAACTCTGTTACCAAACGACGCAATTCTATCGTGTTTGGTCTCATTTGATTCGTCTTGACAAGCACTCGAATTCTAGATTAGATGTTTTGTCCTGTAATGATAAAGACTAAAAAGTTAAAAATAAATTAAAAGTAAATAATTGAAACAAAAAGTAAACTTTAGAAAAAACCGACTTCCACAAACCCTATTTGATTAGATTAAGTTTAATACAAACTGTAACCCCTTATCCCCCCCCCCCTTGGGGAATTAATTTTGTCAAATCCCATATCAGTGCTACCCCACGCTACTAAGGAACCCCTGTACAAAGTTTCATGGCTCTAGGTCCACCGGTTTAGGCTATGCGTTGCCTGCCCGTCAGCCACGCATTGTATTTGTACCTAGTATTGAGCAGATCTGGTGGCCATATGTGGTCTTCATCAGCAGTTCAGCATCACAATATTATGCTTGCCATGTGCATTTGCACGAGTTATTATAAAAAACACAAAAATCACTATAGGTCTGCCTATAATATTTGAAGAGCTCCCTCGATTTCTCCAGGATCCCATCATCAGATCCTGACCTGGTGTCAATGGGACCAATGGGAAGGTAAACCCTTTCAAACAAAAAAATAATTTTCCAAATCGGTCCACCCGTTTAGGCGCTATCGGGGAACATACATAAAAAAAAAATAAAAAAAATAAAAAACAAACAAACATCCGGACGAATTGTAAACCTCCTCCTTTGGGAAGTCGGTTAAAAACATTTTTAAACAAAGCTTTTATTTAGCGCCCTAAAAAGAAGAAAATAAAATTTCAATTCAATCAAATGCGTCATTTTATTACATTACACAATTTATACGATATAAAAGCTTGTTGCGGGATTTATCTCCAAGTCTGTGCAAATAGGTGCCTACCCACCTAATTAAGTCTACACAAGTAAATCTCGCAACAAGCTTTTATATCGTATTAATTGTGTAATTTAATAAAATAACGCATTTGATTGAATCGAAATTTTATTTTCTTCTTTTTAGGGCATTAAATAAAAGCTTTGTTTAAAATGTTTTTTTACTTTTAATTTATTTTTAACTTTTTAGTCTTTATCATTACAGCGAGGCAATTCTGGCGCTAGCGAGATCATGTCCATGGTCGAAATATCGATTTTGAGATACCGAAATCTCTATCAAAAACAAGAAAAAGCTATTCTTACGACTAGCCTTTCGACCAACCGAGATATCTCGACCCGTTTTCGATCATAATAAATATAAATCGAGATAATTTTCGACGGATTTAGGCGGTATCAAAACAGATATCTTGACTGGGGAGATGATCTCGATAGCGCGAGAATCGGGGGCCTGGACAAAACATCTAATCTAGAATTAGAGTGCTTGTGAAGAAGAATCAAATGAGACCAAACACGATAGGATTGCGTCGTTTGGTAACAGAGTTCCCATGGCCACCTTCCGGCTCCAGCATCAGATCAGCTCCATGTCATAAAAAATATTCTAGGATCAAAGTACTTGTCAATATAAATCAAATGAGCCCAAACACAATAGGATTGTGTCGTGTGGTAACAGGGTTCCCATGGCCAGCTTCAGGCTGCAGCATCAGATCAGCTCCATGTCATAAAAAATATTCTAGGATCAAAGTACTTGTCAATATAAGTCAAATGAGCCCAAACAAAATAGGATTGCGTCGTTTAGTAACAGGGTTCCCATGGCCACCTTCCGGCTCCAGCATCAGATCAGCTCCATGTCATAAAAAATATTCTAGGATCAAAGTACTTGTCAATATAAATCAAATGAGCCCAAACACAATAGTATTGCGTCGTTTGGTAACAGGGTTCCCATGGCCAGCTTCAGGCTCCAGCATCAGATCAGCTCCATGTCATAAAAAATATTCTAGGATCAAAGTACTTGTCAATATAAATCAAATGAGCCCAAACACAATAGGATTGCGTCGTTTGGTAACAGGGTTCCCATGGCCACCTTCCGGATCCAGCATCAGATCAGCTCCATGTCATAAAAAATATTCTAGGATCAAAGTACTTGTCAATATAAATCAAATCAGCCTAAACACAATAGGATTGCGTCGTTTGGTAACAGGGTTCCCATGGCCACCTTCCGGCTCCAGCATCAGATCAGCTCCATGTCATAAAAAATATTCTAGAATCAAAGTACTTGTCAATATAAATCAAATCAGCCTAAACACAATAGGATTGCGTCGTTTGGTAACAGGGATCCCATGGCCACCTTCCGGCTCCAGCATCAGATCAGCTCCATGTCATAAAAAAATATTCTAGAATCAAAGTACTTGTCAATATAAATCAAATCAGCCTAAACACAATAGGATTGCGTCGTTTGGTAACAGGGTTCCCATGGCCACCTTCCGGCTCCAGCATCAGATCAGCTCCATGTCATAAAAAATATTCTAGAATCAAAGTACTTGTCAATATAAATCAAATCAGCCTAAACACAATAGGATTGCGTCGTTTGGTAACAGGGATCCCATGGCCACCTTCCGGCTCCAGCATCAGATCAGCTCCATGTCATAAAAAAATATTCTAGGATCAAAGTACTTGTCAATATAAATCAAATGAGCCCAAACACAATAGGATTGCGTCGTTTGGTAACAGGGTTCCTATGGCCACCTTCCGGCTCCAGCATCAGATCAGCTCCAAGTCAAAAAAATATTGCATTGTCATCCAACTTACATACGTATGCAAAATTTCAGCTCAATCGGATAACGGGAAGTGGGTCAAATTCAAGCCGACATTTTTGACGCGAACCGTGATACCCACAAACAAACAAACAAACAAACATACATACATACAGTGCAAGTTAAATAAAAGCTTTTAAAAAGCTCTTTTTCTTAGCTGTTTGGCGACTGTTTCGGAGGCCGCCGGCCTCTAAAATTCAGAGAGTCCCCTACCTAGACGACATAAACTTAGGTTTAAATGAAACAACCACTAAGTGGCCCCTGCAAGGAAATGAAGTGTTCCTTTAAACCTAGGGATTGTGGTGAAATCGGGCATTAATCCCCCAAACGAGAATGTTTCCTCCACTGATTTTTTCCGTTTTCTTTTAGACTCTTTTATTAGCTTCATTTTGTTATCTAATGAATCATTTTGGTCACAAACAGTTATGTGTAAAACAGTCCAACATTTTGTCAACAACAGTATAGAAGCTGTTGCCTATCTTACAGGTCTTTTAGCCTAGTTTAGGTAACAGAAACAAACATACAAATTACAATGCCTGCGATTCCGAAGGCGACACGAACTACACTAACTAAACTAATTAAAATGGTGTGTTTGAAAATGGAATCTGTGCCCACCGCGCAAGAGCTGTCGGATTTGAAGGTTGTCAGTTTAGTGCCTTTAGTTCCTCTAGTTTAGTGGTTTTGACACCACAATGTAAAACTTGGGTTGATAAATAAACTATTCTTATTCTTACTGAGATGGTGATATTGTCCCTGCAGATTGCCTCTTCAAGATATGTCCGACAAACCGGTACTCCGCCCAGAATCAGTTCTGGAACACTGCCAAGCAGTCTGCCAACGCCAACGCGGACACCAGCCTGCTCAAGAGACTGCATGTGAGTGTCTACAGCTACTCAGCTACATCTTCATCAGGGGACGAGCTATTGAGTGTCTATTCAAAGGCGAACTTTCGACGGTTTCACCAGGGAGGCAATTCTATATAGAAACAGGCCTATCAGTAGCAGAGAAGCTTCTCGCAACGTTAACCCTTATCCTGCTAGATCTCGTCTAAGCTGAAATGACGCGCCCCACTCCTTGGTTTTGTATGACAAGTAAATACGAAACCAAGGCACAGATTAATAAAGAGTTAGACCAAGGAGTGGGGCGCGTCATTTCAGCTTAGACGAGCTCTATTATCGCTATGTTTTCGGCCCTGAGCGCAGGAGAGGGAGCACTTGTCCAGTGGAGAGCGCATAGATAGATACATTTTCCTTTGAAACACAACTTACCAATTTACGGGCGGCGGGGGACGAGATAAGAGAGCTGTGATTGGTCAGCCGCTGCGAAACTGTCTGGCTACCAGTCATCGTACATAGGATGCTATGTTGAATACAACAAGCGTCTGGCGAGCCGCATTCCCCCGCAGGCGCAGTCAATTGTATATATAGTCTCTGGCGTAGGAAAACGATTCCTGACAGGCTGTTTATTATGATCTAACCAAAGCTTGGAGGCCTATGCTCTTATCATACTGTGATATCTAACGAGAGATTTCTTTAAGTTACCTAACCTACCTACTTTTATAATTGGCACTTATTTAGAATGTTGACTGGAATCCCAAACAGTCTACAACCGACAGACGTTTGTATAAATAATCTCTATCTCCATAATGGGGTCAGTCACCTGTTGCTATGCAAACAACTATCAAGTTTAGTAACTTCTCATTAAAATAAAAACATTTGTCTAGAAACTGCCTGGCCCCCGATTCTCGCGCTATTGAGATCATCTCCCCAGTTTTGATACCGCTTAACGGCCGAAATTAATAACCTATCTTCTATCCATAATCTGCAGATTTGAGATTGCTTGTGTAAATTTTGGCATAAATCCCATAGCGCAACTGTCAAATGTAACGCGTAATCTGCAGATCACGGATCGAGATAGGTTATTGGGATCGGCCATTAATCCGTCGAAAACGATCTCGATTTATATTTATTTCGATCGAAAACGGGTCGAGATGTCTCGGTTGGTCGAAAGGCTAGTCGTAAGAATAGCTTTTTCTTGTTTTTGATACAAGTTTCGGTATCTCAAAATCGATATTTCGACCATGGACATGATCTCGCTAGCGCCAGAATTCCCCCCTGTGCCAATACTGTGTTTCCTGTAAAACGACGCATAATTCTTTGGAATTTATACCATTTTATAGGCACTTACTTTTTTCGCCTGTGTTACGAGAGTATAAAGAAAAGACCGATATTTTCGTTAACCTCCAATGTTTCCCCACTTCATCCCACCTTTTGTTTATCGCCACCAACAGCCATTCATTTTGATTGATAAAAGGCAGCTCTTTCTAACGCACTCCTATAAACATTGCCCGAACTTCAAAACACGTTGTAATTTCTTGTCAAATATCAGTGCACGTAGATCTAAGCTAAAGTCTCTGTATGAACAAGTCGTGATCGTGATGACCGTGGGAATCAAAAACAGCAACATGACCAGACGGATTCGAACCCGGGATCTTGCTTCTAATAAGCATAAGTGCAGATGCACAATGCACATCTAAACTTACACACCAGAGTCACGCGCGTTCATGATTTACAAGATCTCTAGCAGACAGTTATGTGCTGTTCTTTCTTTCTTTGTTGCTGTTCGTTTTGCTAACATCTCATGGATGTTTTAGCGTCCATTTTGAAAGACAGATGGACATTCTTGGGTGACGCAAATGAGCGATTCTCTTTGATTTATAAGTCGTAAATTTTTTGGTGCAATGGGGATGTTAACATAATGAATAGTTGCTATATGTGGGGAAGTTAGGTAACCGGTGATTTTTGAGAAATTCCTTACTGTGAGATGCTTTGAATTTGAACCACCGCGGCATGTTTTCCTTATTAGATAAACCACTCTCTTGTGGATACCACAGATACTATAATATTATACTAATACAGACAGACCACCCAGAACAAAATATGACACCGGCGTAAACTGACATGCTACGGAAGCTTCTTTAGTTCGAGGCCATTATCGCTTGGTGCAGCACCATCGAAAAATTGCAATTGCAAAATTTATATCATTTGCTCAAGTCTAGGTCGCATTATGCTGTGAAAAAAAAATATACGCGTGTAGCACCGTACACGTGTTAGAAGTAAAACTTCTGTAGCTAGATCATTAAGTGGTACCTATACTATACACCTATACCTACCTATACTAAAAGAGATTTAAATTTCCAATTTTGAGATCCAATCTCTGCTTCAAGTTACTTTTAAGTTTCAGACGTCCGATTATTTGAAATTATTTTATACTTGTACTTACTTTTAATACGTCATGTCATTTATTTCCCACCATTCCTTATCTACAATTTGTCGCGCTCGTGGTGATATACTTAACTCATTCAATAGTGTCACTACTATTTGCATCTCGCTCAGATTATATACCATCTGACGTCACGTCTTTAAGCCGTCTCGCTCAAATGTATGCATTGCTTTGCTTGTTTTAGAAATCCATATCGACCCGTGTGACATTGATGAAACTCTTTTCTTACAAACTGTATGGATCGCATCGCACAGCTGTCAAACACAAGTTCCGGTTCCAACAAAGAGGTTGAACGAAGTAGTTTGAATCATGCTAGCGGCGGCGGCGGCGGCGGCGCCATCTTGGCCATACCAGAAATCAAGAACTCGTGGAAGAATGCTTAAAATAATTTTTATTTGTTAACGTTTCATTAGGTTTTTCTCTCACTAATTAACATTCTTTATTGTACGAATGTATTATTATCTTATCTGATTAGTTAAAAACCGTATTGATAATTGAAACAAAAAGTAAACTTTAGAAAAAACCGACTTCCACAAACCCTATTTGATTAGATTGAGTTTAATACTAACTGTAACCCCTTATCCCCCCCCCCCTTGGGGAATTAATTTTGTCAAATCCTATATCAGTGCTACCCCACGCGACTAAGGAACCCCTGTACAAAGTTTCATGGCTCTAGGTCCACCGGTTTAGGCTATGCGTTGCCTGCCCGTCAGCCACGCATTGTATTTGTACCTAGTATTGAGCAGACCTGGTGGCCATATGTGGTCTTCATCAGCAGTTCCGCATCACAATATTATGCTATGTGCATTTGCACGAGTTATTATGAAAAACACAAAAATCACTATAGGTCTGCCTATAATATTTGAAGAGTTCTCTCGATTTCTCCAGGATCCCATCATCAGATCCTGACCTGGTGTCAATGCGACCACCCTTGAGGTATTACCTATACGCCGAAAAAAGATTTGTTCAAATCGGTTCATAATTGGCGGAGTTATCGCGTAACAAACATAGAAAAAAAAAAATATACGCGTGTAGCACCGTACACGTGTTAGAAGTAAAACTTCTGTAGCTAGATCATTAAGTGGTACCTATACTATACACCTATACCTACCTATACTAAAAGAGATTTAAATTTCCAATTTTGAGATCCAATCTCTGCTTCAAGTTACTTTTAAGTTTCAGACGTCCGATTATTTGAAATTATTTTATACTTGTACTTACTTTTAATACGTCATGTCATTTATTTCCCACCATTCCTTATCTACAAATTGTCGCGCTCGTGATGATATACTTAACTCATTCAATAGTGTCACTACTATTTGCATCTCGCTCAGATTATATACCATCTGACGTCACGTCTTTAAGCCGTCTCGCTCAAATGTATGCATTGCTTTGCTTGTTTTAGAAATCCATATCGACCCGTGTGACATTGATGAAACTCTTTTCTTACAAACTGTATGGATCGCATCGCACAGCTGTCAAACATAAGTTCCGGTTCCAACAAAGAGGTTTTTTGTTTGTCCCAGCCAGCGGCGGCGGCGGCGGCGCCATCTTGGCCATACCGGAAATCAAGAACTCGTGGAAGAATGCTTAATATAATTTTTAATTGTTAACGTTTCATCAGGTTTTTCTCTCACTAATTAACATTCTTTATTGTACGAATGTATTATTATCTTATCTGATTAGTTAAAAACCGTATTGAAAATAGTTGCGGTTTTAAAAGTCTTCAGCCGACCCTGACGTCACCGATTCCAATTTCCGTTACATTTCTTAGCCACTCGTGATAGCACCCGGCTAGTATCAATTGAAAAGCAAATATATGAATAACCCGCAGTTGAGAGGTTAAATAAATTTTACCCCCGTGCCCCAAGAAGTTTTACTTCAAAAATAAAGCTTACAGAAATCTGGGCTTTGTAACACGAGTCTGTAAAGACTTCACAGATAGTACTTGTCTAAAGATTATTTATTTTGCGTACGTTCGCAGTGTACTTGAATACTGCAGTTCGATTTGGAACCCACAATATACAAGCCATGTAAATGAGATCGAGAATATGCAAAAGAAATTCCTCAAATTTCTAAACTATCGCACCCGCAACCCAAACCTAAGTTACGCTAAATCATGTAACAATTACAAACTACTGACTCTAAAAGACCGGCGTGTTATAGCCGACATGTCACTTCTGCACGATGTGTGCTCCGGTACTCTCAACTGCTCCCGTTTGGTCAATGATATTATCAGGTTGTCTGCTCCGGCGAAACGTACCAGGCACACTCGTACAAAACTTTTTCACGTTCCTCACAACCGCACTAATTTTGCATCTAACTGTACTTGTCTCAGGTTGCCTAATACCTATAACAGACTCTTCTCAGACATAGACCCTTTCTGCACCAGTAAACCGATGTTTAAGCGGAAGGTAGTGCTGAAGTTATTAGAAGACGACAAAATGGTATTGGACTAACGAAATGTCAACCTACTCTTACCATGCATCGCCACAATACAACTTAGTTTTATTGACTGGATTAGAATATATCGTTTTTTTTTTTTTGCTGTAATTGCCATTCATAGGAACACATATATTAACTGACATAAACACATACACACACACCCTTTCACAACCTCTCAAACACACGCCTACACTGCACATATTACTGTACATGTACGTACACTGTACCTCACCTTTAGACACATAGATTATTACTGTTTTTAGAATTTACTGTCTCTTCTGGTTCTCTACTCTACTGTGATAGGATGGTTCTATTGGTGTCAAATGACAAGTCACATGTTCGATAGACAGTCGTGTAATGCGCCATGAGTATTACAATACAGGCTATATATAGAGTACGTAGGGTTAGTGTGCGTGCATATACTACATCTTCCCCCTTTTTTTTTTTAGAAAAAAATATATATCTTATTTTTTATAACATTTAAAACAATTCAGAATACATCAAAACATCAATCTAATAAATCTTAAGAGTAAAAATAGGGTATTTCATTCTTATATTAACTTAAAAATTTCATTTTAATCTAACTTAAATAATACAATTCTTAATTTAAAACTTTCTATTTAAACAATTTCGTGTTATTTTTATGAGTAACATATTCTCTACCATCTCTATTGATTTTTACATTTGGGGTCAATTCTTCAATAACTTTATAAGGTCCTAAATAAATTTTATCCAACTTATTGCCAACTTGATTCTTCAATAAAACTAAATCTCCACTCTTATATTTTACTGGATTAGCATTTTTGTCATAATTTTGCTTTCTTAATTCTTTTCTATTTAACAAATTTCTTCTAGCATCTTCTTGTGCTCTTTGAAGTCTATATTTTAGTTCTAGAGGATAAGAGTCGGGATTGTACAATGGATCTACAGTTGTGGTTTGCAAGTTGTTTGGCAAGTTACAAATATTTCCGAAAACTAATTCATATGGAGTGTATTTTGTCTCAGTGTGAACCGTTGTGTTAAATGAAAAACACCAATATGGAATCCAATCGCTCCAATCTGATTTGTTATTTTCGCATTGTATCCTAAGATAAGCTCCTAAACTTTTATGCGTATTTTCTAAAGCACCTAACGTCTCATGATGATAAGCCGTTGAGTTCAATTTTTGAATTTTGAGTAAATCACATATTTCTGAAAATACTGAAGACATAAACTCCTTTCCTTGATCTGTCAGAATTTGCTTTACTAAACCATACCTAAGAATAAAGTTATTTACAAATACCTTTGCTACCGAAACAGTATCTTTCGTCTGTAAAGGATAAGCCTCTACGTATTTACTTAAGTCACACTGTAAAGTTAAAATATACCTATTATTATTATTATCTATGTCTAAAGGACCCATTATATCTAAACTAACTCTCTCAAAGGCTTTCGTAGCTGTAGTCGTGATAACCATTGGTTCATTCGTATGCCTATTTGAGTGCTTCTGAATTTTGCAACTCTTACATTTATTTACAAAATTCGTAACATCGTTACTCATTCCTGGCCAATAGTAGTACTTTTTAATATTATTCAACATCCTACTTATCCCAGCGTGTCCGCTTGTGGGTAATAGATGGAAATCGTTCATTATTACTGTTTTCATATCATTATCTATAATTCTCGTGACGTCATTAATTACTAATAGCTTGGGTATGTCATCCAACTTATGCATTTCTCTCAATATAATATTCATAATATGTTCATTATGCTTATTTTTCATAATTACGAGCTCGTTGAGATGCATTTTCTTACAAAAACTACGTAATTCTCTCGCTAACACACAGATGGTAGATAGCGATCGAGACTTTACGTATAACGCCGCTTTTTCAGGCAATAAAATGCAATTTCCTTCATCACTAGTGATATTATTCAACTTCATTATTTGGTTAAGAGTACTCTGGTTCATACATAACATCAATTCTACACTATTTGTCGGTCTTTTGAGAATTTCCACTACCTTAGGCTGATCAGACCTTAGGGTTGATGGAGTCTCAGTTGTCAAGTCAGTCTCATTGTTCACACGTAACCTACGAGTTTGTGCTCTCGTCATGACTGATACCACATGCTCATGCATATCCTTTAAATCTTTACAGGTCATTCGAATTCGACTCAACGCATCTGCAGCTGCATTTTGTCTTCCGGGGACGTAACTAATCTCAAAATCATACTCCTCTAGATAGAGTCTGAATTTGGTTAATCTGCTTGAAGGATCAGTCATATTGAACAAATAAATTAATGGCTTGTGGTCGGTTTTTATACAAAACTTTTTACCATATAAATAAGGTCTAAAATGTCGTACAGACCAAACTATAGCTAATAGCTCTAGCTCAATCACGGGGTATCGCGTTTCTGCGGGTTTCAAGTTCCTACTCGCATACGCAATAACTTTACCATTACTGTTAGACAGTACGGCACCTAATCCTAACTTTGAAGCGTCCGTCTGCAAAGTAAAAGTATTATTTTCTGAAAAATCTGGGTAGTCTAAAACCTTGGGACTAATTAAAATCTGTCTTAGTTTCTGGAATGCGGACTCACACTCGGTAGTCCATTCAAATGTTACATTTTTCTTACTTAACGCATTTAGAGGGTGAGCTATAGTTGCGAAATTCTGTATAAATCGTCTATAATAATTAGCAAATGCAACAAATCTTTTGACATCATCTGAGTTCTGAGGGACAGGATAATTAATTAATGCCTCGACTTTACTTGGATCGGGAAATATACCTTCAGATGTAATTTTATGTCCTAAATAAATTATTTCTTTACGTAAAAACTCACATTTTAACGGATTTAATTTCAAATTGACTTTACGCAATCTTTCTAAAATTTTCATCAGATTCATATTATGTGTTTCTAGACAGTTACCTACAACTATGCAATCATCTAAATAAATAAAACAGGCTTTATAATTTAAACCAGACATTGCTATGGTCATAAGTCGTGAGAATGCACTTGGAGATGTTTTTAATCCCATTGGACATCTCTTCATCTGGTACTGCTTATCAGTAGTAAACGCAGTATACTTCTTTGAGTCTGTTTCAAGTGATAACTGATAATATCCCTGACTTAAATCCAATTTCGAATAGTATATCTTATTTGACAATGAATCTAAAATCTCTGTAATATTAGGTAAAGGGAATTTATCGTCCTGTATCCTATTATTGAGTTGTCGATAATCAACTATATACCTTGACTTATTTCGCTGTACACATACCAACGGTCGGTGGCCCAGCTGTCTAACTCCAGACTAGTAATCTTGCGACTCGAGTTCGAGACCCGTCCGGACACCTATTTTTGTTTTTTCTTTTTGCTTTTGTTTGTTCAACCAAGCCACCGGATACTATGGCCGATGAAATCAGAACTCAGTGGAGACTAAAGGGACTCTGTGCCTCGGGCTGCGGTGAAGATATAAGAGAGAGACTGGATATACTGGTATGTTCGCGTTGCGGGGATAAGTATTGCTACACCTGTATAAATAACTCAAAGATAAGGTTCGAGGATATTCAGCAAGCTGAGAAAGACAACTGGTTATGTCCTGACTGTCAAGGAGTGCTCCGTAAAGGAGGTGATAACAGCCTAACCCCAATAAGAGCACCTGCCGCCAAAGGCTCTAACATTACGCAGCGCAAAAAGTGTGATGTTTGCAGTACCGATTTAAACGAAATTAAGGATTTTTTCAACTACAAGCTGGAGACCCTCACCGCCGAAATACTCTCG
The DNA here is from genome assembly GCA_963457715.1 of Argyresthia albistria. Lineage (NCBI taxonomy): Eukaryota > Metazoa > Arthropoda > Insecta > Lepidoptera > Argyresthiidae > Argyresthia > Argyresthia albistria. Next base: position 1,929,850 of record OY735275.1, on the reverse strand, counting down.
ACGTTAAGAGAAGAAAACAAGGACTTACATACGCAGATAGAGTTGCTTTCCGATAAGTTAAATTGTCTCTCAGACCAATACAATAATAACCTGCGGGGCTTGGAATCTGCGCTCGCTGACCGTGATGGAAAAATAATGTGCTTGGAGGCTAAACTGGGAGAGCTCCAGCGCCAGGCTGATATTGATGCCCAGATGAAGCTGAGTAATCAGCTGGAGATATCAGGTCTTCCAGAACACGAAAGTGAAAACCTCCAGCACACTGTGCTGGTTGCAGCTACAAAGATCGGTGTGGATTTGCAGATCTCTGATGTGGACTGGATCTCTCGAGCTGGCCCCCGCCGCCCACCCAGGAACGAACCGGAGGAAGTTGAGGAGTCGCAGACAAATGGCCCGAAAAAGATCTTTCCCCGCCCAGTTGTTATTAGTTTCCTCAGACGCACCAAACGTGACGAAGTTATTGCTGCTGCTAAGACCAGGAAACGTATTACTTCAGAAGATATAGTCCCAGGCCCACCAAAGGACTTATTCTTCAACGAGCGTCTTACAAAGCGAAACCGTCAGTTATTTCGGGACTCAAGAAAACGCGCCCACGACGCTGGATATAAGATCTGCTGGATTAAGAACGGACGAATCTACATTCGCAAAGCAGACAAGCACCCCCTGCTTGCGATCAACTGCTACGATGATCTGGACCGTCTGCTCGTGCCTTTTGTGGCTCCTGGGGCACGGCCTTTGGACAACCAATCTCTCTAACAAGACAGTGTTGTGTTCTGATCAAACATTAATAAAGTGCACCCCCTATCCCTGTATTCTCACGATACTCGTATTTATTACTTTGAATTATCTGTATTTATTTAACTTCCCTATATACAACCATATCATTATAAAATCAAAAGTTCCCTCGGCACATCATCTGATACATCTCAACTCGTCATACGCAGCGAATCTACTGTTAATTTTAATCAAAATATCCAATCCTCAAACTCATAGCAAATACACATTTTTTACCAAGACCAAACAATCCTGGCACTCTTTGGTATCAAAACCCAAACGCACCCGTCTTTTTTTAAATCTAATGAAATGGCTTCTCTAATTATTAACTCAGACATCGACGAAGTATTCAGAATGAAATGCCAGACTCTTGATCTACCTGAACTCTGTAAAACAGCGCTAAGTAATAATCTAAATTTTAAAATCCTATCCTTCAATATCCGTAGTATCTATAAAAACTTTGATACATTTCTTGTAGTTCTAAAGAGACTACAACTAGAATTGGACGTTATAATTTTGACAGAGTGCCACCTTGTGAACGCATCAATATTTCCGAAACTACCCGGCTATAACTCTTTTAGCACAAATAAATTCATAAACAAAGCTGGAGGTGTAGTGGTATTCGTGAGGGACTGCTGGAGTGTGACTGTCTACGAGCCAAAATTTGATGACTGCAACTGTCTTGCGATTCAGTTTCCAGGATATCAAACAATCTTTGCTATATACCGCTCCCCGTCATTCAAAGATGGCACTAACTTCCTTAATTCCCTAGAACAGATATTCAAGTCACTTAATAACCCAGAATACGCTATCATCGCTGGTGACATAAATATAAACATACTGACCGAGGATAGGGACCTTGCTCCGGAATACCTATCACTTACATCAGAACTAGGCCTTAGGCCAGTCATCACCGTTCCAACTAGATACAACTCATGTTTAGACCACGTATTTGTTGGCAGAAGATATCAGGCTGAGGGACTAGTATGTAAGACATTGCTGACGGACCATGACGTAACTATTGCCAATATCTCCAGCACAGCTCCTAAACTTAATACTAAACGATCCGCGGTTAAAGTTGATTTTATCGCAGTCAATACCGACCTACAGAAGCAGGACTGGAGCTCTGTTATTAACAACCAAGATGCAGAATCTTGCTCGAATCATTTCGTAGAAATAATATGCAATACGGTCGAGAAACATAAGAAGCAAATTAGAATTAGTAGAAGCAAATTCACCCTCAAATCCTGGATAACACCAGGATTGGTAAGATGCATGCTGCATAGGGACAAACTACACACGCGAGCTCGGAAAGAACCAAAAAACGTCATTCTCCAATTAAGCTATAATCGATATCGCAATTTCTGTAACGATCTGCTCAAAAGACTGAAAACAGAGTACAACAGCCGCTCCTTAAGCGAGAACAGAAGTAACCCGAATAAACTTTGGAAAACTATTAAAGACATATGCAACATTAATCAAACTAGATCTAATAGTAATGACTTGCTTAACTCTCAACCCACATTAAAAGATTCTTTGTCGTACTGCAACGAATATTTTGCCAACGTAGGACAAAATCTTGCTAAGGAAATATTAAAATTACCAAAAAGTTCTACCTCCGTCAAACCAAGATCCTCGCAGCCACGATCTCCGGTATCCTTTTTCCTGCGGCCCACGGACCCCAAAGAAATATCAACTATAATTCAAAATCTTAAAAGTGATAGTGCACCTGGAATAGACGGCATCAACAATGGCCTAATAAAAGCAATAAATAAATGCATTTTGACCCCGCTGACACATATTATTAATGCTAGCCTCTCTTCTGGACACTTTCCTACTTGCTGGAGAACTGCTGCTGTTGTGCCCATCTTAAAGACTGGGTCTAAGACAGAACCGAGTAACTATAGGCCTATCTCATTGTTGAGCGCTTTCTCCAAAATATTGGAGAAAATAGTCAACAAGCGCCTTGTCAGTTATCTCGAAACCAATAAGCTCATTACAGACAAGCAATACGGTTTTCGTCAGGGTAGGTCCACGGAGGATGCCGTAACAGAACTCCTTAGAACTGTGACGTCCTCACTGGATGTCGGAAAAGTAAGTATCGGCGTTTTCCTGGACCTATCCAAAGCGTTTGACACAGTCTCAACGGAGAAGCTGCTGGAAAAGTTGGAGGATTTAGGAATTCGCGGAGTACCGCTGGACTGGTTCTCCAGTTACCTAAATAACCGCACTCAATGCCTTAAAATTGGCCCTCATCTGAGTGATCCGAGCCCAGTGTCCTACGGGGTCCCACAAGGCAGTATATTGGGTCCAACACTCTTCCTCATTTACATCAACAATTTGACAGAATTGTTCCCTACTAAAGACGATGTGGAAGTTGTGTGCTATGCGGACGATACAGCTCTGGTTATGAGTGCAAAAACCTGGGAACGTGCCTTTGAGGTCGTTGAGAGGTACATGGTCGAGGTCACGGACTGGCTTGGAGATAACCTATTGACAGTAAATGCCGAAAAGACCAAATTCGTTTGCTTTCACAAGACCAAGGCGTCCCAGCCTCCGCCAGTGTCCTCAATACAAATCCACAAATGTGGGCGGGTTCAAAACTCTTGCTCATGTCCTTGTATAGGTCGTGCCGGCACAATTAAGTATCTGGGTCTGCAACTGGATGAGAAACTAACGTTTCATCAACACATCTCATCCCTCGCCTCTCGTATAAGGAAACTAATTCCAGTAATGAGGTATTTACGACAGGGCTCAAATAAAGACATTTTGCACCTCGTATATGTGTCACTGTGCCAATCTTTACTCATCTACGGCATTACTATATGGGGTAGCGCCGCTAAGTCCAACATGATAATATTAGAACGAGCACAGCGCTCCTTGCTTAAGGTGATGCTAAAGAAACCCTTCAGGCACCCTACGCGCGAACTGTACCAGGAAAGTATGGTGCTCTCAGTCCGACAGCTGTACATCCTGCGCGTAGCCCTAGCTCAACACAGGATCACCCGCCGGTCTGAAGAGTACTCGAAGCTGCTGAGCGAGCGAGTATACAGAGTACCGACTCCACAGGTCCGCACGGCATTTGCTCAGCGATTTAAGACTTTCTCCTTCCCGTTCACATATAACGTAGTTTGCAAAAAAGTTAATGTTAAAAGTTTCAGTATTCCCGAAGCTAAGATTCTTATAACGAAATGGCTACTCACCCTGACTTACGACGAGACAGAGGAAATTATCAGTTTTCGAGGAACATATCCTATATAAGTAATGTTATGCATATATGTTTATATTTATATATATAAATACATTACCTATATTATACTTATATTTATCTATCTATATATATATATACTATTTATTTATCTATATATATATTCATTATCTACATATATGTATCTACATGTTACTTATTTGTATAGCATAGTATTCCCCTTCCCCCCTACCTTAAACTAAGCACGTTTTTTCAAATTATATTAAGTTATCTACTAAAAATTTGTTTGTTAAATTTTTAATTTTTTCAGTATTAGTTACTTATATAAATATTTTGTACTTTTTTGAACCATTGCAATAAATAAAATTGTCAAACAGTAAATAATTTGGACACCACGATACAGGTTGGACCTAGTGTGGTGTTCACAGATAACACTTTTTTTTGTACTAAGCTTTGGTAAATAAATAAACTTTTAAACTACCAGTCTCCACTTTTTCTCTCCTGATCTATCCGTCTTCTTGGGTACTAGTAGTACTGGACTAGACCATTCTGATGCTGTCTCTTCAATAATATCATTCCTAATCATGTCATCTATCTGTCTCTGAACTTCACCTCTTAACGCATTCGGAAGTCGATAAGGCTTCACGTATACTGGAGACGCGTTTGGCTTTAACTTTATAGAATGCTTCAATAAATTCGTCGTAGAGAGTGTATCTCCTGGCAAATGAAAAACGTCGGCATACTTAGCACATACGTTCTCAATGCTTCGTCTTTCCTCATCATTTAAATATGACTTTAAGGCTAGTTCGTTGAACAAAGTCTTAACTCGATTGGATGTCACTCTATCCTCATCGAATTTACACACATCAAACTCTTCTAATGAGTAAATATCTAAACTATTCCTACTTATATTTATAGAACTATCAGTAGTATTTAAAATTCTAACCGGAATCGAACCATCACTCGGTTTCGAAATTATTCCTGCTGTGAACACACCTTTACTTATCTCTTTCGCTAATATGACGCAATCACTTCCCAGTGTCGTCGGCATGTATTTGATTACCTCGCATCGTGGCGGAATCGTAAACACATTATTATCACTGACTTCTGTAACAATAGATCGGTCTTGGTTCTCCAAACACAAAGTACCGTCTTTGTAATTCAATACCGCATTGTAGCGTTTAAAAAAATCTTGGCCTAATATTCCATCGGCGTAACAAGATAGATTCTCAAATATGTAGAATCTCTGCCTAAAAAATATACCCTTAATAATAATATCTAGATCAATATATCCGAAAGATTCTAAATTACCACTTATTCCTTTAATTACTATTCTATGTCTTACTAATCGGTGCTCTAGATTTTTATTACCTGCTAAACATTCATACTTAAGTACACACAAACTTGCACCGCTATCTATTAATAGATTCAACTCCTCATTCTGTCTAAGGTTGCAAGTTACTACATAATAATTACCGTAACTAAAAATTGAATTTGAACCTTCTTTAGGCACGAAAAAACTGATTCTCGTCATTATTTTGCATGGTTACTTGATCATTGGAATTCGTGTGCTGAACTTGGTACCGCGAGCGCTCGCCGCCGCGAAAATGCTGACGCGCGCGCCGCGTCGTACGATTACCTATGTAATCTGAGTTCCAAACCGAATTACCTCTTTTATTACTCGGAATATTATAATTTTTACCTCTATTCGGTTGATATGAACGCGTGTAATTATTTCTGTGGCCACGAAATCCGCGATTACGGCCTCTTTGATGTCCATGGTGAGAAGTCCTATAATGCATGGCCTGATCCTGATTTTGGTCACACATGGACTGCTCATCTAATGCCGTCCTAATTGCCTCGGGTAACGAAGAAAACTGTCGCGATGCGATAATGGTGCTAAGTCGCCTATCCGACAAACCATCCGCTAACCGCTTAATAGCAGTCTTCTCGTTTAGTGGCCGCAAAATCTCGTACTTAGACGAGTCGCCATCAGACTGTGCTAGGGTTAAATTGACGAACAAATTTTCTAACTCTTCACCAAATTTTTCAATATTCCTACGCCCTTGGGTTGCCCTAAATAATTGCGTTTGTAGGGTAACTGACGACTTTTTCGGGAGTAAAAATTTCCTGATATCATCCACAAGACTAGTCACGTCTGTATAAGAACTCTTTAAACGTAACTTGGCACTAGCTGAGAGACGAGTTTTCAGGACGAATTCAATCAATTGGCATTTAGTGGCCTCACTTATCAGAGATTCATATAATTTTATTCCATCAATTAATTGCTTTGTAACTTCTTCCTGGCCGTTCATCACAGGCAACAGGGAAATGGCTGTCTTAATATCGAATGCACTCGCCATTTTTGATGAATTTACTTTATTCTCTACACAATCCTGATAACTCTCCTCTGCAATTAAGTCTGTATTCGTCTGATTATCTACGTGCGATAATAAGGAACGAATTTCATCGTAGATTCCTTTAATACTATCTAATAATTTTTGAATATCTTCCACTATAACAGAGCTATATTTCTTACTTTCAATTTCATGGTTCACCTGAGTCAAAATACTATCCACATTTCTATACACACATTTAGCTTCATCTAACTTTTTATAAGCTATTTCCTTTTTACGACGCTCTGGGCCAATTTTAATTATGTAAGTCCTAATTTCTACCAATTTATCATGTAAATTCTTCAATTCCTGAGACATATCATAATACAATAATGCAAAATTCCTAAGTGAAAAGTGAATTAGATAGACTTACAGTAGGTATGTAGCAAAATCGCCGAAGTAGGTCAACGTCACGCTCGCGCTCGTGGTGTCGTGCGTCATCGCCGCGTGGTCACCGACGTGGCTCGTGCAGCTCGCTCCGGGACACCAGCTCCTTGGACTCGTACTCAGCCGGCTGCTCCTCACTTGATCCCGTACTATGCACCCAGCGCCCAGCATCATCACTCGCATCAGAGGCTTGGAAAACGCCCGGCACCCAGCAGCTAACTTCCTCTTCGCTCTGTATTGACTTATTTATCGAGCATCTTCTAAATAATTTTCTTTCTTCCTCCTTGGTCATCTGCTTCTTTACTGGAACCTGGTTACCGTCACACGTGGTAACATTGTGCAACGCTCGTTCTCTTCTTCGTACGGCTTGTTAGTGGTCTTCGTGATAGGTGGATATTCTTCTATTTTCTTCTTGCTTCATTTTCCTCAGATTCTTTGTGCCAGCCAGAGCATGGCTAGGCAAGGTCGCCATGTGATAGGATGGTTCTATTGGTGTCAAATGACAAGTCACATGTTCGATAGACAGTCGTGTAATGCGCCATGAGTATTACAATACAGGCTATATATAGAGTACGTAGGGTTAGTGTGCGTGCATATACTACAGAATGTACTCTCACCTGTCCTTATTTGACTATTTACATAGTGAAATCCTTAATTGGCCTAGTTATTTAATCTATATTCTTGTTTAACTTTTATGTACGGCTGTGGATTTTTGTTCAATAAATAAATAAATAAATAAAATAAATAAATAACTTCGGAACTATTATGTTGATTTTGGCACTAATTGGCAATACGACATCAGGAGTACAGCCGGCCCGACATGGAGAGAGGCCGCAGAGCGCACGAAATGGCGGTCAATTGGGGAGGCATAAGTCCAGCAGTGGACACATAAATGCTGGAAGAAGAAGAAGAAGAAGGAGGCACTAATTATTGGCATTGTCACAATTCCTTTTCATGCAAGTTTCAAATGTGAGGATTACAGGTCGTCGTATATCAAAAAAAAATACGCGTGTAGCACCGTACACGTGTTAGAAGTAAAACTTCTGTAGCTAGATCATTAAGTGGTACCTATACTATACACCTATACCTACCTATACTAAAAGAGATTTAAATTTCCAAGTTACTTTTAAGTTTCAGACGTCCGATTATTTGATATTATTTTATACTTGTACTTACTTTTAATACGTCATGTCATTTATTTCCCACCATTCCTTATCTACAATTTGTCGCGCTCGTGGTGATATACTTAACTCATTCAATAGTGTCACTACTATTTGCATCTCGCTCAGATTATATACCATCTGACGTCACGTCTTTAAGCCGTCTCGCTCAAATGTATGCATTGCTTTGCTTGTCTCTGTGCCCAGTCCCTTTATTTAATTGATCGAGTACGTATTTTCAACTATTCCAAGTTAATGTGTACCTGCGGGGCTACCTTAAGGCTTGCCACTCACCTCAGTCGCGCAGATAAATGACAAAGAAGATGGCTAAATCAATATATGGACGACTGCCCCAGACATGTACAAAGACTTCTCAACAGCCAATAGCATTTAAATATTCATTCATAAATTTAATTTACTGCGTCTGTATTTAGTTTGTAGAACTTGAAGAAAAAAATAATTAAATATAGGTAAATAAGAGTTGTTACTCAATACTCCGTGATTCCAATATGATTCCGTGACCTTTGCCGTCGCTAGAAATAAGCACCATTTTGCAATAACATGCAACATAACGCCATCTAGCCACTCCTCTGGAAACCTCCTGTTTTCAACAGTTTTGCTAGTTGGCAATTGGCAATTATGTTGCATGTTATTTTTAACGATGGCAAAAGTCACTAATCAATGGCGGAATCATAGAGTATGAAGTGACAACTCTTAATTATTTAATCATTTCCTTCAAGTTCTACAAACTAACTAAAGACGCAGTAATTTATGAGAGAATATTTAAATGCTATTAATTGGCTGTTGAGAAGTCTTTGTACATGTCTGGGGCAGTCATTTTGCCAAATTGCCAACTCCTTTCGCGTCTCAATGATGTTTCTCCATAAAATAGCGCGCATTCATTATGATATGACATTAAATTGTGACAAAATGCGTGGCTGGGGTGACTGGCGTGCCTTATGCTACCCCCGCTAACCTATACATACCTACTTTGCTAGGATTTTTTAGGGTTACTTCATCGCGAAGCGATGACGTAACTCTTATTTAATTTTATTCTTGACATTTCCTTAGTCCGCCATACGACATACCTCGATTTTGATATTTTACTTCAACATTATTGACTGGCATGAAGCATTAACTTTAAAATTACAAAAGCTTATTAAAATCAAAATCGTATAATTTCAACAGTTATAACAACAATTCAACTTTAAAATATGTATTACAAAAATTACATACAAACAAATAAGCGAAACAATAAGCCATTAAACTTATGGCTCTGTAAGCTGTAGACCTCGCTTTGGCCGTTTACTACAGATAAACATTAAATAGGTAGGTATAACACGTACTTAGTAGCTAAACTGCTAATTTGTGACTTGAACTGCACTATTTATAATAAAAAGTGGCTTTAGAACAGTTCTAGGTACCTACTTATTGTTTTCAAGAAGTCTTAATGCAGCCATCCATCACATCGGAATTTGCTTGAAAACTAAATATCACATTTGGATGATTCTAAGTGACTTTATGTGATTACTAGCTGCCCGTTGCGCGACTACGCAGCGCGTTTTAGGTACCTATTCCATAGTTACCGGCCACAAAACGATTCGTTCATCATTTTAGAAATCCATATCGACCCGTGTGACATTGATGAAACTCTTTTCTTACAAACTGTATGGATCGCATCGCACAACTGTCAAACATAAGTTCCGGTTCCAACAAAGAGGTTGAACGAAGTAGTTTTTGGTCACGTCACTGGTTTTGGCCATACCGGAAATCAAGAACTCGTGGAAGAATGCTTAAAATAATTTTTATTTGTTAACGTTTCATCAGGTTTTTCTCTCACTAATTAACATTCTTTATTGTACGAATGTATTATTATCTTATCTGATTAGTTAAAAACCGTATTGAAAATAGTTGCGGTTTTAAAAGTCTTCAGCTGACCCTGACGTCACCGATTCCAATTTCCGTTACATTTCTTAGCCACTCGTGATAGCACCCGGCTAGAAGCAATTGAAAAGCAAATATATGAATAACCCACAGTTGAGAGGTTAAATAAATTTTACCCCCGTGCCCCAAGAAGTTTTACTTCAAAAACATACGGGTCGAATTGAGAACCTCCTCCTTTTTTTGAAGTCGGTTGAAAATAGTTGCGGTTTTAAAAGTCTTCAGCCGACCCTGACGTCACCGATTCCAATTTCCGTTACATTTCTTAGCCACTCGTGATAGCACCCGGCTAGTAGCAATTGAAAAGCAAATATATGAATAACCCACAGTTGAGAGGTTAAATAAATTTTACCCCCGTGCCCTAAGAAGTTTTACTTCAAAAATCAACCTTCTAGGTCAACGCAATCGAACGCTACGACCGTTTATGCTGTAAAATTGTTGGATTTTTATAGTAATCGCAATGGACCCAAAACCTATAGGGTACTTCCCGTAGGCCTACAATCATGAAATTACAAAGCAATGTCTTATATGATAAATGTCTAAAACTGCTAATTTCCGTCTTTCTGTAAAATATGTAATTTTGTTTACATAGATGACATCTTACTTTAGTTTTTCATGTAGAAATCTAATTACACCAGGTAGGTAGGTAACAACTAACAATCTTCAAGTGTGATCGAAACCTTTGGTCCGCGAGTCCTTCTCGCACTTGACCGTTTATTATATTCTTGGCGCCATTTTCACCTTATTAGATAAATTTGTAATTTATTGTACTTAACAAAACTTGAAAACTGGAAATTGCTTTGAAAATTGGAAAATAATTATAGTGCGGGAACTTAGATCACATACAATACAAATGCAAGTTTATACCATCTTCCATCTCTTTCCAGCACGCAGCAGAGATAGAGAAGAAACAGAATGAGTTGGAGACGAAGAAGTTACTCGGGACAGACGTCAAGTATGGCAGCGTCATACAACTGCTGCACGTCAAGTCTAACAAATACTTGACGGTAAGTGAGACTTTACAGCGCGGCTATTAAGTTGGATCTCATGTTGTGTTAATTTCAAACTTACCATGTGGCAGATAAATGCTTCTTCTTTCTTTCTAACCCATATAAACACAAGGGGTTGATTTCCCATACAAAACACTGTACAAATAATTTTAAGTCAAAGTGGACGTATCGCGAATAGGACATTTCGAGAAAGGGACGTTTCGCGAAGTGGGAGTTTCGCGAAATTTACCCAATGGACCAAATGAGCAATAAACCAAACGTGATAATTGAAACAACAAGTAAACTTTAGAAAAAAACGGACTTCCACAAACCCTATTTGATTAGATTGAGTTTAATACAAACTGTAAACCCCTATCCCCCCCCCCCCCCCCTTGGGGAATTAATTTGGTCAAATCCCATATCAGTGCTACCCCACGCTACTAAGGAACCCCTGTACAAAGTTTCATGGCTCTAGGTCCACCGGTTTAGGCTATGCGTTGCCTGCCCGTCAGCCACGCATTGTATTTGTACCTAGAATTGAGCAGATCTGGTGGCCATATGTGGTCTTCATCAGCAGTTCCTCATCACAATATTATCATACAGGATACCATCATCAGATCCTGACCTGGTGTCAATGGGACCAATGGGAAGGTAAACCCTTTCAAACAAAAAAATATATTTCCAAATCGGTCCATCCGTTTAGGCGCTATCGGGGCACATACATAAAAAAAAAAAACAAACATCCGGACGAATTGTAAACCTCCTCCTTTGGGAAGTCGGTTAAAAAGACGTCGGCGGAGCAGTAGCTAGGCGGGTGTTCAATACAAGAAACTATGAAGCGCAGGTTCGATAGCAGTAGCGGTTCAGAATTTCGTTATTCCTATTGGGGTAGCGAGAGAAAAATGCAAGCTGAGGTCCTTATGCCCGATTTCACCAACAGTTAGTTATTTTATTTTTTATTTATTTATATAACAACTAATAATAACTTTAGCATTAAAAAATCCCCGCATAAAACCAGTCACAGTTTGGATTTCCAAACCATATCTAGTTACTTAGCTCTTTTTAGGGTTCCGTACCCGAAGGGTGCCAAACGGGACCCTATTACTGAGACTTCGCTGTCCGTCTGTCCGTCCGTCCGTCCGTCCGTCCGTCCGTCCGTCCGTCCGTCCGTCCGTCTGTCACCAGGCTGTATCTCATGAACCGTGGTAGCTAGACAGTTGAAATTTTCACAGATGATGTATTTCTGTTGCCGCTATAACAACAAATACTAAAAATCAAAAGAAATTTAATATTAAGGGGGGCTCCCATACAACAAACGTGATTTTTTTGCTCATTTTTGCTCGATATTGATAATGGTAGCAGGTAGACGCTTAAAATGTTCACAATATATTGAGTATATTATTTACTTAAAAAATAAATAATTAAATTAAAATTAAATTAATATTTAGGGGGGGCTCCCATACATTTTTTTTGCGGTTTTTTATAGATAATGGCACGGAACCCTTCGTGCGCGAGTCCGACTCGCACTTGGCCGGTTATTCTTAGTTGTCTAGCGATTGTTTCGGAGGCCGGTCTCTTAAACTTATTGGGTCTCTTCTAAAGATGACCCTTAAAGTTAGGTCAAAAAGAAACAATTACCAGGTGGCCCCTGAAAGGAAATAAAGTGTCCTCTAAAAGATAAGGATTAAATTGTTGGTTAAATCGGCCATCAGTCTACACACCCCTCTTCTGGAAATAAGACTTGAATCTGTATTAAGTATAACCAGGGAGCACTTATCCAGTGGAGAGCGCATAGATAAATTTTACTTTGAAACACAACTCACCAATTTACGAGCGGCGGGGGACGAGGCACACCTCGGACACTCCATAGAACGCACGTAAAGTAATCACCTATTACTACTACGCTACATAACCAAATGATGTTTTTATACGTGCAAATGTGGGCGTAAACTTTGCTAGGGCTGGTGGCGCGGCAAATGCAGCGATATTAAAGTATGTACGCGTCGTCACTCGTCCGGCGTTCAGCCCTGTCTATTTATCCTTTAACCAATCGTTTGACGCCAGGGGTGGGGTGCGGTATCTGAATCGGCGCGGGGAAGGGAGTGGCCGTTCTGTACGGAGTACTATTATCTCTTCTGTGGACGAGGTAAGAGAGCTGTGATTGGTCAGCCGCTGCGAAACTGTCTGGCGGCTCGTCATCGTATATAGGTTGCGCATGCGAACGTTTGTTGAATACAACAAACGTTTGGCGAGCCGCATTCCCCCGCAGGCGCAGTCAATTGGATATATAGACTCCTGAGTATAACCTATGTTTCAGGTGAACAAACGCCTCCCTGCTTTATTGGAGAAGAATGCGATGCGCGTTTATTTGGACGCAAACGGCAATGAAGGCTCCTGGTTCTACGTGATGCCCTTCTACAAACTACGGTCGAGAGGTAGGTTGAGGTGTTGCGCACTGTATTTGAACCATCGACCACTAACTGGAGGCACCTAAACTTCTAATATTTCAAAGTTAAATACTTTTCTCTTGAGCAGACATTTGATAACATTGACAACCGCCGTCTCCTGACCTGACCCGCCAGTGATGACCGTCCTGCTAAGCTACCATGAGACACGCCACTCACCTCAGTCGCGCATTTTGTCACAATTTAATGTCGAAATCAATACTCGCCAGTATGGAGAAACGTCATTATGTCGTGTCTGACATTTGTACGCGACGCGAGGTGAGTGGCGTTGCCTCGTGGTAGCCCCGCAGGTATAAATGTTGTTTCGTCATTTCTTTATTGTCGTCTTAAGGTGCTCCTAAACGGGCCAGGTTTTGCTGCAATATGTAGCCGGCAACTATTGATGATGGTGTCCCTCTCTTACACACATGTTAGAGAAAAACACCAATAGTCTGGGTCACAGATATTGATATGTGTACCAATTTTCAACGTCATCGGTCCAATATGTTCTGAGTAAATTGCCTGTGACAGACGGACGGACGGACAGACGCACGAGTGATCCTATAAGGGTTTCTTCTTCTGAGATACGAAACCCTTAAAATGACTGTATTCTTTGCGTGTGTGACGACCCGCGTGCCGTTGCGGTCGAGGCAGTGTGAAAGCAAAAGGTCCCGGGTTCGAATCCCGACCGGAGAGTGTTGTCCCATGACGCAAGTTAATCCTGCGGGGCAATGTATGTGCCTGTATGTAAACGCAATGTGTGTTCGCAGATGACAACGTCGTGGTCGGCGACAAGGTGATCATGAACCCCGTGAACGCCGGTCAGCAAGTGTTGCACGTGTCTCACGTGCACGACCTCCCAGACAATGCCGGCTGTATGGAGGTGAGCTAACCAGCACGCGAATAGCATGTCAATAGCTATAGCGAGAGTGCAAAATGCCGGTTTATCTCGGTGCGGTCGACAAGGGGATGGAAAATAATGAAGAAAAAAAAACACTAATTCCCGGTGTCGCTCGCGAGGTCTACAGCTCAGAGAGCCACTAGTTATAACTGTTGTAAGAGCTCTAAGTGAGGCCGCTGGACGGAATGTTCGTTAGAGCAGAAGAATAGTTCCACACAGTCCCGAGTTATATTATGTGAATTCCTTAATGAGCAGCGTTAATCAGCGATCCATGCACAGTGAATTTTATGGTACAGTCACCATCAAATATATATCAGCACACAACAGGCGTCGACTCGTAGATTCATTCTAAATAGCGGCAAGTGATTGGCTGAAATGAGTATCACAAGAGTGTTGACAAGTTGTCACTGCACAGATAATTTTCTTTTCCGAGAAATACCCGGTTTCCTAGGCGCTAAATTGGTTGGTTAAATCATTATGCAAAATAGCGAGACGTGATTGGCCGAAACTGATACATCCCCCGTAATGTATGAACGTCATCTCCCAGGTGAACGTGCTCAACTCCTCCACCTCCTGGAAGGTCTCTCTCTTCCTGGAGCGCCGGGAGAACCAGGAAGACATCCTGAAAGGCGGTGACGTGGTGCGCCTGTTCCACGCCGAGCAAGAGAAGTTCCTCACGATGGACCAGTATCAGAAGCTGCAGCACGTCTTCCTGAGGACCACTGGCAGGTCTGCTGCGACGGCTGCTACCAGCAGTAAAGCGCTGTGGGAGATCGAGGTTAGGCAATCTTCCAGGTCCTTCTCCTGTACTTCTTCCTAATATTTCTGTTTCTCTTCCTCCCTCCACTTTGTCGTGCAATATCTGTTGCGACAGATGCCACTTGCAGCGAGGCGCTGTGGGAAATCGTGGTTATATCATCTCTACCAGTTCATAATTCATAATTTCTTTATTGCACACAATTACTTGAAATAAAACAAAAGTAAATAAAAATAGTGTCCAGTTCATCTTCTTCCTAATCATAATTTCTAATCTTTCTAATCTTTCCCTTCCTGTCCCTTTCCTCCCTCCCTCGGTCTTATTATTTCATGACCTGTCCTTCTCTCTTTCGTCGATCGAGGTTAGATAATCTCATCCAGTTTCTTCTCATGTACTTCCTCCCCCTAAACTTCCTATTCCTACTCCCCTTCATTTTATTCATCCACGATCTATAGTCCTATTCTCTTTCGTCGATCGATCATCCTTCATTCGTCCTTCTAATCTTTCTTTACTTCCTCCCCTTGATCTGTTCCACTACCTGTTACTCTCACTTTCTCGGCGACGTAAGAGTTTGTTTGTCTGTCTGCAGGTAGTGCAACACGACCCATGCCGCGGCGGCGCCGGCCATTGGAACTCGATCTTCCGGTTCAAGCATCTCGCGACCGGCAACTACTTAGCGGCCGAGGCCTGCCCCAAAGCCAAGTGAGTTTCTACCGCTAGATGGCGAAGCAGCAGATTAGTCGGTATTGGACAAGGTAGTCAAATAAATCTAGGAGAATGTCTGAAGGACCTCGCGACCGGCAACTATTTGGCGGCTGAGGCCTGCCCCAAAGCCAAAGCTGCAGATCATTCGGTATTGGACGAGGTAGTCAAATAAATGTTGGAATGCTGCTAATCATGATCCCAACGGGCCTGACATCTATCACGATTCACTTCCATGCTTTAAATATAAAATTTTAAAATTGTTTAATTAGTTTCAGTTTCTCTTGTTATACATGCACATGTATTCAATATGTGCATAATTAATATTAAATAACCTTTAATAATCCATTAAATAACTATAGATTTGTATTATTATGTGCTCCTTGTAAAGTGTGTCAGTAATGCTGTATACACATGCTTTTGGCGTTGCAGACGGAAATGTTTGTTCTAATCTTAATGTTGTAATGTTTGTCTGTACTGCTGTTTTGTGTATTAATAAATAAATAAATAAATGCTCCTGCTTCTGAAGTTGAATGGCTTTAGAATATCATAATTTTTGCACTGATTTTACTTAGCCAAGATCCTCGATATCTCAGTTGTTGTACAAACTGGAACTTGGCTTGTAAGCAAAAGGTTTACAGATTTGAATCCTGGCACTTTCTTTGCAATTTGTTCTTCTCGTAAAGTATCACTTATCTCTGCGTATTTTTATTTTATTTTTAACCTATTCTTTTCTTCTAGCGAGGAGCCAACTGACGACCAAGAGCCAGAGCCGGAATACCAGCTAGTCGCTCTGGCTCACTTACCGCACGCTAGTGAAATAGGCACCCTCTTCGAGCTTGACCCTACTACCATGCCACACTCCGACGCGCCGATCCCGCAAGGGAGTTACGTGAGGTAAACACTAGATGGCGCTAGTTGGCTAAAATACCATTTTCATAGAATCCTACATCGCGCAAACTTTGCTTATCACATGATGAATCAGACTGATTGCAATACGGTTTTATATTGCATTCTTTATAATTCGTTTAATCTTTCAGACTACGCCACCTCAGCACGCACACATGGGTGCATTCGACGTCGATTCCTATTGACAAAGAAGAAGAGAAACCTGTCATGTCGAAGGTAAGAAAAAGCGCTAATAGTTTAGCGCGGACTAGAAGGAATAGGAGGGAACTACTGCTCAACGTTTCCTCCAAAACACGGAACGTCCGATGATGTTCTTGAGATAAATTTATCATCTTATTGGTACATGATCAGCACCGCGATTCGAACCTGCATATCCTTGCGTGGGACGAAAGCGTGGAACCCACTAGACCACGGAACTCGTTGAAACATACACAGAGCTCTTGTTTTACAATAAAGAAATCAAGAGACGCTTATCCACAAAGCGTCCACGGCCCACCGGTATCCGCACATCAGAAACGATCGTGTGGGGAACACCTAAAACCCGCACTGAACCAGTGTGGTAGAGTGTGACTCAGTATTATCTGTATTCTTCGGGAGACTTCGATCAAAATTAGTCAAATTTCGTTAATGCCGAACCGAAGCCAGTGACACTCATCATAAACAAGCTTGTCAAGAAACCAACAGCATTTTTCCGAATCATTTGGGTTTTTCTGAAGGCAATTTCGGCCTAATTTAGCTTCTTAATGGGCTACATTGATTAATTTATCCCCCAGCTCGGCTCATCCCGCGTGAAAGAAGACAAGGAGGCGTTCTCGCTAGTGAGCGTGTCGCCCGGTGAAGTGAGAGACCTGGACTTTGCCAACGACGCGTGTAAACTGCTGGGCTCGTTGTGTGCTGAGCTGCAGCAGGGCAGCATGCAACATGTGGAGCGGAAGTGAGAAAGACTTCAGGATTGATTTCTTGACATATCGCAATTTATTTCGGATCCTGAAGCTGAGCCAGCAGCATTATAGGAAGAACCAGGTAGTTCTAGCGTTTGGTGATAGATGGCGTTACTGTGCTGGACTGCCGTTTTCATACATGCCTGCATCGCGCAACTAAAGTAACAACTAATTTTACGTGCTTAGAATCGATTGTATAATTTGTAAATACGGCGAAGTGCGAGACCAGGACCGACTTAATTGTGTCCCATGATACAAAGTTACGTACTATGCTTACCCCTCGTCAGTGCGAATGGCCGCTATGGGAAATAACAATGGAAAAGTAATTGTTATAAATTACCTACCCACTGATGAAGAGGTGTTTGCTTTCACAAATGAATACTTGAATATTTGTTTTCGATTCCCAGAGCGCTAACGGGTCTTCTCCAAGACATCGTCTACTTCATCGCTGGCTTCGAGAACGAGCCCAACAAGTCGGAAGCCCTCGAGCTGGTTGTAGAAAACCCGAACAGAGACCGACAGAAGTTGCTGCGAGAACAGTACATACTGCGGCAGCTGTTCAAGATACTGCAGGTAATTGAGGCTGGAGGCTAGGGTTTTTGGGCTTCGGTGGGTCGGTGGTGGGTCGATAGTACACATTTAATAACATTGACAATCGCCCCACTCCCGACCCGCCAGTGCCGAAGCCTTTACCGATATCGACGACAATACGTAAGTGGGCTCGTCGACTAAGCGTGACTTGGACAACATTGGCTAAATCAATCTAGCGTGCTAAACTGATGGGAAATATTTCATTAATTTTCATATTGAATATGGTACAAGTCACTACGATCTGTCTTCATCGTCATTCATTCATCCCCGAATCGACAATATTCTAGAGGAATTAATCTGTACGCTTATTACTTGCACGTGGCCTGTTTTTACCCCCTTAGCAAGCTTATGATGTACAAGGTATGTGTGTTAATGAATTATGTAGTTATGTTATGAAAAGTTTTGTAGTCCAAAATGTCTCTAAACCTCGTAATGCCAAGGGTTTAAAAAAGCGGCTTAAAATACCTACAATCATCAGTTATCATAACGACATTTCATGTTCTAATTTCCAATTGTCAACAGGCGTTCAATGTATTCAACGCCCGATACGATTCCTCTCCCCAGGGTCCCTTCCAGAGGTCCCCAGATGAGGCCCCGTTCCTTCGCATTGAGGACTTGAACGAGCCCCGACACGCGCCGTATAAGTACATCTTTAGACTGTGCTATCGGATCCTGAAGCTGAGCCAACAGGATTATAGGAAGAACCAGGTAGTTCTAGCGTTTGGTGGTAGATGGCGTTACTGTGCTGGACTGCTGTTTTCATATAAACCTGCATCGCGGAAGAGAAATTTTGTTCGGTTACTTTCAAAACTTGTATTAAATTAGATCAATAGAATAGAAAAGTTAGCCAAGCAGATAGCTGACCCCCTGGATTCATTAATTCTATACGACTCTGGGTCAGGTATCATCCATAAGGTTTTTGTGAACATAGAAAGAATTAACTTACAAGAAAGAAGCAAAAAACACGGTAAAAATGACATAAACTCTTGAAACAACTATTTTCAACCAAAGATTTTGTTCGCAGGAGTATATCGCGAAGCATTTCAGCTTCATGCAGAAACAGATCGGCTACGACATTCTTGCAGAAGACACCATCACTGCGCTACTGCACAACAACAGGAAACTTCTGGAGAAACATATAGGAGCTTCTGAGATTGAGACCTTTGTCGGTGAGCTTAAGGGAGAACATAAAATAGATATAAAGCTACGAACTTGTGACCACTTTTAGTCAGTTATTCAATATTCCATTTGCGTGACAGGAGGCTAGTCCATCGCCAAAGCTATAAGAGACTAAAAGTATCCTCATGGTGTTTCCTTCACCGTTAGATGTATCTAAGACAGGGAGCACTTATCCAGTGGAGAGCGCATAGATACATTTTCCTTTGAAACACAACTCACCAATTTACGGGCGGCGGGGGACGAGGTAAGAGAGCTGTGATTGGTCAGCCGCTGCGAAACTGTCTGGCGGCCCGTCATCGTACATAGGTTGCGTAAGCGAACGTTTGTTGAATACAACAAACGTTTGGCGAGCCGCATTCCCCCGCAGGCGCAGTCATTTGGATATATATTCTCTGATCTAAGACAAGTCACTTATCTTATTGGTACATGGTCAGAACCGGACTTGAACCTGCATCTCCTGTGGAAGAAGCAGGTGTGACGACCTCTGTGGCGCAGCGATTGTGGCTCCGCCTACCGTGCGAGAGGTCCCGGGTTCGAACTCCGGCTGGGAATATAGAAAACAAAAAAAAAACCTTTGTCTTGATTGTTTGTGATGTCGCTGTTTCTGGTACCCACGACACAGGGTATCCTAGTGTGGGGCCAGAAGCAATGTAAATATTTATGTGTATGATTCTAAATTCCAAATTATGTATTGCTACATTGTGGTTGTAGAGCTCTTAAAGTAAGGAGGTCCCGACAATGGGCCCTGTAAGGGCACTGCAATTTCTTACAAACTAACTTATATCTAACACAGAGTTTCATATCATAAACGTACCTGTACGTACGATAACTTACGATAATACGATAACATTATATAGAATTTTAATTTATAACAAGGAAATGAGATCAAAATTTACGTATGACTTTCATAAATTAAATCTATAATACTAATTTTATTGTTATATCTTTATGTGTGTGTGTGTGTGAGAGGGAGAGGATGTATGATGTGTTTGCAGGTAAGGGTGTGTATGAATGTGTATTGTATGATTGTTGGTATTTTAGTTAGTTTAGTGGGAAGTGTATTTCATTTAAATATTCTTCAATAGTGTAGTAGGCTTTTTGTGATAGGAGAGTTCTGAGTTTTCGTAGAAATGCACATTCGTTGGGAGATATTTTTGTAGCTGTCTGGGAGTTTATAGCTGTATGATACCACGGAGCTCTTACAAATCGCATCGAAACTAAAGCCGTGTCCGCTGCGACATGTTTCCGTGTTTTCTAACACCCTAACATAGTTTTGCTAACCGATTAGGAGCGTGGCCTACAAGCAAAACAGGGTGTTTGGAAACACGAAAACACGTCGCAGCGGACACGGCTTTAGACTATTTCATTCAATCCCGATACACATGTCCAATCCAGGTCTAGTCCGGAAGAACATGAGTAGCTGGCAGTCCCGCTTCCTCGACTATTTGAGCGACCTCTGCATCTCCAACAAGAAGGCGATCGCGGTCACCCAGGAGCTCATCTGCAAGAGCGTGCTCAGCGCGAACAACGCAGACATACTTATCGAAACCAGGTGAATACACTTTATCATTTTCATCATAAATGCTCAGTAAATAGGATTTGCTGCTGTGGCAAAGTTGGCATTTGCAAGACGCTGCATTGTTTCCATTTTTAAGTCACATTACGTACTAGCTTGAGGCGCTGCAGAGCGACTTAGAAGCGCTGCAGTCGCGCGACGAAAACAACTAATGTTTAAGTGGGGGTACAGAGACAACCCTTTCTGCTCTTGCGGAGCCATTCAGAGCATGGCCCACCTGACGGACGATTGTCCTCTATGGTCGATCGAGGGAGGACTGCAAAAAGTCCACTCCGCTGACGAAGAGGCTATCAAATGGCTGCTCAAACTGCCACCTTTATGAGTTGTGACGTTGACGACAGCGACCAAACGCTAAATAAATAATTGTGAAAGCGCTCTTAAAATTTCTACTCGGTTATGGGTGTATTGTTATCGGAAGATAAAAGTAATGGGCTCTTCTCACAATGCAACTTGACTTGCAATCTGTTGCTGCAACTCATAGAAGGCAGGTTGCCTTGCAACCGATAGAGAAGGACAGGACAGGAAGATAGACAGCGAGAAATACAAGTTGCAGCAACAAATTGCAAGTCAGGTTGCACCGTGGGTAGAGCCCATAACCATTCAAATATTTCAGACTGATGGAAATCGTTTACGAGGAGAGCAAGAAGACAGGGAAAGGCGACGAGATCGACAGCAAAATCGCCGTCGACAGCGAAGTGAGACTGTTCTGGAACAACAAAACGGTATGAAGTAACTTCTTTAAAACTATATACGCTTGGTAACTTCTGGCAGTCGGGTAAGCCGGGTCAGCCCGCACTAAGCCAGCGTGGTGCCATATCTTGTTCTTACTAGTATCCGAGTAAAGGCATGTGCCCCTCGGTGTTGACATAAATGGGATTCAGTTTTAACCGACTTCCCAAAGGAGAAGGTTTACAATTCGTCGGGATGTGTTTTTTAAGGTTCCGTACCCGAAGGGTGCCAAACGGGACCCTATTACTGAGACTTCGCTGTCTGTCCGTCCGTCCGTCCGTCCGTCCGTCTGTCTGTCACCAGGCTGTATCTCATGAACCGTGGTAGGTAGACAGTTGAAATTTTCACAGATGATGTATTTCTGTTGCCGCTATAACAACAAATACTAAAAATCAAAAGAAATTTAATATTAAGGGGGGCTCCCATACAACAAACGTGATTTTTTTGCTCATTTTTGCTCGATATTGATAATGGTAGCTTAAAATGTTCACAATATACTGAGTATATTGTTTACTTAAAAAATAAATAATTAAATTAAAATTAAATTAATATTTAGGGGGGGCTCCCATACAATTTTTTTTTTTGCAGTTTTTTATAGATAATGTTACGGAACCCTTCGTGTCCGACTCGCACTTGGCCGGTTTTTATTTTAATGTTTGTGCCCCGATAGCGCCTAGACGGATGGACCGAGTTGGAAAATTATTTTTTGTTTGAAAGGGATTACTTTCCCATTGGTACCATGGACCACCAGGTCAGGATCTGATGATGGGATCCTGGTGAAATTGAGGGAACTCTTCAAATATTATAGTCAGACCTATAGTGATTTGTGTTTTTAGTAATAACTCGTGCATTTACTCACAATAAGCATAATATTGTGATGCGGAACTGATGATGAAGACCACACATGACCACCAGTACTGCTCAATACTCTACTATGCGTGGCTGACGGGCAACGCATAGCCTAAACCGGTGGACCTAGAGACATGAATCTTTGTACAGGGGTTCCTTATGTAGCGTAGAGTATCACTGAGATGGGATTTAACGAAATTAATTCCCCAATGGGGGGAAATAGGGGGTTACAATTCGTATTAAACTCAATCTACTCAAATAGGGTTTGTGGAAGTCGGTTTTTTTCTAAAGTTTACTTTTTGTTTCAATCTGGGGGCGCGGCAGCGCCCCCAAGCCAAGTCGAGCAAAAAGCAAAACATACGGGCGCAGCAGTAACATCCTTTACAGGAAGCCATTCAGAGCATATTTGACCTACCTGTTACTCCGTTGTGGATAAAGATAGAAACCTGAATTCCCGGCGGCTAAAAGGCACTATGTCATAAGACATATTCTCAAAATTTCAATAAATTTGAACCAGTAGAGTTGAAGGTACAGCAATTCAAAGTTCCTCAATTTTGACACTCACTGACTCACTGATTCACGATCATGAAAACTCTAAAGGTTACTTCTAGCGAACCCACAAGCTTAAAATTTTGAGCATGGTTAGAGTTTAGCCTGCAAAGCCAAGGAAAACTCAAACATTGCGCAATTTTAGCCCCAATTTCATAATATATTAATTATCAATAAGCTCAGTACACGACTACTTCGATTCATCGCTATTCCCCATTAGATGTCGCTAGTCGCTATGTGTATCTTGAATCGCGGTATGGTTTGGTTCCAGCTATGATTTAAATAACCGGCCAAGTGCGAGTCGGACTCGCGCACGAAGGGTTCCGTGCCATTATCTATAAAAAACCGCAAAAAAATGTATTGGAGCCCCCCTAAATATTAATTTAATTTTAATTTAATTATTTATTTTTGTGAACACTTTAAGCGTCTACCTGCTACCATTATCAATATCGAGCAAAAATGAGCAAAAAAATCACGTTTGTTGTATGGGAGCCCCCCTTAATATTAAATTTCTTTTGATTTTTAGTATTTGTTGTTATAGCGGCAACATAAATACATCATCTGTGAAAATTTCAACTGTCTAGCTACCACGGTTCATGAGATACAGCCTGGTGACAGACGGACGGACGGACGGACAGACGGACAGCGAAGTCTCAGTAATAGGGTCCCGTTTGGCACCCTTCGGGTACGGAACCCTAATAAAGCGGTTACAATATTGTCTAATATCGCTATTCCCCATTAGATGTCGCTAGGTGTGCATTTCCTGAATCGCGGTATGGTTTGGTTTGAGGTATGATTTATATTTATATAATTCACCGCCCAGACTTGTCACAAATCGTAACATCAAAGCCACAGAGAAGAGCCCATAGAGATAGGGAGTGGGCTTTGAGAAAGTCGGTAGCTAACGCACAAGAAATAGTACCCGAAAAGAAAAAAAGGAAAGTTACTTACAAAAAGAAATGAGATCCCAACAAAACATGCATATGCATATACAAAAACGCCAGTCTCGCAGCCTGCGCAGTTTATTCTACTGTAAAAAGTTGTGAGATCTAATTTTAAACCAAGTCGGTTAATTTAACCAGTATCTGTGTATGGTAGAATCTTTCCAACAACTTTATTATCGTATACTGTTAAGTACCTACCTAATTAGTTAACTAATAACATTTATAGTGATCGGATAAATATAAGACATCTTAATTTCTTCAATAATAATTAGAATAACTTGGCAATCGCGCTCAACTGACCACTCTATAGCACCCAGAGCACAAATGAATATTATTACTCAACACAACATATCTCTAAATAAAGATAAACTTAACTAATAAGAAAACAACGAATTATTTCGGAGCGAGAGCAATAGGTACATTACGTTGCACACACGGTCCTATAGTCGACAACTTTTCTACGTGCGATTGCCAAGTCATTCTAATTATTATTGAAGAAATAAAGATGTCTTATATTGATCCGATCACTATAAATGTTATTAGTTAACTAATTAGGTAGGTACTTAACAGTATACGATAATAAAGTTGTTGGAAAGATTCTACCATACACAGATACTGGTTAAATTAACCGACTTGGTTTAAAATTAGATCTCACAACTTTTTACGGTAGAATAAACTGCGCAGGCTGCGAGACTGGCGTTTTTGTATATGCATATGCATGTTTTGTTGGGATTATATTATTCTTGTTTGATTCCAGCAAAACCGAGACCTCTCCGACCTGGCTTCAGCCGCCCGAACAGACCCGAACTGCGCCGCAGCCAAGATCCTAGACTACTACCGCCACCAACTGGACCTGTTCTCCAACATGTGCCTGAACAGACAATACCTGGCGCTGAACAACCTGTCCTCACAGCTGCACATAGACCTCATCCTCAAGTGAGTTTTTGACAGGTGTCATGACGACCTGTCTTAATAATAATGCATATCTAACAATTGACAGGTTGTGTCATTGTGAACTATGAAATATTACTGTAATTTTTTTGTATCGTGCCTTCTATCGTGGATGCCACCATAAGGTTGGCAATGTCACGTGTTGCTTGAATAATTTTGACAGCTGTCAACGGTCCACAGATGCATGTCAAACGCGTCCCTCTCGCACGAGCTGCGCGCCTCCTTCTGCCGTCTCATGCTGCACCTGCACGTTGACAGAGACCCGCAGGAGCCTGTCACGCCTGTAAAGTACGCGCGGCTGTGGCCGGAGGTGTCCACGCACATACAGATACAGGAGTGAGTATAGCAGGCGCCTGTCAAGCGTCCCTCTCGCACCTGCACGTGGACAGAGACAGCCTGTCACGACTTTCACTATTGACTAAACGGCATGTAGTAAATTGTGAGTAGAATTTAGAAGAACAGGTGGGCGGGATACTTGGCTAGAAGAACAGGTGGGCGGGATACTTGGCTAGAAGAACAGGTGGGCGGGATACTTGGCTAGAAGAACAGGTGGGCGGGATACTTGGCTAGAAGAACAGGTGGGCGGGATACTTGGCTAGAAGAACAGGTGGGCGGGATACTTGGATATAAGAACAGGTGGGCGGGATACTTGGCTAGAAGAACAGGTGGGCGGGATACTTGGCTAGAAGAACAGGTGGGCGGGATACTTGGCTAGAAGAACAGGTGGGCGGTATACTTGGCTAGAAGAACAGGTGGGCGGGATACTTGGCTAGAAGGGACGTCGGCACATGGACCAAGCCTTAGGCCCAAGTAACCGCGTATTGCCTCTGGGCGAGGCCTATAGTCGATCAAGCGCGGACTTCAAAAGTCCTCTGCTGATAAAGAAGCTGTCCAATGGCTGTTCCACCGGATGCCAAGCGTCCAAACGCTATGCACACGTTCATTCACTATACCCTATCCAATATAACAGGCAACTTGACAGCTAACCTAAAACATCATAAAATCCACTTTTTAAACACTAAGGATGTTACGGAAATCGGAAAGAATCGAAATTGTTTATTCAGTTGAACTAACAGAAGAGTTGTCATCGCCATCACTGCTATCAGCACTTAAAGATATTTCGTAATTTCTTTATTGTACTCCACAAAACAGACATACAGCACATACATTAAAGAATAACAATGTACAAAGACGAGCTTATCTCTCAATATTATTATTTGGATTTTATGAAGGTTTAGGTTAGCTGTCAGGTTGCCTGTTATATTGGATAGGGTATAATTGATTAACCCTTTACGTGCCCCCAGCTACCAATGCGTCAAGTCCGGGCCCGACGCGACCCGCGAGAAGGTCAAGGAACAGTTCGCGTCCACCATCTGCTTCGTGGAAGAGTACCTCTGCAATGTGGTCACGAAGACCTGGTACTTTAGCGACCATGACCAGAATAAACTGACGTTTGAGGTGGTCAAACTGGCGAGGGAGCTGATCTACTTTGGATTTTATAGGTATGAATCTTTAAAAATTACATTCCTTCACTCAGGCTGCCCAATTAAAGTGGGACTGGGCCGGTCACGTTGCTCGAATGCTGCCAAATCGTTGGGCTAAGAGAACCACAGACTGGCTCCCAGTAAATGCAAAGAGAAAGCGTGGCCGACCCAGGAAGAGATGGAGTGATGAGTTGGGTCTATGGGATAAAGAATGGAAGGAGACCGCTCAGGATCGAATGGAGTGCAAGAGGGGGAGAGAGGCCTTTGCCCAGCAGTGGGATATTACAGGCTCATAATAATAATAATTCCTTCACTCATTAAAAATATTGGTTGTCTATAAAATCGGTTTACGGACGATAATTTAACGTCATAATAAGCTAAATTAAACTTCTAGTTATTGCGCAACCAGTTCAGTTCAGTTCAAAATATTTATTGACCATAAAATCATACATATTACTTAGTCAACGTCAATATAATATTAATATTTTTGTATACTACCGCCCGTTCGGAAGTTGTGGGCTTAGGGATGGAGCAAAGAAGGGCAAGAAACTCAGCCGTACCTCTTTTAAAATATCAGAGCCTTAAAAATACAATGTTATGTATTTCTACTTGTTGTTGTGCTCATCCCGAACCATTCTCGATTTTGGAGCCAGGATGTATGTGAGCTTAACTTATTCTACATTGCTTACAGCTTCAGTGACCTGCTCCGGCTGACGAAGACGCTACTCAGCATTCTGGACTGTGTGTCCGCCATCGACAACATCAACGACACACACGGCATGCCCGAAGTCGAGTGTGAGTTGTGTCAAATAAGATTTTCCTAAAGTAAGATTGTACGAACTATTGACAGTCTTTCAGTAGAAATCAAATGATTTTATGAGTTGTAAGAAATCTGTTATTCACAAGCAGCACAGGAAAAGCAAGGAAAGGAGGGGCAGAAGCCGCCAGGCAAGTAACTAGCATAGAGTAAATTATAGTTTAGGCATACCGGAATCTGATGGCAAATGGGGAAATAAAAATTTGATGTGTGCAACACTGGGGAAATTCTAAAAGTCCATCCATTTCGTTTGTGTCACCCAATTATCTCGCAATTGATGGTCTGTTCGCAAGGCAGTTTTTAGTTCGTATCGAAGTGCCGTGCCGTAGTGAAAGGTGGGCGACACAGCCTGGGCGAACGCACTTTATGACGCGATGACCTAATTTGACAGGTGACAATAGACAATAATAGACATTGCCTTGAAAATCTCAATTTTCATCTATGGGTGTATGCCATCAGATTCCGATATATCTATAGTACGATTGACTGGTGACAGGTGTCATAGTTTTTGACAGGTGTCACAGTTTTTGACAGTTTTGTTTTTATGTCCACAGCTGAAGGTGGCGTGTTACGTAGCATTGGTGACATGGGAGCCGTCATGACGTCATTGACACTGGGCGCGGTGTCCAGAAATGTGAGTTTTCATGTCTTACCGCAGATACTATAATGTAATACTAATACAGATATACATCGCGCGTTGTAAAAAGAACGCTAGCGGCGAAGTGCGCTGTAGGCGATTTAAAGGTCTGTTTTGGTGGTAAGAGATGCGGCGCGGGGCGGGCGGGTCACGCGCCGCATGAGTCGGCATTGTAACGGCAGTGACTTTGCCTAGCATGCAGTGGGTCTCGGGTTCGAAGTAGACCAAATGGGAAGTTGTCGTTTTGGGAAAAAGGCTAACTGAGAAATTGTCCTATTGGGAAATAGATCAATTAGGACTTTTGTCCTTTTGGGAAATAGGCGTATTAAGACTGTTGTAGTTGATCCGGAGCGGTATGGTCAAATAGTAGCCACATACTGCCTCAACAGCGCTGCCCCCCCCTTTTGTGATATTCTTCATAGAGTTTCCAGTATTTTGACCCGGTGATGTCACTGTATCTGCGCAGGTGGGCGGCAACGCGGCAACGAGTGGCGCCGCGGCGGCGATCCAGCGCAACGCGTCGGCGCTACTGGCGAGGGAACACCCGCTTGTGATGGACACCAAGCTGAAGATCATCGAGATTCTGCAGGTGAGGTCTCGTCATACTCGGCACAGATCCACCCACTTCTCAAAGCCTCTTCTCTACAGGGTGTAACAGAAAGGTGTAGTCATATTTTAGGGGGTTGTTAGGGACATCATTCTGAGCAACTTTCACTATGAAACCGATTTGATCAGAGCAACTTTAATTTTCACTTTTCTATACAAATCAGCTGACCGTCTGGACCAAAACGCATGGAGCAATGTAAAATAATGTTGCTCTGATCAAATTGGTTTCATAGTAAAAGTTGCTCAGAATGGTCTCCGTAACAACCCCCTAAAATAAACATAAACATTTTACATACAGGCACATACATTGCTTCTGGCCCCACACTAGGATACCCTGTGTCGTGCGAACCAGAAACAGCGACATTACAAACATGTAAACATCCAAGACCTGGGGACTTTTGTTTTGTCCCCCGCCGGGATTCGAACCCGGGACCTCTCGCATGATAAGCAGATGCACAACCGCTACGCCACAGAGGTCGTCGAAAATATGACTACACCCTTCTGTTACACCCTGTATAGCGCCAATCGCCTTTGGTCCTGCACAAACCGTATCCATTGGGTTCCTGTCGACTTGGTAATATCGTGGGACCAACACCAAGCTGAAGATCATTGACCACCTCGTCATACTCAGCCAGAGACTATATCCAATTGATTGCGCCTGCGGGGGAATGCGGCTCGCTAAACATTAAACTCATCACAAAATAAAAGGCCCGTTTTGACAGTTCACGCCCATGAAGTTGTATCCCCTACTGCGTGGGTAATACAAGCCAACTGTTGCGTACAAGCAAAGCGTACAAGTTGCACCTAGGAAAACCGCTTCTATTACCTACGCGTTAGGGGTTGAAACTTCATCTTCGTCCAGAAATGTGTGAAAATCTTATTTGTGTTCATCATCAGTTCCGCATCACATTATTATTATTATTACCATGAGTAAATGCACGAGTTATTATGAAAAACACAAAAATCACTAGGTCTGCCTTGCCTATAATATTTGAAGAGTTCCCTCGATTTCTCCAGGATCCCATCATCAGTCCTGACCTGGTGTCAATGAGACCAATGGGAAGGTAAACCCTTTTAAACAAAAAATAATAAATCCAAATCGGTCCATCCGTCTTGGCGCAATCGGGGCACATACATAAAAAAAAATATACGCGTGTAGCACCGTACCGTACACGTGTTAGAAGTAAAACTTCTGTAGCTAGATCATTAAGTGGTACCTATACTATACACCTATACCTACCTATACTAAAAGAGATTTAAATTTCCAATTTTGAGATCCAATCTCTGCTTCAAGTTACTTTTAAGTTTCAGACGTCCGATTATTTGAAATTATTTTATACTTGTACTTACTTTTAATACGTCATGTCATTTATTTCCCACCATTCCTTATCTACAATTTGTCGCGCTCGTGGTGATATACTTAACTCATTCAATAGTGTCACTACTATTTGCATCTCGCTCAGATTATATACCATCTGACGTCACGTCTTTAAGCCGTCTCGCTCAAATGTATGCATTGCTTTGCTTGTCTCTGTGCCCAGTCCCTTTATTTAATTGATCGAGTACGTATTTTCAACTATTCCAAGTTAATGTGTACCTGCGGGGCTACCATAAGGCTTGCCACTCACCTCAGTCGCGCAGATAAATGACAAAGAAGATGGCTAAATCAATATATGGACGACTGCCCCAGACATGTACAAAGACTTCTCAACAGCCAATAGCATTTAAATATTCATTCATAAATTTAATTTACTGCGTCTGTATTTAGTTTGTAGAACTTGAAGATTTTTTTTATTAAATATAGGTAAATAAGAGTTGTTACTCCGTGATTCCAATATGATTCCGTGACCTTTGCCGTCGCTATAAATAAGCACCATTTTGCAATAACATGCAACATAACGCCATCTAGCCACTCCTCTGGAAACCTCCTGTTTTCAACAGTTTTGCTAGTTGGCAATTATGTTGCATGTTATTTTTAACGATGGCAAAAGTCACTAATCAATGGCGGAATCATAGAGTATGAAGTGACAACTCTTAATTATTTAATAATTTCCTTCAAGTTCTACAAACTAACTAAAGACGCAGTAATTTATGAGAGAATATTTAAATGCTATTAATTGGCTGTTGAGAAGTCTTTGTACATGTCTGGGGCAGTCATTTTGCCAAATTGCCAACTCCTTTCGCGTCTCAATGATGTTTCTCCATAAAATAGCGCGCATTCATTATGATATGACATTAAATTGTGACAAAATGCGTGGCTGGGTGACTGGCGTGCCTTATGCTACCCCCGCTAACCTATACTTACCTACTTTGCTAGGATTTTTTAGGGTTACTTCATCG